>JAKWJD010001763.1:52705641-53105641 GCA_027705065.1 Solanum peruvianum
TCACCACCTCTATCTATTCTAAGAGTCTTAATTCTACAAACACATTGTCTCTCAACAAAAGACTTACATTTCTTGAAATTTTCAAATATTTCTGATTTGAATTTAAAGAAATATACCCAACTCATTCGACTATATCATCCGTAAAAAGCAAAAAGTAGCACCTAAGGACTCAACAATCATAGAACCACACAGATCATCATGCACCAATTCAAGACAACAGATGCTCTCCAAAACTTATCTACAAGAAATGAATTTCTATTTTGTATTCCATACACACATCCTTCACAAAATTCAAGAGAATAAATTCTAGGCAAACCAAGAACCATATTTCCACGACCAAATAATTATAACCCCTTTCATTCAAGTGATTATTCCACAAATGCCATAAATTAGCTTCCGTATTGCCTTTGGTAAATAACGCGAAACTTTTAACATCAGAAACTTCAATGGAAATGCATCTACTGACTACAAGCAAAAAATATAAATGGAGTAGACCTTGATGAATCTCCTAGTAACTGCGGGTTCGTTAGGCCTAGTGTAGCTTGTATTTACTCATTACTGATAAAACCTTTGATAGTGGGAAGGTAGAACACATGTATTGTTACTGATATCCCTCGAGTAGGGATCTACTCATATGAATATTTAATTCTTTTATGATGAGTTCACTTTTTTTGATATTTCTTGAATAGAAGCTTGCACTGATTACATAAAATTCATCCTCAGAAACTTCCAAACAATAAGATTTTATATGAAAATATTTTTCTGAATTTACTATTAAGTATTTACATATATTTTACATATATAAGGCACATAAGATCGAATATTGTTAAGGTTTTTGAAAAGGAAGTGATTTTATCATTTTGACTACCATACTAGCATGCTTTATGACTTGTTCCTCGTTAAAAATGGTTGTAACTAAGTATTATTACTCACTGAGATAGTGTTTCACTCCTCGCTAATTGTTTTTACGAAGAGATCAGGTGGTATTGAAGAGGATTTTATTAACTAGCGTGTGAATTGGTAGCATCTATTGAGCCTCGAATTGCTTCTTGAGGAAAGAGAACTATTGATTTGCTATGTTTATTTAGTTTCTTTTAAAAATTCTTAGAGTCACTCCATTTGTCTTTCCTTTGATTTGAGTCAAGATTAGTCCTTCGAAATGTAGTAAAGTGACTAGTTTGGAACTTTTTCTATAACTAGAGATTAATTGGTTTAATTGTGTGACAATTAGATCATTTATGGATATCATGTTGTGGTTTATAGTTTCAATTAGTTGTGTTGTGAATTTTTTAGATAAGAAAATTCAGGATAGGCCTAAATACAAAGGAAACTCTGCTCGTTAATCTGTAGAGTTCTGGTAAGGCTTGCTTTGGGATTCTCCCCCTTAGCGACGGTCACGTTCTGAACTTGGATCGTGACACTACAACCCTAGCTTGAATGCAAGGATCATTACAAAATTACATGAATAGAGATATAACTATTTAACACAAGATGCCCAAACATCACGCAAGAATTACACAACTCAAGTTATCCACCAACACATATCTCCACATGAGTACTTTTCGAGATTACACAGTTATGGTTAATCGATATTCAAAATTTAGACAAGCATGAGAATCAAAATAACTAAACCAAAACAAAAGCAATTATACTATCAAAGCAAATAAGAAGTTAACTACCATCAAGTTATAATTAAAATCCAAGAGTTATGAAAAATAAGAGTATGTATAAACATTACAACCCAATCAAATAAAACTCCCTCTACTCCACAAAAAAATAGACACTGTCCTCTAAGCCACAAAATTAAGTAGAAAATCATAGAGAGAGTAAGCGGGTAGCCCTGACATCTAGGGAAGTAAAGAGGTGTGGCCAACTGGTGCAGCCTCATTTAGGGCATCAATGCCCTGCTCATCTCACAAGGTAGGTGTAATATGCTCTTTAGTGGCTTGGACCCACTAAAGCCAATCATAGAAGTGTCACAGAGGGAAACCTCATTAGCAATTTGCAGAATCACCTTCTCAAGGTACTACAACTCCACATTTGGAGTAACTGTCGGGCTATAAGTCTCGTCTCCTCCTTGGAACCTATGCCCTCCTGCTCAACCTCGAAGGTCTCTGAATTATCACTAACTTGAGGCTCTGTAGCATTTATCACAAGAACTTCTACGTGTGCGCCCTCCGAGATACTAGAATCAGACCACTAATATGAAATATCAATGAATTTTTATTCATCAACATAATTTATCAAGGCAGATAATCCATGAATGCGTTTCTTATACACCCGTAATATTTCCCTAAGCCCCTCGTATCTCTTCCAAAGGGGTACAGGGAAGTCTCTATAGCCCGGTAAATCATAGAGGAAACATGTGCCTTAAGCTGAGAGGCTCGCTAAGCTGTAGAATATGCAAGGTTACACAATACCAATCCAAAACACAGCCTCTTGAATTAAAGGAGGGTGAGAAAGAGTGGCAATTATAGGAGTACCTAAGGCATAATTAAAGAAGTGGGAGGTATATACTCACCCTCCAATGATTCTACATAAACAACCAGGGATTTATCCACGTTGTTTTCTTCCGTTTGACCTTATATTAAAGGTACTCAACTTCAATCCAACGAATATCACAACCAGGTTGGGGTGATCTCTATGCACTTCTTCTCCACAAAAGAAACACCTGTCTTTTGGCGCTGTGATGTGTATGTATTTCTTAGCCCTCATGGAGTTCTCTAACTCAATTATTGAACCCAGATTTAGCCTAAATTTAGCGATGATCAACCCTAACAGATCATCTTTTGTATGGCGGAGAAACCCAAACCAGTATCGCATGGTGATGTGCACACACTTCTTTTCGATTATCACTCCCTCCTTAATCTAAGGAGTTGAAGTCTCACTCAATAATGGGTCAAGCCAACCCCTCAGCGCATCTAATGTCTTTTAAAGCTTATTGGACAACTTGTGACAAATTCGTACAGTGCAGTCCAATGCATTATTAATATCAATTTTTCTACACTTCACTTTCCTACTTGGAACTTGAACAACTTCATTAGGGTCAAGCCAAACCTTTTTCTTCTTACCTCTTGGTAACAATTGTATATATACATCATAAGATTCCCTCACCTAATTCAGAACATACGGGTCATAGGGCTTTGTGAACGACACAAATTTATGAAACCTTATAAGATCTCACAAAATCTCAGGATATTTATTAATCACACCATCTATGAACAATCGTGTCTCCTCAAGAATAGTATGCATTCCCACAACTTTGAGATGATTAGGAATCCTAGGGGCTAGAACCCACAGGGATAGAATAGAAGTTGGAACAGTCTCTGCGGTAGTAATAAGATAGTGATGGCCTTACAAAAGAATCTCACTCCTCTTTTGTTTAGCGGATTGTGCTTCTGGGAGTTGATTGAGTCGAATTTAAGAGAAACATTTAATACAATATTGAAGCAATTATGCAATTACAACAACCTAATCATGAACGATAGCTAGAACTCTAAGAACATGGATTCAAGAAACTTATAAAGTTATGTAAAATAAAAAAGAGTTGATGAAGAACCAATACTGATGATATATAGGGGGACAGGGAATGATGGAAATGAGATGCAATTATGATAAACTTGAGTGAATTATTTAAAACAATGTATGAAACTAAGAAAAAAAATGTGGATGAACGAAAGGAAAAAGAACAATGCAAGAATTTAAAGTGATTAATTAAAAAAGTCAAAAAGACCATTGGCTCTTCAACTCACGTCCATTTGGCGAGCTCGATTAACTCCGACCAAGGTCGTCTCCACAAGTTTAGCATTCCTTGTTGATGTGCTTATTTATTATCAACAAAAGTTATTTTTATGGTAGTGGTATTGCTATGAGTAAAGGCTCAAGAAGGTTGGATATATACAAACATAATGAAGTAAGAAGGTAAACAATGAAAAGTTCTAATTAAAACATATAATATAAAATTTGTTTAACAAAACTTGGGTACACTTAATAAATGTTAGTTGTTGAAAAATGACTATTGGCATGTGATAGCCAAGCCTTATGAACTGTGTATGGTGAAATTGTAAGATTTAGCTGATTTAATGCAGTTTGTAGTCTAGACACTTTAGTTGGGATGAAATGACTATCGTATTCTAGCCTAGTTTTTTGCTGAGTATTGTGTTTTTTAATAGGTTTCTTGCTGAGTATTGTGTTGTTTAATACTCACCCTGACTTCTACACTGGTAGGTTTTGAGCTCCGGTCCGTGCGATTGCTCTGCTTCTATTTTTAAGGCTTCTGAAGGAGTTTGAGAGTTAGATATTTGTCATCCCTATGGGCCTCTTGTTTCTTATTTTATGTTTTGCTCTATTCCATAGTAAATACATTGATACTTGCACTTAAATTTCAATTGTTTATTAATATAAGTGGCTTTTAAACGTGACAACCAAGTTTTACTTTATATTAGAATGACTAAGTTTTCCGCTCTTATGTTATTCTTGTTCTACTTTCCACTTTTATTCGTGTTCTTGGGTTTGAGACTTACAGTTTTTGGTGAATATAGATGAGTGTCATCATGTCCAATTTTGGGTCATGCCATTGAAGAAGGAAAAAAAAAGAACTCATGTGTGAGAAAGATCAAATAAACAACTTTATTTTGAAAAAATATAAAATGTTCCTACATAGATTTTATTTTTTTGATATAAAGCTTAAAAAAATTAATTTAAATTAAGTTTTGTCTTCTATTAGACGAAGATGGTATATTTGAGTCATTTGTGTAATTATATGAGTATTTGTGAGCCTCTTTTGTAATGACGAGTACATTTTTACTATAAATTGCAAAATTGATAGTTGTATCATGCCCTTTTACCCTAATTATTTTAAGGTGTAGTCAAGTTTATCCTCTTTTAATCGAGTTTGGTACTTAATAGATTAATTATTAAAATATGGTTTAAAAAATTGTGATTTTATTATTTGAAGAAATAATTATGAATTTTTTTTATGGAAAGAAAGCAATAAATATATGTCCTTTTATGAAATCTAACTTATGATACAATTTAAATAGACAATATATAAAGGAAAAAGATAAATGTACCCCTAAACTGACATAAATGGTATGCACATATCATGCTTCATATTTTTGGGTCATTGGTGCCCCTATCGTCCAAAAAAAAATAGAATATATACCCTTGACTCTAACGGAAGACTAAATACGAACACATGATACAATCTTATTTGTCATATCGGGTCAGCGGATAAGATGATGAAAGGTGTATGCCCGTTAGTATAAAGTGTATATATGCTCTAGCTTTGAACGAAAGGGGCGAGCACCAATGTCCAAAGTATGACAGAGGGTATGTGCATACCATTTATGTTAGTTCGGGTTATATTTGTTCTTTTACCATTTATAACTAACAAAACATATATACTAATCTCAAACCAAATCTTTTGTGAGAGAAAAACAGAACACAAAACAATTCTTATCTTGTCTTAACACTTTATATTCTTTAAAATTTTCCCTTATTTTTTGTGATATAAAATTATATGTGTCTTCACATGTACAATCAACTTATTTTCTACTATATAAATAGAACACGGGATAAAGCACAAGTACCCCACAACCTATGACCGAAATCTCAGAGACACACTTATACTATACTAAGGTCCTATTACCCCCCCCCCTGAACTTATTTTATTAATAATTTCCTACCCCTTTTTGACCTACATGACACTATCTTGTGGGCCCAACGCTAGTTGATTTTTTTCAAGCTAGTGCCACATAGGCCGAAAAGAGGTATAAAATTACTTATAAAATAAATTCTGGGAGGTAATAGGACATTAGTATAGTATAAGTGTGTCTCAGAGATTTCGGGCATAGGTTGGTGGGGTACTTTTGTATTTTCCTATAGAACACTTATATTTCTTTTTCTCTATCTTTATTGATCAATCAAAAGGTATGTAAACAATTCTCTCTTATATATTTCTTTTTTCTTAGTTTGTTTTAGCTATTCTTTTTGAAATTGACTTTCTACACAATAAATCAATTAGAATAACATATGATTTTTTTTGTTTCTTTCATAAATTTGTTTTATCAAACAAAACTTAGCAAAATGAAATGACAGATTTTGGGGAAGAGCGTGATGAAGAATCATCGAGTTCCCATAAAGGATAAAAAAGGCATAGCAGACACAATATCGAACAAAGCCAAAGACTTGAAGCGTACAATAATTTTTTTTTAAAAAAACTTTATCCTTCATATATATTAAAAAAAATTATTATTTTTGTTTAAAGATTTCATCTTATTTTCTTAAAATGCATGAGTGATAAATTCAAAATCATTAGCAATAGAATAATTTATTTTTTGTATGTGTTTTTTGTGTATTAATTTATATTTTATTTTTATTGTTTTTTTTGTGTTGCTTCTTTCTCTTGATATCCATATGGCCATTCAAATTTAATAGAAGATATGTACTTTTGATTTCGCTTTTAATTTTTTTAATTGAGTTTCTAAAATGGTTTTGAAATAATTTATTCGGATGACTGATCTACTGGTTATATACAACTTTATCAATGATCGGTTTGTTCTTCATTATTCATTAATAACTTTAGTCCAAGTAGATGACATTAATTACTTTCGATTTATTTCTCATTTTTGCACCGAAAAAGAAAACACTCGTTCTCATGATGTTCGGTACCCCTTTTGATGCTTAATAGATATAGATCTGCATCTAAAATAACTCTTTTAAGGTCCAAACTAATCCAAATCTCTTCAAGAAAATTCGCTATAGTTGCACTACAGAGATTTGCATTCAAAAGTCCCACTTTAGGAAGGTTAGTTCATAGTCACATTAGAAAGCCTTACATTGAGTGATAATGAGGCCTCTAGTTAAGGATTAAGGAGTACTTACTGCTCCTAAATCTTGGAGGAGTATCTGGTACTTGATCTAAGCTCACCTAATCCAGATTCGAGTGGGGAACTGAGTCTCATCTTAGGGGAAAACGTTTCTTAACAAGGAGGGTTTTGTTCCAATGCTCAAACTTGAGGCCCTGGTTTATGATGAAGAAATACTACCCATCCACCATGCTTTTTGTGGCACCTTTTTTTTTTTTTACTTTTTCATTTTTAGGTTTATTTTTTAAAAATGATAAATAAAGTTCTTTTCCTGAATTTTCAATGAAGATTCTTCGAGAACTGTCCGCTTTCAAATGAAAATCAACAAAATCAATTGGCTAGGAAAGTAGAGCTTGAATCTAAGCAGGTCAAGATTTGGTTAAGCAGGTTTGGATTTGGTCTCAGAACAAAACGACATAAATAAATGTAATTCTAATTATTTATTTCTTTATCTATCAATTCAAATATATTTAATTAAAGTTATGTTGTTATTGTTGTTGTTAGTATTATTATTCAGCAAAACAACAAATTAGTATTTCTTGAATTAATTTTTTAAAAAATTTAGTAAAAGTGAATATAAAGGTAAGATCAATGTATGACAAGGCCAGTGAATCTCTTGTTAAATTATTTCTCTAAAATGGGTTAAGTTTTTAGAATGTGTTAGTAAATACAACAATTTCTTCGTCTTATTAATTAAGTTATTTACTTCCACTTTCATTTTTATTTTTTCCTCCTTGTACAATCAATTCAATTATTCGCGATTGAACTTTTCAATTTCAATACAATTTTCCTAAATCAGTCATTTGTTTTTGCCTCGTTGAATAGATCAATATATTTGGATGTATGCTCTTTGCCTCACTAATATATTTACTAAAGAAGCTTCTTTTCATTATAGTTATTTTTATCATCAGGCCTCCAACTTGATTGACTTGTTGCTCCGTAAAATAAATGATCGAATCATGTTAAATTATTCAAAGTACATAAACTCGCAAGCAAGTTCCATAACTTGCTAAGGATTTTTGAAAATTTAAAGTCAGAGAAATTTGGTGTTGCAACTAAGAAATATTGATTTATGTTTTCTATATTATTTTATAAATGAAGGAAATGTTGTGATATTAAATGGATGGATTGTACTAAGTCCAGGCTAGTCAAAATAATTTGTATCAATAAATAAGCCAATTAATAAATTATTTGTGTTGGGCTTGAAATAGACCACAACCGAATTTTCCAACTCTAACCAATTTTATTTTTTATTATAGTATTTTCTCGTTATTTGTAAAGTTATGATACAAAGTAATATTTTTTTACAGCTAAATTTATCATGTACAGGCTAAGAATATGGTCCTTGATGAGGAATTCCATAGTTATTGAGGATCCTCAAGAAGAGAAGGATATATGTTATCTAGGAGACCAGATGGGTATGATCTAAGGCATAGTATGTCGATGAGTAAAAGTTGTAGTACTTGGGATGTGTGAGGAATAGGAATAAGTAGGCGTCTTAGTATGTTCTAATCACAAATTAGAAGCACAAAACGGAGCAGTCACTATAGAACAACATTTCTGATGTCTTAGCTAACAAAAGAAACAACAAGGAACAAAAAATTACAAGGATGATTAGATCAAAATGGAGGATCATACTTGGTAGTTTTATGGGTTTATTGCATCTGTATCAACTCCTTGCGGTTCAATCTGCACTGATTGTGAAATTACTTAGTAAAATCAACAATTTTCGGTGAGTTCAAGGTTTGTATGTTTTGGATCTAGGCCTTACCTTAAGATATGAATGTGACAATAAGTGTATAGTTTAAGATGTCTTTATTGAGTAGAATCTCATCATATGGAGGTTCAATCTGACTTTCACAAACTCTTGATCAAGTACAAGAACAAGGTCATTGTACTGGGGAAGTTTGAGCACTCATAGGGCATTGCAATTTTGAGTGTTATATGTGTAATAAAGTTGAGGCCTTTGATAGGAGTTTATAAAGGACACATATAAGGGTAAGAGATTAGAAGATTGTTGAGTTGTCTCACTTATTCTTCTACACTAATAGTCCTACTATTAGTTTGGTTATTAATTATGAAATTTTACGCTTCTATTATTGTTTTGTCTTATTATGGACATTGTTTAGGATGATTTGATAGGTTATCTACAGAATTGAGAAGACTTTCTCTATTTTGTATATCTTTCTTTATGATGTATTGGTCTATATTTTTCTTGAGACAGGGGTCTATCGGAAACAACTTTTGTACCCCTATGCTAGTTGTAGGATATGTGCACACGGTATCTGTCAGGCCCCACTTTCGTTGATTTACACTGGTACGCTATTGTTTCCTATGTACGTATAAGAAGTTCATTTATGAATTATTTTGAGCTAAATATTTAGTTTATATCAATTGAATATCAATCATGTTATACCTTGATTCATTCCAAATTCCCCCCCCCCTTGAAATATGCCTAGCAAAACACGTTCAGATTGGGTAAATTAAACTTTCATGGACTAATTTTTTCACCTATGTAAACATTCTTCAGAATATATATTTCATATGACGAAGAAAGGGTATGTTGTTCAAACTTATAGCAGGATTTTAAAATTTAAGCAAAGGTGTAAGGTGAAAATAATGTTCACGGTTTTCTTTTATAAAAGTCTTAATTTGGTCCATTAATTATTATAAAATTCTCATTTTGATAATTGTAATGTCTTGCTCAGTAACTAAACCTACAGTTAATTGGAATGTGCACTTTTGATTCCTTTGTTTGCGAATGTCAAATTTAACATAATGATTAGTTGTACAATTACTTAATTATCTATGTATTATTTCAAATTTGTATTGTTGCTCAATGTTTGATTATAATATAATTTTAAAAGTAGTTTATACAACATACGTGTAAGATTTTGAAAATCCAAGCCGAGTCTTAGATCACATAGGTGTCATGGGGTCTAAGCACCCTTTTAATACCGATTATAATTAATATAGGTTGTTTTGGAAGTTTAAGAACCAAAACGTCCAAGAACGTCCATGACGTCTGTAAGTTGGTTCAAAGGGGTACTAGTGTGCCTTAGCCTATTTGACTAGCTTTTAAACGTTGGGAGTTTATGAAAAGTGGTGAAAGGGTAGCTAATAAGTGCTTAAGTTGTTTCATGGTCGAAAAGTGTGGGTACGACTCCCCAAGGACCAACCAAGGGCCCTTAAGGAGGACCCCTGCAGGTTGAGCCAACACTGGATGAGCAGTGTGCATCGACGCAATAGGCTACGGTCTGTGTGTGGACTGACGGGGCGTAGGTGCCACCATTGTCCCACACTTATCCAATTTGAGGAATCCACTCGCCTTCACAAGTCTCTGAACTTACTTACGAAGTGCAGGACGGGGGAGGGGGGGTAGTCCGTTGACTCACAGACGTTCCGTCGACAGGGTTCCATCTGTGAGGGTCTTAAATTTCCTGCACGTTTTTAACTAAGCTCATTTAATTAATTAAATGATTTAGTGGTTAGTTTGGGATTAAGGGAAGACTAATCAACTAATTTAACTCCCATATAAAGGCCCCAACCCCAATTAATCTAATTACAACTCTCAATACAAACTATCTTCCTTCTCTTTTCTTTCTCCTTATATTTGAGATCACCACTGAAGTCTACCAAGTAAAGGGTTTGGGGGATTGAAAGGGACGAATTCACCATCAAATATTCATCGAACATTAAGGTGTGGGATCAAATTCACCTTTGAGACTCTTTCCTGAAATGATTCCTTCAAATTAGATTTCAAAAGTTGAGTTTTCATGTGGGTTTCATCCAATTACAAAATTAATATTGTGAACTGATTTGTTAGGGTTTCTTTACATATAATGGATATGTTACTGTGTAGTTGAACTTGATTATGATTAATTTTAATTGTTTGATTCAAATTGAAGAATATGATCTTTAACCCTTAACCCTAAATTTGATCTTGAAGTGAATTGGGTTTTGATTGATTCAATTGTCTTGCTTATTGGTTAAATCACCATTAGATGATGTCGTTACAATAATTATTAACAAGTTGGAGTGAATTGTAGTCTTCCATGCTAGTCTTGAGAAGATGATCTAGGTTAGAAAGATAGTTGACCTAGGCATCTTATTTAAGGTCATGATCTAGTATTGAATAGTGCTTTAGTGTTTATTCCTTCAAATTAGATTTCAAAAGTTGAGTTTTCATGTGGGTTTCATCCAATTACAAAATTAATATTGTGAACTGATTTGTTAGGGTTTCTTTACATATAATGGATATGTTACTGTGTAGTTGAACTTGATTATGATTAATTTTAATTGTTTGATTCAAATTGAAGAATATGATCTTTAACCCTTAACCCTAAATTTGATCTTGAAGTGAATTGGGTTTTGATTGATTCAATTGTCTTGCTTATTGGTTAAATCACCATTAGATGATGTCGTTACAATAATTATTAACAAGTTGGAGTGAATTGTAGTCTTCCATGCTAGTCTTGAGAAGATGATCTAGGTTAGAAAGATAGTTGACCTAGGCATCTTATTTAAGGTCATGATCTAGTATTGAATAGTGCTTGAGTGTTTATTCTTCTGTTGTTATCATATTGAATATTAAATTATGATGTTTAACATCTAAATTGGATTTAATTGAGGGTTTATGGTAAGGCCTTGATGATAAAATATGAGGAAGACTTTGTAAGACTTATAATATATATCTTTACATTCAATTGTGATTAATTGTGGTTAAGTCATGATGTTATATTGGAGTATGCCTTGTATTAGGATTGATAGGGTGGTATGATGTTGAATTGAAATGTCTTAACTATGGTTGTGAGGTTGTTAAGATGTAAAGGGTTATCAGGGTGGTGAGGTATATGAATGTGACTTATTATGAAATGATATGTAATGTGTTAACCTTCCGTATATGAATTGTGACGAAAGGACTTATACTCATACAATTATTATTGAGCTATTGATGATAATTTTTATACAAAAGGTAGACCCTATAACCTAATCTAAGCTATGGTTGATAATTAAAGGCTAAAAGATATTTCAAAAAGGGACTCTAGCTTAGCACCAAATGAACTAGATTGAGGAGTGTCCCTTTCCACATAGTGAAGGTAGAAGAACTAAATTACTCTTGAGATTTGACATTGTAATGCATGGTGTATAAAGAGGGTCCCAACTATATCTCCTAGTTCTTGAACTATTTTGTCCCCATAGGAATACTAGCTAGTGGATCTACATAGTTGGTATGTTTCATGTTTTGGTACTACTTTGGCAAGTTGTCCAAAAAGGTAAAATGAATTAAAGGATTTCAACTCTAACTTGGATAACCTAAGGGGTCTAGTTTAGTTTTGATAGGGGTATGGGACTCTACCTACACATTTCACTAGTTATTGAGGGGAGTCTTAGGAGGATGTTCTTATATATCTTATGTTATGAAGATATATGCTATTTACGTAATGAACTTGCACATTGTTGATACCATATGTTGATTAATTCACTTATGAGTATGTGTTGGGTTTATATTGTTAAAATAAGATGAAATGCATATCTAAATATTATACTATGTGGAGTTGGACATTTGTTATGGTTTCTTGTTGAGGCTACTTGATTAAGTAAGGTTATGTAACTATGCTTGGTCATTGCACTTGTTGGCTTGATAAGGATCCATGAGTAGCTGTCTTGTTTATTATGATATGATTAACTCTTAGCCATGTTGATGATGTTATTCCTTGATGATAGGGTTGTAGTAAATAATGGGTTCAAGTATGTTGGGATACATATTACTTGTTTGAGTTTGAAAGAATGTTTGGTTGATTAGTATGACTTTCTTGGTTATGAATGAGACTTTTAAACTTGTAAAATGACATGTCTTTACTAAAAGTCCCGTTTTAGCATGTTTTGCTTTTATGTGTGCATACGTTTTTATACTTAGTACATGTGGAGTACTAATCCCGTTTTCTTCCCTTTTCCCCAACATTTTTGGGTTCCGGTCATTGAAGTGTTTTGGAAGGCGACATTGAAAAAGGCTTGGATTCCTTCTTCATCCAAGTTGGGTAGGTCCTCAACTTTCGAGGGCAATACCACTATCTATCTTTCGGACTTGTTATGACTTTAATACTCATTCATTTCTTTCTTTTTCAATTGAGTATTATATTTTTGTATGACCTATATGTGTTCTTGTTGGATTTATGTAAGGGCTATGCCAAAATTTTATATACTCCAATTAGATGGTTATGAGATGTGACGATTTTTATGATTATGATATTTTCTATATAATAATATGCAACAAAAGTAGAAGGCTATGTAACTTTCCTCTACGAAGGGTCTATGTATACTTGATACGACTATATTATGTGTATGTAGAGGTCTATGTAAACCTCCAAAGTAGATGTAATGAAAATTTTTAAATTTTTCCGCATTTTCAACCTATGAATGTAATGACACGAGACTAAGAATCTAGTCTTAGTCCTTAAACAGGACGCCGACGCCGGTTACGTCTAGGGGGTAAACACGGATGTGACAATACGCCATTCATAGAAGTACTATTAGCACAATTCAAATATTACAAGGATCAACATATAATATACCTATATTTTAGAGGTGGAAAATGCTATTTGTCCAAAAACTACTAATATTTCTTTCTCTTTCTACATTGTATTAACTCATAATATCTTATTTTTATGTGATTCTTTTTGTTATATATATTTCATCAGACTCTAAATAAGAGATCCATTAACATTGCACTTATAAAAGAAAACTAAAGATAAACACAATGAAAGAGGCAACGAAGAAAACAATGTGTCCAAAGTGTGATGGACCACCCATTGGAAATGAAGAAATGACCCGTATATTGAAAATGGAAAACCAAAGGTTGAGGGAACAAGTAATCCTTATACTTATACTATTTATTTTGTTTTATTTATTTTTTCTATTTATTTATTTATTTATTTTAAAAACAATTACTTATATATAACAAAAGTCGAGGCAAATTCGTGGTTTGAACTTGATTGATCAAGCAGGGATTTAAGGCATTTAGCACCTATCTCAACGTTGAACTTTGAATTTTGAAACGAAGGAGGTTAGATTTACGAGCACTGCATTGGACCGATGGATAAGAGAGTTGAGCGTGCTTAAAAAGTGCTTGGGTGCCCTACGTTTTTTTTGAAGTTCTAGTCAATTTTTACACATAGATGTCTATATTCCACCTTTAAGATATCTATTGAGGTGGATGCTGATTATAGGCATCGAGTTTATTTGAATCCCATAATTTTTCCACAAAGCATAGATACATGAAAAAAAATCACTAGCTTTTTTTCTAAAAAATGTTCTATCCGAATCCGTAAATTTATAAATACAACGAATTAAGCTTTATATACCAACTAAAAGGGTTTGTAACATCTACCCCTTACATGATGTTAATCCGAATTTGTGGATGTCCTAATGTGGGTACCAAAAACAAGGTGAAAAATCACCCCACCAACCCACCATACACCAAAAAAGTGTTAAATGCATAAAAAGTGTTAACCCATTAAGTTTAGATCTTGAATTCATTTTTGGCCCGTGCTTATGAGTTGCGAGTTACACCCGCCCTTGACAAGAGAGATCAAGTTGAATGAAAATAGTTTAATTTATATATATTTATAAAAACTTAATTATGTACTCTTATCCTCTTAGTTTTTCAAATCATGCTTATTAAAAATAATATATACATGTTATTATAAGTAAATTAACTAAACAAAAAAATATTCAGTATGAAAGAGTACTAAAACTCGTCTCAAGTTTTTCCTGAAAGGCCTTCTGTGATGGTTTCAAATTTGGCACCATCAAAATCAACTATTGGATATCCTCTGCCATTTGGTCAGAAAAATAATACTAATCATAATGCTCAAGCACATTTAATAAATACTAATAATATTTCAATAATGTCTCCATTATGAACTTCTTGATAGGCAAAAAACAAAAATGTTTGAGATTGTTGTGACTTCTACGAATGAAATGGTTGAACTGTGGAAAAGAAATGATCCAATTGGGTAGATTCATCAAGTGAAGGGAGATATTCTAGTCATAGTGAGATTTATGGAAGAACATTTCCAAATCCAAATCGACCTTATTACCAATCATCGCCTAGTCGAATTGAATCAACAAAGGATTGTGAAGTTGTCTCAATGATTGCAAGTGAGTTGATCCATAATTTTCTTGATCTAGTAAGTTTCTTGAACTCTTTCATGTCATAGTTGTTCATCTCACATGTGTTATTACATGCTTTGGCCCTAGAATTATTTATGGCTTTAGAACGTATCGGTACTAGGATTTAAGACTTGGTTTGATATGTGTGTGTGTGCATGCGTGCGTGCGTGCATGCGTGTGTGTGTGTGTGTGTGTGTGTGTGTGTGTGTGTGTGTGCGCGCGCGCGCTAGTGACTTGTTTTTTGATTTATTTTTGAAAAATACCTAGTGTTCGAGAATTCGTTGAAAACTTACTACTTTTTGATATGGACTCATACCATGTAAGAATCATGAATTTCGAACTCGAGCATGTGAAAGTCAAATATATATTCATTTTTTATTTGAAATCTAACACATTGCATGAATTCAATAAATTGGCTATTCTTCAATAGACAGATACGATTTTAGTTTATATTTAATCCCATACAATATTGATTAGAATGAAAGTAGATGGAGTGACGGATATGAACAAATGAGTACTTATTTTGAGAAATAGTTATTATTTTCATTGTGTTATAATTAATCATATACATAAAAATTATTAATTTGTATATGAAGGTCAAATTCATGGACTTGTTTGTAACCGGTAGTCCGAAAAGCTAGGATTGTTGAAGTTCTTTATTCTGGGACTTGGGGAGGCTCTATACAATTGGTAAGATACTAATAAATCTTTTATGACTTCTTCCATAGAGATTAAATAAATATTATAATTATTTAATAAAAATGATCTAATTTTTTCTTTGTTCTTGAATACAGATGTATGAAAAGTTGCATATTTTATCTCCTCTAGTGGAAGCTCGAGATTTTTTCTTCTTACGTTGTTGGAGACAATTTAATCCAACAACATTGATTATGATAGATGTGTCTTATGATCCATTCAATGAGATTCAAAGTGGTGTACATTCTTATTCTTGGAAGTTTCCTTCTGGTTGTGCAATTCAAGATATGGGTAATGACCAAAGTAAGGTATGAATCATTTCATCTTTCTATTAATATAACTATTTATATGAAAGGAAAATTATGTGCCTTAAGCTCCCTCTACACGCGAGGTCCAAATTATAAGGGTGTATTATATGAATTCTTTTCTTGCACTTATGCATTTGTTTCCACAATACAAACATGTAATATCTATATCACTATTCATATTAAACTTTGTTTCCCAAGAGTATGCTACAAGAGGTAAATATTTACCGATACCTATCTCATGATGACTATTTATCTTATTATATGATATAAGAATCAAACTGTCGGTAGTCTTAGTTAATCCAATTTTGGACCCTCATGGTATGTTGATAATTCATGCTCCAAAGCATTTAGATGTGCATCATGGGTTTTTTGAGTCTCTCCATATTAGTTCAGAAAATGATTTTTTTGTCCGTTTATAGCTTTTGAAAATCTACAACAAACTTATAAGCTATATTTTAGGATTGAGTTTGATTTAATAGCCATTTTAACATGTTAGGAGTCATCAGACCTATCACTATTCTTCATGTAACAATGTGGAACTCCACTTCAACGGTACCAAAATGCACCCCCTATCGACCCCAGTGTTATTTTTTGCTAGCTTGAGTTCATATGTTAACTATTTATCATTATACGTAGAGTAATCAACCACTTCTTTTGAGTCTGCCTCAATCACCCCAACCCTACCGCCAAAAAGTCATCAAAATAGGGCAGGAGCGCTCACACGACCCATACTATGGTGTACATGTCCCATATTTTTGAATCTTAACGAGTGAGGATTCATATTTGTATCCTCATATGATCCTAATCAGTCCTCCTTGCTTTATAATATCCACTGCTAGAAAAACACAAATTTTCAACATACCTTCCTAAATATTTTCCAACGAGCTAATTATTTTTATTCTGTTTTCTTGAATCTTGCAGGTTACTTGGGTGGAACATGTTCAAGTATATAAAAAAATCAAGTACATCGTATCTTTATGGACTTCTTGTGTGATCATCAAACATATGGAGCTAAAAGATGGATTGTTACACTTCAAAGGATGTCTGAGGGATATAATTTTGTCATGGGTGCAATATGCCCTACTAGGAATGATTTTAAAGGAGGTTCGGTTTTATATTCCTTTTTATTTACTTACTATCTTTTCAGATTTTAATTTATAAGGTAAGATAAGGATATGTTGAAAATCATTAATCACATCAAGGCGGTTTTCATTAAAAATATAAAACTTTTTATAAATATAGAACCCTCTTTAAAGGTATGTTTCACAATATATATAATATATATATATATATATATATATATATATATATATATATATATATATATATATATATATATATATACACTACATAGTCGAGTAAAGATATGTTTTTCTTTTTTTAAATGGCCTAGAACATGACCAATTCTGTTATTTTTAGGGGAAGTCATTTTTCTTTATAATTTTCTCAATTTTTAATTGAAACATGTAATTTTCAAAGTTTTATTTTTTCCTTTAGGGGGTGTGTTTGGTATTATTTGAATTTTTTTTTTAAAAGTTTTATTTTGATGTTTATTGACTTCTCTGAAAATAACTTTAAGGGAAAATGTTTTCCAACTGAAGGCGCAAGAACAATGTTGTATTTCTCATTGTTTAAGAAAAATCATTTTCCTTAACAATCATCTCAACTTTGAACATTATATTGACATTTTAACGAAACTCGACCATCACTTTCACCTTTAACATGTAAATATCTCATCATACATCCTCGTCCGTTAATATTTTTTGTCAATCTTCAATAGAAGTTTTTTTTCTAGAAAAATGTATCTACTCTCAAACCAAATACTGAAAATAAAAAAAGGATTCCTAAAATAGATTATTCTTCAAAAAACAAAAAACATGCCCTTACTTTTTTTTCCTTGTTAGTATTGTGAATTTTGCTTTCCAAATATTTTATCTTTGGATTTTAGTATTACATGTTGTCTCTTTTTCTTCAATTATATCATACTATTTCTTTTACATATATGAATTTTTATATATTTTATGTCGTCGAAAAACAACATTTCTACCTTCGCAGGGAAGGGATACTCTTCTCAGACCCCACTTGTGGAATTACACATGATATATTTGTCTTTGTAATACTTATATTTTATTTTTATTTTCAATGTTTAATTATCTAGAAGGGATGAAAAATACAATACAAATATCTCAAAGGATGGTAAAGAACTTTTTTGAAATCCTAAGCATGACAAACAACTTAGATTTTCCAACTTCATCACGGCTCAACCGTGGAGATAGAATTTCAATTGGAAAAAAAAGAAGAATTATCCTGTTTAATTCGGAAAAATAATTTATTTAGTTTTAGATTTTTTTTAGAGTTGCCACTTATTTTTTAAAGAAAAATCAAGAAAACATAGTTTTTCAAAGATTTAAACAGAAAATCGATTGAAAATGTTTAAAAGGTGTTCGGGGATTCTTATTTATATGTTAGGAAGCTTTTTAAGGCACGTAAAATATCCGTTAATACGATTTTCTAATAACTAACCTTGTTTGGTTAAAATGTCTAACTTAAATTTTGAAAATTTATTTAGTATTTGTTAAAAGTGAAGTATTAACCTATTATCTAAGTGATTTTGTTTAACTTGCGAAATTTTATTTATTAGTACTTTTAAAGTCTATTTGAAAGCGGTCAATTTAATTTAGACAGTTAAACATGACGGCGTCTTATGGGGATTTGAAATTCCAACCTTAAGACTAATGGTAAATTGGTAATAAACAGGCAAATAAGTGATAAAGTAAAAGAGGCACGGAAAAAGAGTTGGGTCTAAATCCGATTTTTGTCCGCTTGGGCTGGTATTTAAATGCATTTTTGTTTTGGGCCTTAGGCCCATATGATTTTTACCTGTCCTAAACTAAACAAAATAATAAATAATAGATTAAAAAAGCGACATCGGGCTTAAGCCCAAAATAAAAAAATACAAGTTCTGAAAATGTATTTGAGCCTTTTACCCCAATCTATTTGACTTTATTCAATTCTTAATGCTATTTTGGCTTCAAAAATCTGTCCGCTGAATTTTAGGACCAATTGACTAGGATGAAAGTAGTTTTGGGGCCTTCCCAACCCCTTTGAAAATGCAAGGTAGAATCCATGAGGACTTGGACGAATTTCACATGCGGCAAAACAAATAAAAAAACATTACTACCAAGTTATAAGAACTAAAGACCAGAGGAGTAAATGCTGTAGACATTTTATACAATAGCAGATCCAGTGCACACTTTAAAGGAGCACACACAAGATAGTTACAACAAACAATAGGAGGTAAATACAAAGAAAAAGGAAATAGGATAAAATTGAAGATGGATTTTAGCCCATAAATCAAGATTATTAGCAAGGTTACAATAAAAACAAAGACAACAAATTAACCAAATGTTGACTTATCACTAGAGTAATACCCATGAACAACTCTTTTATTATCAAATGTAAGCCCCAAATAGAAGAAAAAAAAAGTATAACAAAATCTTTTATGCTTAGGAAGAGGAAAACAAACTGTATCACACTAAAATGAAGTTAAATGCTACGACATGTACAAATTACCATGACAATGCAACAAAACAAGAAAACGCAGACGAGAAAGCGACAGACTATTTTTTTATTTACTTGTTTATATGTTTATGTATATAAATATATAATATATATATATCTATATATATATATATATATATATCTATATATATATATATATATATAGATATATATATATATATTTTCCTTTGAGTTCATAAGATGAAATAAAAGAGGAATAATTATGCTTCAACACTTAGCCACAGATCAAAGAGTACCATGATAACCGTAACAAACTAAACATAAAATCCAAAAATCGGATGGCAATACTCTAAACAGATGATAGAACATGGTAAAAATAGACGAGTAGGTAGAAAATGAGACTTAACATAGACTCAACGGATGATCACTAAATGTGATAAAGGGAAAGACAAAGGAGATATGAATGAATGAAAAAAGCACAAAAGCAACTAGTTCTAAACTAGCCTGTTACCACGCTAAACCAACATAAATACCATCACGAGAAGATTTCACGCAATATATATTGTCTCATTTGGTAATAAGAAGACGAAATCAAACAAGAGAAAATTTGTCATAACTAAACAAACAGAAGACGAGAATATTCACAGCGAATCGAACCCGTGAAAGAAAGAGACCACAACATTGAGCATGAATACATAAAACTTTAACTCTTGCACACAAATCGATGAACGACTAAAAATATATATCATAACAAAAATTATAAACTAAGGAGAAAAAAACAGTCAGGAAACACTTAACAAAAAAACAAAGCTTTTCAAACACGGAAGTATCATTTCGAGACAAGAGAAGATGCACAAAACAAATGTTATAAAGAAGACGACCCTATGAGATGAGCAGTAAAAGGACTTTCACGATGCCAATACTCGAATACGAACAATAATCAAGGTACTGAGGAAGAGAAATGAACCCAACACCAAAACTAAGTCCCTCCTTTATTTCGAACGTGTCTATCATGTATATTTTTTAATTTGTTGTTCTTTAAGTATGTTATAGGTATTCTTGCTCAAAGAAAAGTTCCAAACTTTCCCAACCAAAGTCTTCCAACAATTTTTTCAACAAATAATGTCTCTCAGAAGTAAGTCTTCCAACAAGTTTTTCAAAAAATAAAGTCTCTCACAAGTTTCTCAAAAATTCCTCTCTCAGTGAAAAAATTTCTTCCCCCCCCCTATCAATGAAAAAAAAACAAAAATGAGTTTATATAGCCAAGAATTAGGGCAACAAATTCTTTTTCGAAGGGAAAAAGGTGAAAGTTTTGGATAAGAACAAAGACCCAATCCCTAATTAAAAATTCAAAAAACCGTTCACCAAATATGGGCGACCAACTTTTCTGAAGCTTTCAACTCGTTCCCAAAGAAGAAAGTGGAGAGAACGATCTAGATCGATCAATTCGTCCTTGTCGACGACGGGTCCTCATCTCACGCAGGTAGGACAATTCGTATGTTGCTTCTGCGCTGCTGGAATCGTACTGTTGTTGATGGAGTTCCTTTTTCTATGAACATTTTAGATGCTGCTATGTTGATGATTTTTGGGTGCTCTCTGGGGGTAAGAAATTGGGTCGGGTTTCGATTTTGGTTCGCTGGCCGAGAAGAAGAAACAGGCATGGTTTTTTTTGGTGAATTGTTATTGAAAAAGAAATTTGGGTAGGGGTTGAAGGAATAATGGGCTGGGTAAGGTTAGGGGATTTTGGCTGGCGAGTAAAATTAAAGGAATCGCATGTTGTAAGATATAAATTACATTATATCCCAACTAATTTACATTTAACAAAAATTCCGTAAAAAGGTAGGCGTTTGATACATAGCTACCAAACTGATACAGTATAATTTATACAAGGTAAAAAAATTATATTTTAGCGTAAAAAGGAAAAAAAATCTATAATACAATTTTGTTAATTTAATTAGCTTAATTTAAGCGTCACTGAAACTAAACAATCCCTATCTTAATAGGTAATCTACTTAGAGCTTTCAAAATTCAAAATTATATCTTCTACATTGAATAACAATTTGTGAACATCCATCGATTGAGAAAAATTGAGAAATACAAAGAAGTGAATTATGAAAGTTACAAAAGTGACGGAATCATAGTTGGGCAATCAGTTTCATTTTTGAATCTCAAAGCAACAATTTCAGACGAGTTGGATATTGATGTATAAAGGAAGAACATTGAAATTCATTACATCGTAGAAGTTAACTCGTCTCTGATCAAAATTATGAACGACATGGGCGTTAAACTATATTTAGAAGTGAAAAAAAGTAAGTCGAGATTAGCAATGTACCCATTATGCATTGACACGTGTGAAAAGATTGGCGATGATATAGATAATAAGGACGAAACTTGTATGCAGATAGACGAGGTGTTGGCTTTAGTTGAAGATGAATTATAGAATCTACCACATCATGATTGATCTTGGAACATCAAACAATAACAAGATCAAATGGGCACTCAAACATAAAGATGGTTTCATTGATATTGCTGAGACAATGCACAAAAGATTACCCTACCAAGTATTATTATCAAGTGTATGTTGATATTGTATTATTGTTTATTGATATGCTTCTCCCTTTTCATCGAAGATCCTTTCGATTTTATTCAAAATTATTTCAAATTTTGAGATGCAAAATTCTTCTCCTAGTTTATTGAAGATATTTCAATTTTGATTCAAAATTATCAAACAGATTTAGCAGATACATCATCAATACATTTGCTACTTAGCAATTTTACTATATATGTATTTTGTCTAAATTGTTAAGTATTGTATTTATACTAGATACACTAAATAGGTGATTGTTGCCCATAAGATGTTAGATTTGAGATCGATACATTACTGTGTGGTAATTGCTATGCAGTTGATACATTTAGTATAAATTTTAATGTGTCATATCTAAAAAAACTAGTGCTTGATACATTATTATATCATTGTCATTTAAATTGATAAATATAGTATTTATACTCGATACACTAAATAAGTAATTGTTGCTTATAAGACCAGTGGCATAGCCACATATTAACAAGCGTGTCCAATTGGACAACCTTCGTCGAATTTTTTTTACCATATATACAAGTAAAATGATATACGAAATAATTAAATAATCTATTTTGGACACCCTTAACAAAACAAGTTGCTATTTCTTGACACCCTTTATGAAATTTCTTACTACGCCACTGCATAAGATGTTAGATTTGAGATTGAGACATTATCATGTGGTAGTTGTTATGTAATTGATACATTAGTATAAATTTGAATTTGCACATCATATCTAAAAAAAAATTAGTGCATGATACAATACGATATGTATCTCGTTTATATTGATAAGTATTGTATTGTTACGAGATACATTAAACATGTAATTGTTGCTAATAAGTTGTTTGCCTTGAGATTGATACTGTCACGCCATGAGCTACTCCCGAGTGCGGACACGGAACCTAGGACCACAAGTGATCCCAAGATAACCCTATACTAAAGATAATAAACTGAGAAGAAGCTATAATATAATATATATAATATAAGATGAGGAATACCCATATGCTAAAATATATATATATATATATATATATATATATATATATATATATATATTATATATATATATATATATATATATATATATATATATATATATATATATATATATATATATATATATATATGAAAATTATGAGAATAATACAAGGAAGTTACTAACTATACTATAGCTATAAATACTGATAGCTCAAAACTGAACATGCAAACTAGGAATGCAACAATTAATCTGGTAATTATGAATTTATAACTGAGGCATGTATATCTGACGTAACTGAAATATCTGACCTAGCATATGTAATTTATGAACTGAAGAAATACATATCTAGGGTTCTGAAATTTATGCAATAAAAGGAATAATAATATTATAATCTTATTTGGAACATATAATCAATAAGTTCATGAAGTTCTTTTGAAGTTCGAGAAATCTAAGATCAAATCATGATATGGGAATGAAAAATCTGATTGAAAACTAGGGACCCAATAGGTGAAATGAACCCACTAGTTAAATCCAACATGCCTGGTGATGAAATCCACGAAAAAATACTTAGTTTTCGATGCTGGAACTGCTGGAACTTATGGTGTTCTTCTACTAGGGTTCTTGAGCTTTTCCACCTCTTTTGCTTCTAATTTGCTAAGTTTTCATTTAATGATTAGACTTAGATATGTTTTAATTCTGTTTCTAGGCATAAATTGACTAAAATATGATGATTTAGGGTCAAAATGACGTATAGTAGGATTTAAACAGAGTGGGAAGGCTCCAAAAGACCCGTGGGAAAGTTGTTGTCGGACCAACCTACGGCCAGAACAGACGGTCCATAGGCCACGCCCCGTCGGTTGCTCCATCGGTTGGAGATATTCGACATCCCTTTGCTAAAATTGGCATAAAATTTTTCTCAAAGGTCGGATTTAAGCAACATTGGTGGCTATGAAAAGATAATTCATTTATATATCTGTGGGTAGGTCATGAGACACCTAATTCAATTTGTGCTAAGAGTTATGACCATTTGAAATTGACCCAACTGCATTTCCCCCTTAACTATATGCTAATTCCCACCTACGGACCATAGGTCCACCTACGGACCCTATTGCTTATCCATGACTCTTGTCAAAGAGTGGGTGAGGGAAGGGTTCTCGATTGACGTTCATGGACTACGGACCATAAGTCCGTCAGTGTATGGTGTGTTGACAGTCACGTCATTTCCACCTGCAGATTTTTCTAAAAAGCTAATTTTTGGTCTGTTTTGGCTACGGGGTGTTACATTATCTCCCCTTTGGGAACATTCATCCTCAAACGAAGACTAAACTATCTTAAATAGAGGGAGAGAGATACAAACCCTACTACTAAACATTAAGAACTGAGTTTCTGACTGAATTGAGTTCTGTGAACATGCAATTACGCTTAAAATTCAAGTATAAACAGAGGGAACATGATTCTAAGATAGAATTTACGCATGAATGACTGGAAAACTTAAGAAGAACTATTACCTCAAGCTGGAGTGGAATTAGAAGGAAACAGGTGAGGATACTTGGCCTTCATGACTGCTTCTACTTCCCAACTAGCTCCGTCTACGGACTGCCTCCTATACAAAACCTTGAATTGAAGCGACTTATTTGTTTCTCAACCTTCTTACCTGACGGGCAAGAATCTCAACTGGTACATCCTCATAAGAAAGAATATCTTTCACCGCCATACTGTCCAATGTGACTATAGAGGCTGGATCACCCACACTCTTTTTCAAGAGTGAGATATGGAAGACCGGATGCACTTCTGCTAATTCTGCTAGCAACTCTAACTCATATGCCACCTTGACAAACCTTTTCAAGATCTTATAAGGGCCTACATATACATAAGTGATATTCCCTTTCTTTCCAAATCTCATCACCACTTTCATTGGTGAGACTTTTAGAAAAACCCAATCATCAACTTGGAACTCTAGTTCCCTTCTCCTTACATCTTCATAAGATTTCAGACGACTTTGGGTTGTCTTAAGTCTATATCTAATGAGTTCCACTTTCTCCATAGCATAAAGGGCTAAAAATGTCCCTATCAAAGCTGCTTCACCTAATTCAAACAAACACACAGGAGATCTACATCTACGCCCATGTAAAGCCTCATAAGGGGTCATCTGAATGCAGGAATGGTAGCTATTGTTGTAGGAGAACTCAATAAGTGGAATGTGATCATCCCAACTACCTTTGTAATCGATAACAAAAGCTCTCAACATATCCTCTAGGGTTTTAATGGTACACTCTACCTGCCCATCCGTTTTTGGATAAAATGTTGTACTAAAGTTAACTTGAGTACCAAGACCTTTTTGTAATGACTTCTAGAAATGAGAGGTAATCTGAGGACCTCTATCTGAGATACTAGACAACGGAACCCCATGCAACAACACAATTTCATTGATTTAAGGCTTGGTATAGTCTTTGGCCGAATTCGTAGTCTTGACCGATAAGAAGCAAGAAGACTTAGTCATCCTATCAACTATCACTCCAATTGAGTCATGCCGTCTGCGAGTACGAGGTAACCTTGTGATGAAATACATATTGATCATATCCCGCTTCCAAGTAGGAATATCGATCTCTTGAGTCATACCTCCTGGTTTCTGATGTTCTACCTTGACTTGATGGCAATAGGGGCACTTACAAACAAAATTTGCTATATCCATCTTCATGCCATTCCACTAATAGATTTCCCACAGATTGCGGTATATCTTAATGGAACCTGGATGAATAGAATACCTAGAGTGATGGGCTTCTATAAGATTATGTTCTCTCAACTCGCCCACATCAGGAACACACAATCTACCCTTGTAGCGAAGTACACCATCTCCCCTTTGGGAGAAAACCTCCATTATCATATTGTGGACTTCACCATTAAGTTCAATCAACATTGGATCACTTTTTTTCTTTTCCTTAACCTTCTCTAACAAAGATGATTCTTCCCCATTCTGAACCGTTACACCATTGTCTGATATGCTCATAAGGCGAACTCCTAAGCGAGCAAGCCTGTGAACATCCTTCACTAGCTCTTTCCTTTCTTCCTCAACATGGGATTCACTACTAATAGATAATCTACTAAGGGCATCTACTACTACATTTGCCTTACCGGGGTGATAATGCACACTCATATCAAAATCCTTATGAAATTCAAGTCATCTCCTCTATCGAAGATCTAACTCTTTCTGGGTGAACACATACTGAAGGATCTTATGGTCAGTGAACACATCTACGTGAACATCATACTGGTAGTGTCTCCAGATCTTGAGTTCAAACACCATTGCTACAAGATGGAGGTCATGAGTTGGATAGTTCTTTTCATGAACCTTTTCTAGAGGCATAAACTATCACCTTACCTTGATGCATCAATACACAACCTAGGACAACTATAGATGCATCACAATAGATCACATAACCATCTAAACCCTCTTGTAGAGTCAAGACATGAGCTGTAGTGAATCTTGTTTTCAATTCTTCAAAGCTTTTCACACAATCATCTGACCATTGAAACTTGACCATCTTCTAAGTTAACCTAGTCAATGGTGAGGTTATATAGGAGAATCGTTCCACGAACCTTCTATAATACCCCACTAGACCTAAGAAACTTCTGACATTTGCAGCAGAGGTAGGTCTGGGCCATTGTTTCACTGCTTCTATCTTCTGTGAATCCATTCGGATCCATTCGCTAGATACAATGTGACAAAGGAAAGCGACGAATTGCAACCAGAACTCATATTTACTGAACTTACCGAATAATTGGTGACCAATAAGAGTCTATTAAACAATTCTCAAATGACTCGCATGTTATTCCTCATTCATAGAGTAAATGAGGGTATCATTAATGAAGACGATAAAGAACAAGTTCAAGTACTGTTTGAACACTCTGTTCATCAAATCCATGAAAGCTGCAGGAGCATTGGTTAATCCAAATGACATAACTAAAAATTCATAATGACCATACCATGTTCTGAAGGCTTTTTTGGAAATGTAACTAACTCTGACTTTGAGCTGAT
Source organism: Solanum peruvianum (assembly GCA_027705065.1). Taxonomy (NCBI): domain Eukaryota; kingdom Viridiplantae; phylum Streptophyta; class Magnoliopsida; order Solanales; family Solanaceae; genus Solanum; species Solanum peruvianum. The sequence goes on from JAKWJD010001763.1 coordinate 52,732,805, forward strand.
GATAACCCAATGTGAGGTCTATATTTGAGAAATGGCTATCACCCTGAAGTTGGTCAAACAAGTTATCGATCCTGGGGATGGGATACTTATTCTTGATTGTGGCCTTATTCAACTATCTATAGTCAATGCACATTTTTAGAGAACCATATTTCTTCCTTACGAACAACATTGGTGTACCCCATGGTGAAATACTAAGTCTGGTGAAACCCTTATTTGGAAGGTCTTTCAATTCCTTAATATATGCTGGAGCCATTATGTAAGGAAGAATAGAAATAGGCTAGGTATCTGGAATAAGATCAATTCCAAAGCCGATTTCCCTTTCGAGAGGGAGCCCGGGAAGATCTTCTGGAAATACTTCTGGAAAATCACATATTACTGAAACTGACTAAATATCTAGGGTTTCAGGATAGAATCCTCAACCCGAACTAGATGATAGAGATAACCCTTAGATATTATCTTTCTGGCCTTAAGGTAAGAAATAAATCGACCCATAGGTGCCAAGCTAGTACCCTTTCATTCTAAGATTTGTTCGTCTGGAAACTGAAATCTAATAATCCTAGTTCTACAATCGGCTGATGCGTAACATGAGTATAATCAATCCATGCCTAGAATGACATCGAAGTCTACCATTTCTAACTCTACTAGATCTGCTGAGGTGACTTTCTTAGAGATTGTGACAGGGCATTTTTTGTATACCCATCTAGCTATAACTGGATCACCGAGTGGAGTAGAGACTGAGAAATGTTCTGAGAGAGTTTGTGTACTGACACTGAATTGGACTGCTATAATGAGTTACAAAAGACAAAGCTATGTTTGTTGTCTTTCGACTGAGTGAACCATATGTGAGTCACATCCTTGAGTTTCTAGTATTCAAATCTCACGTATAACTACAAGTTACTGACATCACACCAAATATTTTTCTTGACCTCATCAATAATCTTTGGTGGGTCCTTACTAACTTGCGACCCTGAAAAAATATGAGGATTCATCTTAATAAAGTCACAAACTTTCGCTGCCACTAATCGGTCATTTCTGTTAGTAGGACTAGAACTTGCTGAATTGTTCTTATTGGTCATAATCTGAGCCAAAAGCTGCATTGGCGTTTTAAAATTATGCATTTAAACTTCCTTATCTGGTACTAGAGGAATTGCGTTAGCATAGTGTGCATTAGCATTCCATGCCTAAGATCTATGAGAAGGCATTATCTTGATCTCTCAACATCGAGTTAGAATGGAATTAGCTCATACCTTACACACTATAAGATTAACAAGAAAGTGAAGTTTTTCCTAAAAAACAATTTTTACCCTCCCTCTCATTAGATGTCGTTCACTTCATACCCATGAAAAGGACTCTACTTAGTGCGGCTTTTCAAACATCCTAGGACACTTAAACCTAGTGCCCTGGTACCAAGTTTTGTAATGCCCCAAACTACCCCTAATACGGGGACACGGAACCTAGGACCATAAGTGATCCCAGGCTAACCCTGCCGGCATGATAATGAGCATGCTAAAGATAATAAACTGATGTAGAAGATAAATCATAATTTATAATGAAAAGATGGGGAATACTCATATGATAAAATTGATATATATGAAAACGAATTAGTTTAATTCAATGAAGTTACTAACTCAACACTAAGCTGAAACTAAATATGCCTGAAATAAACCTCTAACTGGACTAGAAATACTGTGACAAGCCCCAGGAAAATTTGCAAAAACTGTAACTAAATGACTGAATACTGAAAAGAAACTCATGACTATTGTCCTCACTGAATGAGGACTCACCATTGAATCTGCTAAACTAAAGACTTAAAATCGATCTATACGTGATCTGGATGCTGAGAACCTGAACCTACATCACGAGAAGATGTAGTGCACATATGCGTTAGTACTTGAAAGGTACTGAGCATGTATGATAGAATAATGCTGAAATAAAACATAACTAAACAATCACAAAAGCAAGTAAAAAAATATGAACATTATATAGATTATGAATGCTGAGAAAAATGAATGTAATGAACAATTTATAACATGTTGAAACTGAATGTTGAGTATACTGATAAATGGTCAATGCAAGAGAGTCTGACTGAACTGTAGGAGCTACTAATAACCAATAATAAAACCACATGAGCTAAATGTGTAGTATGATGTATACGCCCCATCGAGAGGACCCAATATACCCTTCCAAAGGTATAAAGACATGCTGGCGTGATCACTAAACTGATTGCCCGCAAAGGGGACTTACAACCTACTTGGCTAGTAGTTCTGGGACTATTTGGGTATGTGGAACCCTAGTCCAACACTGTATTATGATACTCCCATTGATTTATATCGTTGACTGATAATGTTTGAATTTTCTATAAATACTGTATAGATCAAATTGAACATGCAAACTAAGAATGCAACAATTAATCTGTTAATTATGCATTTATAACTGAGGCAAGTATATCTGAGGTAACTGAATATCTGAAATAACATGTGTAATTAAAGAACTAAAGAAATACATAGCTAGGGTTCTAAAATTCAAGAAATAAACTTAATAATATTATGATAATCTGATTCAGAACATATAACCAATAAGTTCATGAAGTTCTGTTGAAGTTCGAGAAACCTAAGGTCTAATCATGATATGGGAACAAGAATATGATTGAAAACTAGGGACCCAATGGGTAAAATGAACCCACTGGTGATATCCCACATACCTGGTGATGAAATCCTCAAAAAAAATACTTAGTTTTCAGGGATGGAACTTGTGGCGATCTTGTACTAGGTTAGTTGAGATTTTCGTCCTCTCTTTCTTCTAATTTTCTACACTTTGATTGAATGATTTGAGTTAGATATGTTGAAATTATGTTTCTAGGCATAAATTGAATAAAATATGATGATTTAGTGTCAAAATGACGTACATAAGGATTAATATGGTGTGGGAAAGGTCAAAAAGACCTCTGGGAAAGTTTTTGTTTGACCAACCTACGGACAGGATAGAAGGTCTGTAGGTGGATCCACACTCTATCTGTTGGTCCGTCAGTTGAGCTTATTCGACATGAGCTTACTGTTTTCGCGACTATGAAAACTTATTCAAAATTTGTGGGTAGGTCATAGGACTCCTAATTTATTTTGTGCTAAGAGTTATGACTTTTTCAAATTACCTAACTGTATTCCCCCTTAACTGTCTGCTAATTCCCACCTATGGTCAAACCTATGGACCGTATGTCAACCTACGGACCATGCTGGTCATCTGTGGCTCTTGTCAAAGAATGGGTGAAGGGGGGTCTCGATCGACGGTCATGAACTACGAACCGTAGTATGCCCTACGGACCGTATGTCCGTCCGTCGACCAACACCTAACCAATTTTCCTCGAGTGAGATTTTTTGGTGTTTTTGATCCCATCGACGATTGTGCAGGATGGAGCATGGGTTAGTCTACGGTCTATCGACACTCACGTCAGTTGCACCTGCAAATTTTTCTAAAAAACTAATTTTTGGTTTGTTTTGACTACGAGTTATTACAGATACGTGTAGTAAAAATTAGTGTTTATGAATCATGTCCATTTAATTCAACGTAGCTATGTATCATATACAAAAATAATGAATATGAGATATACTTAGTATAAAATCTGAATTTACATACCATGCCTAATAAATTAGTGCAGGATATATTACTATTTATGTTTCTTAATTTATTTGAGTAATGCAATTCTCTATCAAAAGATACATTGTATATGATATATTACTATTTATGTGTCTTTATTCATTGTTGATGCATTAAGATATTGAAGGCCTTTATCTGGTTTATCATCTTAAAGAAGCAACATGTAGTATAAGTCAAGATACATTAAATTGATAAAGCATCATATCCAAACAAATTTTAATGTATCAAATATCTAATAATGTATCATAATACTAAATTTTCTTATCATACTAATATATGTTTATGTTCACTTGCTTCTATAGTAACATGAATATTTTCATATATGGGTTGGAGTTCTGAATATCTTTCTATTTCGTGTTGATTTTTGATAGTATCATGAATATTTTCATTTGTCGGCTAGACTTCTAAGACATTCATCATTTCTGATTCTTAATAGTATCATCAATTTGCATTTGTAATTTTTAAACAAACAACCATTAACACACACACACACACACACACACATACATTTAATTATATTAAATAAAATATGTATGAGATATATAATGAACTATGAACACCATTATCTATAATATATCTCTGCAATCATGGATATGATCTTCAACCTCAACAACAAATACAATCGTTTTCCAATTATAATGTGCTAAATCCTATAATTTATCTATAATTGAAGACAACACCTTGTCCATTTGCATACAAGTTTCGTCTTAGTCATGCATATGAAAAAAATATATTTTCTGCCCAATCTTCGTCATCAGAATCTTATATTTTTCGCTTAGTATCAGATCCATGTATATCAAACTGAACACGTTGAAACAAAATAACAATCAATGTAAAAAATGACAAATTTTGGGAGAGAGGACAGAGAAGACGAAGTATGTTACATAACAAGAATATATGGTAGATTATACAATTTATTCTAATTATGTATGAGATAATAATTAAAGACATAAAACACACATATTTACGTATGAAAATAAACTAGAATCTATATGTATTAGAAAAAAGTTAACAACAAAAAATATATTGTATTGTAGTGCATCCTCCTAAACATGACGAATACCAATAATATATCAAATTTTTGCTGCATTTGTGGTAGTTAATTGGGTGCACAATAAAATCCTTACCAATAAATTGACGCAACAAATCCACCAGTATTGGCATATAGAGGAGGGAATGGACCAGAATATATCATATATTAGTTATTACCTGCAGGATAAAGCAAAATAAAATAAAAATGCAGGCCACATTGGAGAATGTATGCGTATATCCGTATAAGATCCACCAATAGCACCAGGCAAACTTGTTGATGTGGTAGGTGGTTGAGGATAGTTTATACTAAAAGGTTGGATAAGAGGATTGGTGATAAAAAAAAACGGTGAGCTGAAAGTTGGAGAAAATGAAGAATATACCTATTTCGGTGTTGAATTCCATTTGACTGGAGAGAGAATGATTTTGAATTTCAAATTGTAAGGAAGGAATAAACTGATAGGATTGTGGGAGGAAAAACAGGGAGAGATTGATGGAGTGAAACAAGGAAGAGAAAGCGTGGGTTTTGGAAGTATGATTTATGTATCAGCTGTTGTGGTTTTGGGAGTAAAATAAGGGATTTTTGATAATATTTTAAAATGGTAGGGAATGATAGAAATTATGAAAAATAAAGGTATTGACATTAAATTTGGGCTGGGTATAGGAGTTGATGGAAAGTGTAAGATAGAAGCCCAAATATTTAACTCTTGAAGGATTAAGAGTATTTTGACTAATAAGATTAATTAAAGTAAATTAATTTGGTAATCTTCTTACACTTACGAATAAAATTAATTATCTTAATCATAAAGTATTAACTCAAACATATAAACTATTAAGTAATTAAACTAATTAACAAAGTATTTAATTAAAAAAATACTTTTGAGAAGATTTTCAAATATTTATAAAATAAACTTATTCTATAAAAGACATACTTTTTAAAAAATTATAAAACAACTAAAATTACTTTGAGATGATTTGAAAAATATTTTGAATTTTATAATGCTAATTATATTAAATCATTCTAAATTAATGAAGCTCGAAAGTTAATTTATTTGGGGAAGAGTCAAAATTGGGTGTCAACATATCAAACAAAGAGGATTTATTGTAACTGCTACTACTTCTTTGTTGCTTTTTATTTCATTCCAAGATGTCTTCAATTTTTTCAAAGATGACAAGACAAGAAGTCATGCATGTATTCAAACCTCTTTATAATAATGAGAATTGTTCACATAATTTGTTTAGTTGTTATAATGAAATATTATTATTAAGAATATAAAAACATTGAATGATATTTATATCGTTTCCAAATAAAACTTTGATGTTATACATTCAATTGGCCAAAGCTATTTCAAAAACAACCTACTTATATCCAAAAGGTAAAGGTAAGGTTTGTGCACATTCTACTCGTAACACTCAGGAAATGCCATGACTTAGACTAGAGATTAATCCATAAAATAATGTTTAAATTTGTGTTTACAGACCTATGTTAATGTGATAAAACCATTTGGAAAAGATTACAGCCAAAACAACTAAGAAAGACCTTGACGTTTGGAAACTAAATAATTTGATTTAGTTGACGTCCCTATGTAGTGCAAAGGGTCCAAACATCCGTTAACGACACCCCAAGGACCACCGGAAGGATCCTGGGGGAGGACCAAAACATGGGTGGGAAGGCTGCCTTGCAGCCTGCGGGCAGGCAGAAGTGGAGGCATAGCGTGCGACGCGCGTCTATCACGAGGTGTTTTGCCTCAAGATTTGAGAGGAAACCTCGCGATGCAAGGCTGACATGCACCTCACTGCCTCAACTCAAAATTCAATAAAAAAATGACAGGATTTGGCCCCACAACGCGCACCTACTTTACAGAATTGTTAAAGTCATATTTTGGTAATTCAACTTATTAAAAAACGACCCACTTAAGTTGAGGTTCTTTTGGAAATTCACAGGACGACCATATATTGATATAAGGTTAGTTTTAGACCATTTTTACATGTCCCAAAGCAGATCAAATGAAATTTCTCTAATTTTCTCAAGAGCACTCTCTTTTCTCCAAACTACATTGAATATCAAGAAGAGCTCGAGGAAGAAGACGAAGACCTCAAGCTTTTCATCCAATTTTTTTGGATTTTTCATTTATAAGGTATGGTTTTTTCACACTTGGAATTCATTTTGTCGAGAGGTCCTTTCTAAGATAAGTTTTCAAGAACTTCAAATACTAGGGTTTTTACTCTACGAAACATATTTTATTCCTTACCCTAGATTTATGAATTTCAATTAAAAGTAAGTGTTTTCTATTTACTATTCCACACGATGATGAGTATGTTGTTGTTTATGTTTGAATTTAGTGTGAAGCACGTCCTTATCTACATGATGGTTTCGTATGATTGTTTTTACTATTAGACAATATGAAAACATACGGACTGGAACTAAGACTAGAATGAACTCTTGAATGACCCTTATCCTTTACCCTATATTATGCATGGATCTTTTACATGATTTGAAGAACTGTTATTGATTATGATATTGAGTATTTTACAATGTAATGGTTATGAATGTTGTAAGTTGAACGTAAGTTCTTAAATAAGGTTCTCGGAAGCAAGCGGTAAGTCTTTTAAAGTTGTGATTACTCCACCACGTTTATGTTAGCCTATATATCATGATGATATGTTGTGAAAGTATGTATGATGGTTCTATGTGGATATACTAGGATATGAACATGTTATTTGTGAGATCATGAAAAGCACACAATAATGCAAATTATGATATTCTTTTATACGCTTTACACAAGATTACTATGCTATGTTAATCTCACATACGAAGGTTTGCGATGAAAGGAAATTCTCATATAATCCTAAATATCTCATGATCATGTTTATACAAGGAGTTAATCTCTAATGACCTATGATAAGTTTATGGTAAAAGGACAACTTAAAGGTTATTCAAGAAAAGGGCTTAAGCTAATGTAAGACCCTAATATGAGTTAGGATGTCTAGATCATAACATGTTTGTATTAAGGTTATATGGTCCTAAAATTAAAAATAGTATTATTAGGGGCAGTGTGTAAAGTTTGAGGTGATTTGGAAGTCGAACGTCAAGGGACGACCAAAACATTCGACGACTAGTCACCTATGTGAATCATGTGTCTATACGTTCTTCTATATTGTATGCCATGACATTAAGAAGTCTTAAAATGATTTGTTATGATTTTTAATAGTAGTATATGGAGTTTGGAGAAGTTTGGAGGTCAAGCGACCAAGAACGTCTAAGGCGTTTGAAAAATATCCCTTAAAACGCTAAATGTTTGTCTTGATGAGGTCTAGTCTGTTTGGACGAGTTGGAGGTGCTTTTTTTGGCTGAAACTTATGTGGAAGGTCTACAACTTGTTGAGTTTCGTATTTATTTTGGAAACTACGACTTCTAAAGGTCCATGCAAAAGTCCCAAAAAAAGGACCCAAGGCTGGTCGAGACACTACCTTGAAAGTGTCAATCAACGGAGCAAACGACGGCCTGTTGGTTGTTCAACGGCCTTGTGGTGGGATATGGTCGAGGGAAACTTATCCTGGGAAAATTTTAACCAAAGATTAGGCCAAGGACCAATTGACGGAAGCCACAGACGGCCCGTTGATTGACCTACCATCCGTCGATGGTGCCGTCAATGGTGGCCTGCAAATGGTGCCTCGTGCACTGTTTTATTTAGGTGTGAATGTGAAATTCACCACACATCCTAACCTGATTCTAATAGGTTTATTTAGCTACTTTTGGGTGTGCATAAGGGATTAAAAACGTGAGGAACCCATTTCAAATCCTCTCTCACGAAATTGAACCTTTCCCCTAAAAAATATTCTCCCTAGAAAACCACCATTGTTAATTAAGCTCAAGAACAACTTGGATATTAGATTCCCATAGATGAATCATCAAGTTTTTCCACTGGACAAAGGTATGGTGATCCTTCATCTCTAAGTAACATTTCAGTTGGAGAGTTAATCTAAATGTTTTCAAAGGAGTTTTCATGATCAAAGTTCTCCTTCTTCAATCTAGCGATGGGTTTTTTCTTTAATTGATTTCAAAAGCATCATATGAATAAATTGATTATTCTTTACTTATTTGGACATTATTTTTTAATCCTATTACATGATGAACCCATTCTCTTTCATAAACTCAATCTTAGCCTATGTATAGCTTTGTGATCTTGATCTTATGCATATCGATTTGTGATTCAATTATGATAATATGTTTATGTCTACTGTATTTTATGTATATTTATGGTGAATCGTTGATGAATTATCCATGTGAATCAATGTATAAAGAATTGAACATACTAGCCTATGCATTGATCTTTAAATGTATAAAAGTGGAATTTGATTATGCTAATATTCTTGTAGATACTGTCTTAGGTTAATACCATGGAAAATTGTGGATATAAATCTTGTATGATCTAACTAAATAAGGCTTTGTTCGAATTGATCTAGGTTCTTCTAGTCTATCAAGTAGTAACTTGTGATCTTGACGTTAGTTTTGTTGTTATATGAATTGATCATGGTTAATTGTCTATAATTGCTGCCTATAGCATAATGAGAGTATGAATTATATGTAATGGATTTAATGTAGATCAACTCATGATCGTTTTAATAGGATTAACCTATGTAAACATACCTTCCATTAATTCCTAATAGGAAGCATGCTTATAGTGAATTCGACCTTGTTGGCAATTGTAGTAATGTCTCATCTAGACTATGATTTCATCAGCTAATACCTACCATTTACTTTATTGGTAAAATATGATTGATGATTAATAATTTGGGAAAATTAATACGATGACATATTCTCTCTACTCTACATTGAATGGATAATTTAATGTCTACGATTGTAGCTTGATCTTGAAAAGCTTTAAGCATGATTACTTATATGATTGGCTACTGCCTTGGATTGATATTATTTATTAAATATGATCTATAATCTGTGCAAGTGAAGTTGGATGATGGTCTATGTCCTTCAACATTATAGCATGTTAATGATATGTTGTACTAATTTGTAGTATGGCCTTGTAGTAGCTTATGCTTAACTTCATGTATGATTATGGTACCTTAAGCTACTGACCTATACTTTATTTATTGATATAAGAGTAGTAATGGTCTATGATGACCAAAGGCTAAACGAATGGCAAGAATTCATCTACTCTTCTACTTCTCAATTCTTTATAGTATGTTGATGAAGCCTTGTATGCCATTATATGGTATAGTCCACTTATGGTGGTGGTGTTTACTTTATTGTCAATCTATATATGCTTTGACCATGTAGATGACGGTCAAATTGATGAATATATGAACATGTGCTTATGATGATACTATGTGAAGGTTATGCCTACTTTCCTATTCTAGTTGTAATTTAGGTTGTATGGCTATTGTATAATTATGTGTATTTTCATGTTAGGGTAAATTATAGCTGCTTCCACTTATGAGTTAAAATGGTTAATAATACCTTACCTATGTACCCCTATGTGAATGCATGAATAGCAAAAGTTAGAAGTCTAAATTGTAATATGAAGTTAGCTTTTCTCCTATGCTATTGCGTGTAGTGTGGTTTATGCTTGAACGAGTATTATGGTCCAAGAGGGTTGATGCCATAATGTGTTGTTGATAGCCATTAGGTGATCATGTTGACAAATGTACACACACTCACTTTACATGCATGTTACAAGTAGTATAGGTCATGGTGTCTAAATGAAAGGTAGTTCTCATATTCACTAGTGTCTACTACTATGCATGTAAAGTATATGTATGTGAAGTATGTTATGTATTCCTTAACTAGGATGACTTTATAGGTGTACTATCATGGACAAGGGTATGGGACTTTGTCTATGCATTGCACATGTGTGCTTTGATGGGATAGTTCCTAGGTTTGGTTTCTATGTACATGAAAATGAATGAATGGGCATGTCATGAATATATCTTCTATGATATGATTTTAGGAATATGATATGATGATGTATGAATGTTCATAGTGTCTTAATGTGTTAATATGAAAGGATTGTTCATATGGCACACCTATAGACTTATTTATTGATATATGAACATATATGATTTAAGGTGTTATGTGAAATTTTTGCTCACATATATGTATACACACATATGAGTGATGATCTAGTCAATAGAGGATCCTTGAAAGGTGTGCTCAAGTGTATCCTAAACTAGATAGTGCTAATACATATGTTATGTCTATGTGAAAGGATTTTCTCACATGATATAGGTTGATGAAAGGACTTCTCATCTAAAGCCTACGAGGTAAGCATATGGAGAGTGAATCTCATAGCCTACATTTTATAAAGTAATGTTAATGAAGGTTTTCAATAAAGGGAACTTAGCATAGGAGCAAGTGAACTTGAATATGAGTGTGTCCCTTTCAAAAGTGGAAAGGTAGGCCACCATAAACCTCATGAGGTTGATAACCACAATGTCTCAATGGGCATAAATAGGGTATCCGTAAGCGTATAACTACAATGCCTAATCTTGGCATAAAGAGGGTTTTCACACGTACCTCCAAGTTCCTTAACTATGCGTGACACATAGTATCTAGTAGTGTGATGTCACGTAGTATGCTAGCATGTGTTAATATTCTATCCTTGGCTAGGTAAGAACACCTTCCATTGGTGTAAGGCTCTATAACACCAAATTCCATGTTTAGTACCCATGGTATTAGTGTCAGTTAAGGCTATAGTTTCCCTAAAGTAAAATGGACGATGGAAGTAAATGAATTGTATCCTAACAAGGAGGACTTAAGGGAGGTTACTTAGGATAGGTGGAAGTAATGAACCAATCTAGACATATCACAAGTAGCTCCTTAGGAAGTTCTAAGAAGGTGACCTAATACGTATGATTATGTTTATGTCCATATGCATGACTTTGTTTTATTGGTCTACTTGTTATGAAGGTGTTCATGGTTTGAATCTATTAGATGTGATCTTATCTTTATATGCACTATGTTGGTCGAAATGACTATATGATGAAGGTATTTTATTGACATGAATGAAGTTGCCTTCACTAACTTGTTGATGTATGAATTGAATGCTAAGGTTTGTGGTCTGATATACCGTGGTTTCACGGTATTATTAATATTTTTTCCTTAAGTTTAATGTGTCCAAAACTCTTTTTGTGTTAACTTTTATATAAGTTTCTCCTTATTTGAAGGAAATCTGTGCAAAGATGAATGCGATGGTTTTTGAGCGAAGAAATGCAGAAGAGACCACCTACGGATCTTGTGACGGTTCGTCGTGCTCGTGACGGTCCGTAGGTGGCAGCGTAGTGCAGCTGCTGAAGGAAGATGGGGAAGTCTGACCAACTGTGGGGTTACAGAAAGCGTGACGGACCGTCGTAGCCATGACGGTCCGTCGTGCAGGTTCGTCATGAAAATCATTGAAGTAGTCCCAGTACCCATATACTAAGAGTTCAAGTGTTTTGGAACGGACACCCTCGACGGACCGTTGTGCCTCTGACAATCCGTCATACCTACCGTCGAGGGTAATGTAGAGAGCAGCAGAACAAATTGCACAAGTATGGGACGCTGAAATCCATGACGGCCTGTCGTGACCACGACGATCCGTCGCGAGGTCCGTCGACCCAGCCGCGTCTTGCCGGACCAAGGAGGTAGATAATAGGAAAAGAATTATCAACATAGATTTAGTGTATACTATCTACTAGGATAATATTGATTGGTACGAGGTAATAACTTAGTCAAATATCGAATACGACGATTAATATGAGGTAAAGATAAGGGTTAGGATAGCAACACACGTAGCCGGACCAAGGTTTGGAGTGAAATTTTCTAGATGCCGGACCAAGGATTTAGAAATACATAACTTATCACTTTGCATGCAAGATACAAGGAAAGAATTGTTATAGTTAGACTTATCAAGTTATGAACCTTTGGGGAACATGTAAACCCTAGTTACTTTCATTAATTGATTAAACTCCAACATTTGAAGCTGTTAAGTGTCTCTTTCAATTTCTCGGGTTATTTTCATTTATATAGAAATAGAAAACCCCCCCTTTTATCATTTTTCCTTTCCAAGGAAGTAACTGACTGAACAATAGTAATAATAGATTGATGTTAAGTCTAAAATATTTTCCTCGTGGAAACGATCCCAACCTCATTAGTTGGGTTATTTACTTGACACGAACGCTTTACTTCTTATTTGAGAAGTAAGTTTGAGCCAATCAAATTTTGGCGCCGCTACCGGGGAAAGTAGCTTATAGATTAACTTAAACTTATTACTATAGTTTAGTTGATATTTTCTTGATTTTACTTGGTTTTATTGTTTTTGATTCGTGTAGAACCACCCTCCTTGTATGCAAAATACACGGAGAGGAAGAAAACCCTTGTTTCCCTACGATCACGAATTAGAGCGTACACTACCCAACATGAATTGAAACATGGGAATTAATGATGATGATCCAAACCAGAACATCACAGCTCCGGTTGATGTTCATGGTCAGTTGTTACCCGATGCCCCGGGTGAACACAACAAAGGGGACAAAATCCCGCTCCATGGCCCCAAGCATACTACAGAGGCTATGATAACATAGCAGACTCCGATGGGCCACTTGTCTTGCCTCCTCTACCACCAGGCCACACCTTTGTGGTAACTAGTAGCGTGAAGCAAATGCTCACTGTCAGAGGTTTGTTTCCAGGGCTACCTTCTGAGGATCCACATGCCCATATAGCTAAGGCAAGGGCAGTTTGTAAAAGCTATATATGGAGGCCTGACTTGGACTTGGATGTAATAGGGCTCAGAGTGTTTACTCTCTCACTGACGAGAGAGGCTTCTATATGGTTCACTGAGCTCCCGTACAACCCAATTTTCACTTGAACCAACTAAGGGATGTTTTCTTAGCACGCTACTATCCGGTCTCCAAGAAAATAAACCACAAAGACAGAGTGAACAACTTTGTGGCACTACCAGGAGAGTCTGTTAGTAGTTCTTGGGATAGATTCACCTCGTTCTTGATAAGTGTCCCAAATCACCGTATAGATGATAAGTCATTGAAGGAATACTTCTATCGAGGACAGGATGATAATAATAAAGCGGTGTTGGACACTATAGCAGGTGGATTTTATGGGGAGTGTCCTTATGCTAAGATTGCTGAAATTAGAGAAAATCTCCTGGAATAATAAAGCTTGGAGTACTAGGAAGTCAGATACCGGGAGAAATACCTTCGCCGTGCAGTCCACTCTTAACCCAGCCACAGATGAGATTCGTGAAGAAATGGCTCAGATGAGAACTGAGCTTTGGTTGGTACTAAAACATATCACTGGGGGTGCAGAAAAGATAAATATAGTTTACTACTTGCCTAAACCACCGGCAGAGGAGTCCTATTCATTAAATGAGCAGACGGGGGGTTTTCGACCGAGCGCCCAAGGCTCAAATAAGGATAATTGGCACCAAGGTTAAGGGAACCAAGGTCTGATCTATGGTAACTATAATCGTGAGGGTCATTATGTCCGAGATTGAAACTACAACCGCGACAACAACTTCAACGGGGGTAACTACGGTAACATAAATCATAGGAAAGGGCCCTATGTCCCTCCTCAAAATCGTGAAGTTACTCCTAGGGATGGTGGAGATAGTATGGCGCGAGTTGAGGATATTTTGCACAAAATGATGAGGAGGTTCGATGCTTGTGATGAGTACATTAAAGAGTTAAGGTGTGATTTAGCAGGTATTGCGCAAAAAGTCGATACACATGCAATATCGATTAAGCAAATCGAGTTGCGAATGGCCCAATTCTCTGCGACAGTGCACACATGGAAACCGGGAACTCTTCCTAGCAACACTGTCTAAAATCTGAAAAATGATGCGCTCTGTATGGCAATCACTACTCGGGGTGGTAAGAAAACCATTGACCCACCTATGCCGTCTAATGATAAAAAGGTGAGAAAGGATGATGATAAGGTGGTAAAGGGTAGTGGTGAGAAGAAGAGAGCACTGGAAAAGATGCAGAAGTCCCTATGACGATAATTCCCATGCTTAAACCACCACCACCCTTCCTTCAGAGATTAGTTAAAATGACCGAGGATGCTAAATATTGGCGTTTTATAACAATGCTGAAGCAGCTTTCTATCAATGTCCTTTTGGTAGAAGCTCTAGAAGAAATGCCCCGTTATGCCCAGTTTATGAAAGATTTGGTTACAAAGAAAAGATCGGTAACTTTCGAGGACGATGATATAATGAAGCATTGTAGTGATATTGCTACAAGATCTCTCATACAAAAGAAAGAAGATCCGGGTGAGTTCACTATTCCTTGTACAGTCGGGTCATTAGATTTTCGAAAGCATTATGTGATCTGGGGCAAGTATAAATCTCATACCCATCTCGATTAAAAAGAAGTTGGGCTTGGGTGACCCAAAATCCACTGCGATGAGGCTACTGATGGCTGATCGAACAGTGAAAAAGCCTATAGGGATACTCCAAGCTGTGCTAGTAAAAGTGGAGTCATTCATATTTCCGGTAGATTTTGTTATTCTTGATTGTGAAGTCAATTTTGAAGTTCCTATTATTATTGAGAGGCCATTCCTTGATACAGGTAGAGCCTTAGGTTTTATGGAAAAGGGGCAGATGAAATTTCGATTGAACAATGAAGATGCGACCTTCAACATTTGTAGGTCCACGAGGCAGAATGGTGAGCTCCAATCGATATCCGCCATATCCCACAAAGAAAATATGAAGAAGGAGAATGAACGAAAAAGTTAAAAACAAGAGTTTATGGTTGGGTATTTGGTTCTTTTAGACAGTTCAAGGTTGTATTGGCTTCCGGGCAAGCTCAATTCCAAGCGGACTGGCCCTTACTTTATTACCCAAGTATTCCCCCATGGAGAGTTGAGTTAAAAACCAAGGAGGGAGTGCAGTTTAAGGTGAATAGAGAATTAATAAAACTCTATTTTGGTCATACGACATCGGTGAATGAAGTGATAGAGGCATACCATCTTGATGAAGGCTGAGTAATCAATTGTCCTCAGTCATGCCTCGACGTTAAATCAGGCGCTTGTTGGGAGGCAACCAAATACTTATAGTTTTTTCTTTCTAGTAATGGTAGTATTTTTTACTAATGGGTTTTAAAGTTGTTGGCACATCACCAGGAAATTCTGCAGAAAATTACTCTGCAGCAGTCACTGACGGATACAGCGACGAACCGTTGCGCCGGCGATGGACTATCACATGAATCCGTCGTGCCAGGTACGTCTTTCGGATATTTTCAAACTAAGGCACACTCGTCGGAACCAACGACGAACCGTCACAACCTAGACGGACCGTTGTCAGTGAATCGTCGCGTCTTTAATGAAGTGTACCCGACCCCGACCCGGCTGGGGTTTTTCAAAAATTCATCATTTAAAACCCTCACCCCCCTCATTTCACCCCATTCTTTCACTCTTTCTCCCATTTCCCTCCCTTTTCAACTTTCAAAGCTCTCTTACAACCGATAATTTTCCCCAAATTTCACAAAATTCATCATTACTAGTCGGAGCTGCTGCTGTGAGTGTCTAATTGATCACCAAGTACCTTTCCCTCTTGTTTTTGTCAAATTCTCAGGTATGTGTCTCTAATTTCTACTCATTTATATTGCTTTTTTGTTTATCAATTAGTAGTAGCCTAATTCCTCTTGATATGTTCATTCTTTATCAAATTTTTTCAGACCTAAGTTAAAAAAAATCCTCGAAATCGCCGTGTTAAAACCCTAGAAATAAGTGCTTAAGCATTGCTAGTTTACTAGGTACTTGGGTAAGACAAATGTAGGTCAAAACACTACCAATTCGATTTGGGTCATAGGGGATGAATAGGGCATATCCAGTTCTGTCACTGAGTTACAGAACGAGAACCCAATGATGGACCGTCTTACCCATGACAGACCATGATTGGGTACGTTCCAACCACCCTAACACCCCACTGTCCAATTTTCTCCAAGCGTCCACCAACGGCCACATGCAAAGGACCATCATTTCCAAATCTCATCACCACTTTCATAGGTGAGACTTTTAGAAAAACCCAATCATCAACTTGGAACTCTAGTTCCCTTCTCCTTACATCTTCATAAGATTTCTGACGACTTTGGGTTGTCATAAGTCTATATCTAATGAGTTCCACTTTATCCATATTAAAACTGTCCCTATCAAAGCTGCTTCACCTGATTCAAACCAACACACAGGATATCTACATCTACGCCCATGTAAAGCCTCGTAAGGGGTCATCTGAATGCTGGATTGGTAGCTATTGTTGTAGGAGAACTCAATACGTGGAATGTGATCATCCCAACTACCTTTGTAATCGATAACAAAAGCTCTCAACATATCCTCTAGGGTTTTAATGGTACACTCTACCTGCCCATCCGTTTTTGGATAAAATGTTGTACTAAAGTTAACTTGAGTACCAAGACCTTTTTGTAATGACTTCTAGAAATGAGAGGTAATCTGAGGACCTCTGTATGAGATAATAGACAACGGAACCCCATGCAACAACAAAATTTCATTGATTTAAGGCTTGGTATTGTCTTTGGCCGAATTCGTAGTCTTGACTGATAACAAGAAAGAAGACTTAGTCATCCTATCAACTATCACTCCAATTGAGTCATGCCGTCTGTGAGTACGAGGAACCTTGTGATGAAATACATATTGATCACATCCCGCTTCCAAGTAGGAATATCGATCTCTTGAGTCATACCTCATGGTTTCTGATGTTCTACCTTGACTTAATGGCAATAGGGGCACTTACAAACAAAATTTTCTATATCCCTCTTCATGCCATTCCACTAATAGATTTGCCACAGATTGCGGTATATCTTAATGGAACCTGGATGAATAGAATACCTAGAGTGATGGGCTTCTACAAGATTATGTTCTCTCTACTCGCCCACATCAGGAACACACAATCTACCCTTGTAGCGAAGTACACCATCTCCCCTTTGGGAAAACCTCCATTATCATATTGTGGACTTCACCCTTAAGTTCAAGTAGGATTGGATCACTTTTTTTCTTTTCCTTAACCTTCTCTACAAAAGATGATTCTTCCCCTTTCTGAACTGTTACACCATTGTCTGATATGCTCATAAGGTGAACTCCTAAGCGAGCAAGCCTGTGAACATCCTTCACTAGATCTTTCCTTTCTTCTTCAACATGGGCTACACTACTAATAGATAATCTACTAAGGGCATCTGCTACTACATTTGCCTTACCGGGGTGATAATGCATACTCATATCAAAATCCTTAAGAAATTCAAGTCATCTCCTCTGGCGAAGATTTAACTCTTTCTGTGTGAACACATACTGAAGGCTCTGATGGTCAGCGAACGCATCTACGTGAACACTATACTGGTAGTGTCTCCAGATCTTGAGTGCAAACACCATTGCTGCAAGTTGGAGGTCATAAGTTGGATAGTTCTTCTCATGAACCTTTTCTAGAGGCATAAGCTATCACCTTACCTTGATGCATCAATACACAACCTAGGACAACTCTAGATGCATCAAAATAGATCACATAACCATCTAAACCCTCTGGTAGAGTCAAGACATGAGCTGTAGTGAATCTTGTTTTCAATTCTTCAAAGCTTTTCTCACAATCATCTGACCATTGAAACTTGACCATCTTCTAAGTTAACCTAGTCAATGGTTAGGTTATATAGGAGAATCTTTCCACGAACCTTCTACAATACCCCACTAGACCTAAGAAACTTCTGATATTTGCAGCAGAGGTAGGTCTGGGCCATTGTTTCACTGCTTCTAACTTCTGTGAATCCACTCGGATCCATTCACTAGATACAATGTGACAAAGGAATGTGACGAATTGCAACCAGAACTCGTATTTATTAAACTTATCGAATAATTGGCGATCAATAAGAGTCTATAAAACAATTCTCAAATGACTCGCATGTTCTTCCTCATTTATAGAGTAAATGAGGGTATCATTAATGAAGACGATAAAGAACAAGTTCAAGTACTGTTTGAACACTCAGTTCATCAAATCCATGAAAGCTGTAGGAGCATTGGTTAATCCAAATGACATAACTAAAAATTCATAGTGACCATACCAAGTTCTGAAGGCTGTTTTGGAAATGTAACTATCTCTGAATTTGAGATAATGATAACCCAATCTGAGTTCTATCTTTGAAAAATGGCTAGCACCCTGAAGTTGGTCAAACAAGTTATCGATCCTGGGGATGGGATACTTATTCTTGATTGTGGCCTTGTTCAACTATCTATAGTCAATGCACATTTTTAGAGAACCATATTTCTTCCTTACGAACAACACTGGTGTACCCCATGGTGAAATACTAAGTCTGGTGAAACCCTTATCTGGACAGTCTTTCAATTCCTTAATATCTGTTAGAGAAATTATGTAAGGAAGAATAGAAATTGGCTAGGTATCTGGAAGGAGATCAATTCCAAAGCCGATTTCCCTTTCGAGAGGGAGCCCGGGAAGATCTTCTGGAAATACTTCTGGAAAATCACAGATTACTGAAACTAACTAAATATCTAGGGTTTCAGGATAGAATCCTTAACCCGAACTAGATGACAGAGATAACCCTTAGATATTATCTTTCTGGCCTTAAGGTAAGAAATAAATCGACCCATAGGTGCTAAGCTAGTACCCTTTCGTTCTAAGATTTTTTGTCTGGAAACCGAAAACTAATAATCCTAGTTCTACAATAGGATGATGCATAACATGAGTGTAATCAATCCATGGCTAGAATGACATCGAAGTCTACCATTTCTAACTCTACTAGATCTGCTGAGATGACTTTCTTAGAGATTGTGACAGGGCATTTTTTGTATACCCATCTAGCTATAACTGGATCACCGACTGGAGTAGAGACTGAGAAATGTTCTGAGAGAGTTTGTGTACTGACACTGAATTGGACTGCTATACTGAGTTACAAAAGACAAAGCTATGTTTGTTGTCTTTCGACTGAGTAAACCATATGTGAGTCACATCCTTGAGTTGCTAGTATTCAAATCTCACATATAACTACCAGTTACTGACATCACACCAAATATTTTTCTTGACCTCATCAATAATCTTTGGTGGGTCCTTACTAACTTGCGACCCTGAAAACATATGAGGATTCATCTTAATAAAGTCACAAACTTTCGCTGCCACTAATCGGTCATTTCTGTTAGTAGGACTAGAACCTGCTGAATAGTTCTTATTGGTCATATTCTGAGCCAAAAGCTGCATTGGCGTTCTAAGATTCTGCATTTAAACTTCCTTATCTGGTACTAGAGGAATTGCGTTAGCATAGTGTACATTAGCATTCCATGCCTAAGATATATGAGAAGGCATGATCCTGAGCTCTCAACGTCGAGTTAGAATGGAATTAGCTCATACCTTACACACTATAAGAGTAACAAGAAAGTGAAGTTTTTCATAAAAAACAATTTGTACCCTCCCTCTCATTTGATGTAGTGCACTTCAGACCCATGAAAAAAGGACTCTACTTAGTGCGGCTTTTCAAACATCCTAGGACACTTAAACCTAGTGCCGTGGTACCAAGTTTTGTAATGCCCCGAACTACCCCCAATACGGGGACACGGAACCTAGGACCATAAGTGATCCCAGGCTAACCCTGCCGGCATGATAATGATCATACTAAAGATAATAAACTGATGTAGAAGATAAATCATAATTTATAATGAAAAGATGGGGAATATTCATATGATAAAACTGATACATCTGAAAACGAATTAGTTTAATTCAATGAAGTTACTAACTCAACACTAAGCTTAAACTAACTATGCCTGAAATAAACCTCTAACTGGACTAGAAATACTGTGACAAGCCCCAGGTAAATTTGCAAAAACTGTAACTAAATGACTGAATACTGAAAAGAAACTCATGACTATTGTCCTCACAGAATGAGGACTCACCATTGAATTTGCTGAACTAAAGATTGAAAATCGATCTGTGCGTGATCTGGATGCTGAGAACCTGAACCTACATCACGAGAAGATGTTGCGTACATATGCGTTAGTACTTGAAAGGTACTGAGCATGTAGGATAGAATAATGCTGATATAAAACATAACTAAACAGTCACAAAAGCAAGTATAAAAATATGAACATTATATAAATTATGAATGCAGAGAAAAATGAATGTAATGACCAATTTATAACATGTTGAAACTGAATGTTGAGTATACTGATAAATGGTCAATGCAAGAGAGGTTGACTGAACTGTAGGAGCTACTAATAACCAATAATAAAACTACATGAGCTAAATGTGTAGTATGATGTATACGCTCCATCGAGAGGACCCAATATACCCTTCCAAAGGTATAAAGACATGCTGGCATGATCACTAAACTGATTGCCCGCAAAGGGGACTTACAACATACTTGGCTAGTAGTTCTGGGACTATCTGGGTATGTTTAACCCTAGTCCAACTCTGTATTATGCTACTCCAATTAATTTATATCGTTGACTGATAATGTCTGAATTTTCTATAAATACTGTATAGATCAAATTGAACATGCAAACTAAGAATGCAACAATTAATCTGTTAATTATGCATTTATAACTGAGGAATGTATATCTGAGGTAACTGAATATCTGAAATAACATGTGTAATTAAAGAACTAAAGAAATACATAGCTAGGGTTCTGAAATTCAAGCAATAAACTTAATAATAATATGATAATCTGATTCGGAACATATAACTAATAAGTTCATGAAGTTCTGTTGAAGTTTGAGAAACCTAAGGTCTAATCATGATATGGGAACAAGAATCTGATTGAAAACTAGGGACCTAATGGGTAAAATGAACCCACTAGTGATATCCCACATACCTGGTGATGAAATCCTCGAAAAAATACTTAGTTTTCGGGGATGGAACTTTTGGCGATCTTGTTGTAGGTTTGTTGAGCTTTTCCTCCTCTCTTTCTTCTAATTTTCTACATTTTGATTTAATGATTTGAGTTAGATATGTTGAAATTATGTTTCTAGGCATAAATTGACTAAAATATGATGATTTAGTGTCAAAATGACGTACATAAGGATTAATATGGAGTGGGAAAGGTCAAAAAGACCTCTGGGAAAGTTTTTGTTGGACCAACCTACGAACAGGATAGACGGTCTGTAGGTGGATCCACACACTATCTGTTGGTCCGTCAGTTGGGCTTATTCGACATGCCTTTATTAAAACGGGCTTTATTGTTTTCGCGAAGGTCGGATTTTAACAAGGTCGGTGGCTATAGAAAACTTATTGAATTATCTATCTGTGGGTAGGTCATAGGACTCCTAATTCATTTTTTGCTAAGATTTATGACTATTTAAAGTTGACCTAACTGTATTCCCCCTTAATTGTCTACTAATTCCCACCTATGGTCAAACCTATGGACCATAGGTCAACCTACGGACCATGCTGGTCATCTGTGGCTCTTGTAAAAGAATGAGTGAAGGGGGGTCTCGATCGACGGTCATGAACTACGAACCGTAGTCTGACCTACGGACCGTATGTCCGTCCGTCGACCAACACCTAACTAATTTTCCTTGAGTGAGATTTTTGGGTGTTTTTGATCCCATCGACGATTGTACAGGACGGAGCATGGGTTAGTCTACGGTCTATCGACACTCACGTCAGTTGCACCAGCAAAATTTTCTAAAAAACTGATTTTTGGTTTGTTTTGACTACGAGTTGTTACAGATACGTGTAGTAAAAATTAGTGTGTATGAATCATGTCCATATTATTCAACGTAGCTATGTATCATATACAAAAATAATGAATATGAGATATACTTAGTATAAAATCTGAATTTACATACCATGCCTAATAAATTAGTGCAGGATATATTACTATTTATGTTTCTTAATTTATTTGAGTAATGCAATGCTCTATCAAAAGATACATTGTATATGATATATTACTATTTATGTGTCTTCATTCATTGTTGATTCATTAAGATCTTGAAGGCCTTGATCTGGTTTATCATCTTAAAGAAGCAACATGTAGTAGAAGTCAAGATACATTAAATTGATAAAGAATCATATACAAACAAATTTTAATGTATGAAATATCTAATAATGTATCATAATACTAAATTTTCTTATCATACTAATATATGTTTATGTTCGCTTGCTTCTGTAGTAACATGAATATTTTCATATATGGGTTGGAGTTCTGAATATCTTTATATTTCGTGTTAATTTTTGATAGTGTCATGAATATTTTCATTTGTCGGCTAGACTTCTTAAACATTCGTCATTTCTGATTCTTAATAGTATCATCAATTTGCATTTGTAATTTTTAAACAAACAACCATTAACAAACACACACACACACACACACATACATTTAATTATATTAAATAAAATATGTATGAGATATATAATGAACTATGAACACCATTATCTATAATATATCTCTGCAATCATGGATATGATCTTCAACCTCAACAACAAATACAATCGTTTTCCAATTATAATGTGCTAAATCCTATAATTTATCTATAATTGAAGACAACACCTTGTCCATTTGCATACAAGTTTCGTCTTAGTCATGCATGTGAAAAAAATATATTTTCTGCCCAATCTTCGTCATCAGAATCTTATATTTTTCGCTTAGTATCAGGATCCATGTATATCAAACTGAACACGATGAAACAAAATAACAATCAAAGTAAAAAGATGACAAATTTTGGGAGAAAGGACAGAGAAGACGAAGTATGTTACATAACAAGAATATATGGTAGATTATTCAATTTATTCTAATTATGTATGAGATAATAATTAAAGACATAAAACATACATATTTCGATATGAAAATAAACTAGAATCTATATGTATTAGAAAAAAGATTAACAACAAAAAATATATTGTATTGTATTGTTGTTGCATTTGTTATTAAAAAGTAGTGCATCTTCCTAAACACGACGAATACCAATAATATATCAAATTTTTGCTGCATTTGTGGTAGTTAATTGGGTGCACAATAAAAACCTTACCAATAAATTGACGCAACAAATCCACCAGTATTGGCATATAGAGGATGGAATGGACCACAATATATCATATATTAGTTATTACCTGCAGGATAAAGCAAAAAAAAAATAAAAATGCAGGCCACATTGGAGAATGGATACGTATATCCGTAAAAGATCCACCAATAGCACCAGGCAAACGTGTTGATGTGGTAGGTGGTTGAGGATAGTTTATACTAAAAGGTTTGATAAGAGGATTGGTGATAAAAAAACGGTGAGCTGAAAGTTGGAGAAAATGAAGAATATACCTATTTCGGTGTTGAATTCAATTTGACTGGAGAGAGAATGATTTTGAATTTCAAATTGTAAGGAAGGAATAAACTGATAGGATTGTGGGAGGAAAAACAGGGAGAGATTGATGGAGTGAAACAAGGATGAGAAAGCGTGGGTTTTGGGAGTATGGATTTATGTATCAGCTGTTGTGGTTTTGGGAGTAAAATAAGGGACTTTTGATAATATTTTAAAATGGTAGGGAATGATTGAAATTATGAAAAATAAAGGTATTGACATTAAATTTGGGCTGGGTATAGGAGTTGATGGAAAGTGTAAGATAGAAACCCAAATATTTGTCTCTTGGAGGATTAAGAGTATTTTGACTAATAAGATTAATTAACGTAAATTAATTTGGTAATGTTCTTACACTTACGAATAAAATTAATTATTTTAATCATAAAATATTAATTCAAACATATAAACTATTAAGTAATTAAACTAATTAACAAAGTATTTAATTAAAAAAATACTTTTGAGAAGATTTTCAAATATTTATAAAATAAACTAATTTTATAAAAGACATATTTACTTTTTAAAAAATTATAAAACAACTAAAATTACTTTGAGATTATTTGAAAAATATTTTGAATTTTGTAATGCTAATTATTTTAAATCATTCTAAATTAATTAAGCTCGAATGTTAATTTATTTGGGGAAGAGTCAAAATTGGGTGTCAACATATCAAATAAAGAGGCTTCATTGTAACTGCTACTACTTCTTTGTTGTTTTTATTTCATTCCAAGATGTCTTCAATTTTTTTAAAGATGACAAGACAAGAAGTCATGTATGTATTCAAACCTCTTTATAATAATGAGAATTGTTCACATAATTTGTTTAGTTGTTATAATGAAATATTATTATTGAGAATATAAAAACATTAAATGATATTTATATCGTTTCCAAATAAAACTTTGATGTTATACATTCAATTGTCCAAAGCTATTTCAAAAACAACCTACTTATCTCCAAAAGGTAAAGGTAAGGTTTGTGCACATTCTACCCGTAACACTCAGGAAATGCCATGACTTAGACTAGAGATTAATCCATAAAATAATGTTTAAAATTGTGTTTACAGACCTATTTTAATGTAATAAAACCATTTGGAAAAGGTTAGATCCAAAACAACTAAGAAAGACCTTGACGTATGGAAACTACCTAATTTTATTTAGTTGACGTCCCTATGTAGTGCAAAGGGTCCAAACATCCGTTAACGACACCCCAAAGACCACCGGAAGGGTCCTGGAGGAGGACTTAAACATGGGTGGGAAGGCTGCCTTGCAGCCTGCGGGCAGGCAGAAGTGGAGGCATAGCGTGCGACGCGCGGCTATCACGAGGTTTTTTGCCTCAAGATTTGAGAGGAAACCTCGCGATGCGAGGCTGACATGCACCTCACTGCCTCAACTAAAAATTCAATAAAAAAAAGACGTGATTTGGCCCCACAACGTGCAACTACTTTACAGAATTGTTAAAGTCGTATTTTGGTAATTTAACTTATTAAAAATGACCCATTTATGTTGAGGTTCTTTTGGAAATTCACATGACGACTATATATTGATATAAGGTTAGTTTTAGACCATTTTTACATGTCCCAAATCATATCAAATGAAATTTCTCTCATTTTCTCAAGAACGCTCTCTTTTCTCCAAACTACATTGAATATCAAGAAGAGCTTAAGGAAGAATACGAAGACCTCAAGCTTTTCATCAAATTTTTGTGGATTTTTTATCGATAAGGTATGGTTTTTTCACCACTTGGGATTCCTTTTCTCAAGAGGTCCTTTGTAAAATAAGTTTTCAAAAACTTCAAATACTAGGGTGTTTACTCTACGAAACATATTTTCTTTCTTACCCTTGATTTATGAATTTCAATTAATAGTAAGTGTTTTCTATTTACTATTCCACACGATGATGAGAATGTTTTGTTTAAGTTTGAATTTCGTGTGAAGCACGTTCTTATCTACATGATGGTTTCGTATGATTGTTTTTACTATTAGACAATATGAAAACATACGGACTGGAACTAAGACTAGAATGAACTCTTGAATGACCCTTATCCTTTACCCTATATTATGCATGGATCTTTTACATGATTTGAAGAACTGTTATTGATTATGATATTGAGTATTTTACTATGTAATGGTTATGAATGTTGTAAGTTGAACGTATGTTCTTGAATAAGGTTCTCGGAAGCAAGAGGTAAGTCTTTTAAAGTTGTGATTACTCCACCACGTTTATGTTAGCCTATAAATCATGATGATATGTTGTGAAAGTATGTATGATGGTTCTATGTGGATATGCTAGGATATGAAAATGTTATTTGTGAGATCATAAAAAGCACACAATAATGTAAATTATGATATTCTTTTATACGCTTTACACAAGATTACTATGCTATGTTAATCTCACATACGAAGGGTTGCGATGAAAGGAAATTCTCATATAATCCTAAATATCTCATGATCATGTTTATACAAGGAGTTAATCTCTAATGACCTACGATAAGTTAATGATAAAAGGACAACTTAAAGGTTATTCAAGAAAAGGGCTTATGCTAATGTAAGACCCTAAAATGAGTTAGGTTGTCTAGATCATAACATGTTTGTATTAAGGTTATATGGTCCTAAAATTAATAATAGTATTATTAGGGGCATTGTGTAAAGTTTGAGGTGATTTGGAAGTCGAACGTCAAGGGACGACCAAAACATTCGACGACTAGTCACCTATGTGCATCATGTGTCTATACGTTCTTCTATATTGTATGTCATGAGATTAAGAAGTCTTATAATGATTCGTAATGATTTTTAATAGTAGTATATGGTGTTTGGAGAATTTTGGAGGTCAAACGACCAAGAACGTCCAAGGCGTTTGAAAAATATCCCTTAAGACGCTAAATGTGTGTCTTGATGAGGTCTAGCCTGTTTGGATGAGTTGGAGGTGCTTTTTTTGGGTGAAACTTATGTGGAAGGTCTACAAATTGTTGAGTTTCGTATTTATATTGGAAACTACGACTTCTAAAGGGCCACGCAAAAGTCCCAAAGAGAAGGACCCAAGGCTGGTCGAGACACTACCTTGAAAGTACCAATCAACGGAGCAAACGACGGCCTGTTGGTTGGTCAACGGCCTTTTAGTGGGGTATCGTCGATGGAAACTTATCCTGGGAAAATTTCAACCAAAGATCAGGCCAAGGACCAATTGATGGAAGCCACAGACGGCCCGTTGATTGACCTACCGTCCGTCGATGGTGCCGTCAATGGTGGCCTGCAAATGGTGCCTCGTGCACTATTTTATTTAGGTGTGACTGTGAAATTCAACACACGTCCTAACCTGATTCTAATAGGTTTATTTAGATACTTTTGGGTGTGCATAACGGATTAAAAACGTGAGGAACCCATTCCAAATCCTCTCTGACGAAATTGAACCTTTCCCCTAAAAAATATTCTCCCTAGAAACCACCATTGTTAATTAAGCTCAAGAACAACTTGAATCTTGGATTCCCATAGATGAATCATCAAATTTTTCAACTAGACAAAAGGTATGGTGATCCTTCATCTCTAAGTAACATTTCACTTGGAGAGTTAATCCAAATGTTTTCGAAAGAGTTTTCATGATCAAAGTTCTCCTTCTTCAATCTAGCCATCGGTTTTTTCTTTAATTGATTTCAAAAGCATCATATGAATAAATTGATGATTCTCTACTTATTTGGACATTATTTTTTAATCCTATTACATGATGAACCCATTCTCTTTCATAAACTCAATCTTAGCCTATGTATAGCTTGATGATCTTGATCTTATGCATATCGATTTGTGATTCAATTATGATAATATGTTTATGTCTACTGGATTGTATGTATATTTATGGTGAATCGTTGATGAATTATCCATGTGAATCAATGTATAAAGAATTGAACATACTAGCCTATGCATTGATCTTTAAATGTATAAAAGTGGAATCTGATAATGCTAAGATTCTTGTAGATACTGTCTTAGGTTAATACCATGGTGAATTGTGGATATAAATCTTGTATGATCAAACTAAATAAGGCTTTGTTCGAATTGATCTAGGTTCTTCTAGTCTATCAAGTAGTAACTTGTGATCTTGACGTTAGGTTAGTTGTTATATGAATTGATCATGGTTAATTGTCTATAATTGCTTCGTATAGCGTAATGAGAGTATGAATTATATGTAATGGATTTAATGTAGATCAACTCATGATCGTTTGAATAGGATTAACCTATGTAAACATACCTTCCATGAATTCCTAATATGAAGCATGCTTATAGTGAATTCGACCTTGTTGGCAATTGTAGTAATGTCTCAGCTAGACTACGATTTCATTAGCTAATGCCTACCATTTACTTTATTGGTAAAATATTACTGATGATTAATAATTTGGGAAAATTATTACGATGGAATATTCTCTGTACTCTACATTGAATGGATAATTTAATGTCTACGATTGCAGCTTGATCTTGAAAAGCTTTAAGCATGATAAATTATATGATAGGCTACTGCGTTGGATTGATATTATTTATTAAATATGATCTATAATCCATGCAAGTGAAGTTGGATGATGGTCTATGTCCTTCAAAATTATAGCATGTTAATGATATGTTGTACTAATTTGTAGTATGGCCTTGTAGTAGCTTATGCTTCACTTCATGTATGAATATGGTACCTTAAGCTACTGCCCTATACTTTATTTATTGATAAAAGAGTAGTAATGGTCTATGATGACCAAAGGCTAAAGGAATGGCAAGAATTCCTCTACTCTTCTCTTTCTCTATTTCTTTATAGTATGTTGATGAAGCCTTGTATGCCATTGTATGGTATGGTCCACTTATGGTGGTGGTGTTTACTTTATTGTCAATCTATGTATGTTTTGACCATGTCGATGACGGCAAATTGATGAATATATGAACATGTGCTTATTATGATACTATGTGAAGGTTATGCCTACTTTCCTATTCTAGTTGTAATTTAGGTTGTATGACTATTTTATAATTATGTGTATATTCATGTTACGGTAAATTAGAGATGCTGCAACTTATGAGTTAATATAGTTAATAATACCTTACCTATGTACCCCTATGTGAATGCATGAATAGCAAAAGTTAGAAGTCTAAAGTGTAATATGAAGTTAGCTTTTCTCCTATGCTATTGTGTGTTGTGTGGTTTATGCTTGAATGAGTATTATGGTCCAAGAGGGTGGATGCCATAATGTGTTGTTGATATCCATTAGGTGATCATGTTTACAAATGTACACACACTCACTTTTCATGCATGTTACAGGTAGTATAGGTCATGGTTTCTGAATGTAAGGTAGTTCTCATATTCACTAGTGTCTACTACTATGCATGTAAAGTATATGTATGTGAAGTATGTTATGTATTCCTTAACTAGGATGACTTTATAGGTGTACTATCATGGACAAGGGTATGGGACTTTGTCTATGCATTGCACATGTGTGCTTTTATGGGATATTTCCTAGGTTTGGTTTCTATGTACATGAAAATGAATGAATGGGCATGTCATGAATATATCTTCTATAATATGATGTTAGGAATATGATATGATGAAGTATGAATGTGCATAGTGTCTTAATGTGTTAATATGAAAGTATTGTTCATATTGCACACCTATAGACTTATTTATTGATATATGAACATATATGATTTAAGGTGTTTTGTGAAGGTTTTGCTCACATATATGTATACACACACATATGAGTGATGATCTAGTCAATAGAGGATCCTTGAAAGGTGTGCTCAAGTGTATCCTAAACTAGATAGTGCTAATACATATGTTATGTCTATGTGAAAGGATTTTCTCACATGATACAGGTTGATGAAAGGACTTCTCATCTATAGCATATGAGGTAAGCATATGGAGAGTGAATCTCCTCAGCCTACATTTTATAAAGTAATGTTAATGAAGGTTTTCAATAAAGGGAACTTATCTTAGCACCAAGTGAACTTGAATATGAGTGTGTCCCTTTCAAAAGTGGAAAGGTAGGTCACCATAAACCTCATGAGGTTGATAACCACAATGTCTCAATGGGCATAAATAGGGTATCAATAAGCGAATAACTACAATGCCTAATCTTGGCATAAAGAGGGTTTTCACATGTACCTCCAAGTTCCTTGACTATGATTAACACATAGTATCTAGCAGTGTGATGTCACTTAGTATGCTAGCATGTGTTAATGTTCTATCCTTGGCTAGGTAAGAACACCTTCCATTGGTGTAAGGCTCTACAACACCAAATTCCATGTTTAGCACCCATGGTCTTAGTGTCAGTTAAGGCTATAGTTTCCCTAAAGTAAAATGGACGATAGAAGTAAATGAAATGGATCCTAACTAGTAGGACTTAAGGGAGGTTACTTAGGATAGGTGGAAGTAATGAACCCATCTAGACATATCACAAGTAGCTCCTTAGGAAGTTCTAAGAAGGTGACCTGATACGTATGATTATGTTTATGTCCATATGCATGACTTTGTAGTATTGGTCTACTTGTTATGAAGGTGTTCATGGTTTGAATCTATTAGATGTGATCTTATCTTTATATGCACTATGTAAGTCGAAATGACTATATGATTTTTATTGACATGAATGAAGTTGCCTTCACTAACTTGTTGATGTATGAATTGAATGCTAAGGTTTGTGGTCTGATATACCGTGGTTTCACGGTATTATTAATATTTTTTCCTTAAGTTTAGTGTGTCCAAAACTCTTTTTGTGTTAATTTTTATATAAGTTTCTCCTATTGGCAGGAAATCTGTGCAAAGATGAATGCGAAGGTTTTTGAGCGAAGAAATGCAGAAGAGACCACCTACGGAGCTTGTGACAGTTCGTCGTGCTCGTGACAGCTGCTGAAGGAAGATGGGGAAGTCTGACCAAGTGTGGGGTTACGGAAAGCATGACAGACCGTCGTAGCCATGACGGTCCGTCCTGCAGGTTCGTCTGGAAGATCATAGAAGTAGTCCCAGTACCCATATTCGAAGAGTTCAAGTGTTTTGGAACGGACACCCTCGACGGACCTTTGTGCCTCTGACAATCCGTCATACCTACCGTCGAGGGTAATGTAGAGCGCAGCAGAACAAATTGCACAAGTATGGGACGCTGAAATCCATGACGGCCTGTCGTGACCACGACGATCCGTCGCGAGGTCCGTCGACCCAACCGCGTCTGGCCGAATAAAGGAGGTAGATAATAGGAAAAGAATTATCAACATAGATTTAGTGTATACTATCTAATATGATAGTATTGATTGGTATGAGGTAATAACTTAGTCAAATATCGAATACGATGCTTAATATGAGGTAAATATAAGATTTAGGATAGCAACACACGTAGCCGGACCAAGGTTCGGAGTGAAATTTTCTAGATGCCGGACCAAGGATTTAGAAATACATAACTTATCACTTTCCATGCAAGATACTAGGAAAGAATTTTTATAGTTAGACTTATCAAGTTATGAACCAGTGGGGAACACGTGAACCCTAGTTACTTTGATTAATTGATTAAACTCCAACATTTGAAGCTGTTAAGTGTCTCTTTCAATTTCTCTGGTTATTTTCATTTATTTAGAAATAGAAAACCCCCCTTTTATGATTTTTCCTTTCCAAGGAAGTAATTGACTGAACAATACTAATAAAATAGACTGAAGTTAAGTCTAAATGAGTTTCCTCGTGGGAACGATCCCGACCTCATTAGTTGGGTTATTTACTTGACACGACCGCTTTACTTCTTATTTGAGAAATAAGTTTGAGCGTATAAGGTTTTGTCGCCGCTGCCGGGAAAAGTAGCTTATAGAATAACTTAAACTTATTACTATAGTTTAGTTTATATATTCTTGCTTTTACTTTGTTTTATTGTTTTTGATTCGTGTAGAACCACCCTCCTTTTATGCCAAATACACGGAGAGGAAGAAAACCCTTGTTTCCCTACGATCACGAATTAGAACGTACACTATGCAACATGAATTGAAACTTGGGAATTAATGATGATGATCCAAACCAGAACATCCCAGCTCCGGTTGATGTTCATGGTCAGTTGTTACCCGTTGATTCGGGTGAACACCAACAAAGGGGACAAAATACCGCTCCACGGCCCCAAGCATACTACAGAGGTTATGATAACATAGCAGACTCCGATGGGCCACTTGTCTTGCCTCCTCTACCACCAGGCCACACCTTTGTGGTAACTAGTACCGTGAAGCAAATGCTCCCTATTAGAGGTTTGTTTCCAGGGCTACCTTCTGAGGATCCACATGCCCATATAGCTAAGGCAAGGACAGTTTCTAAAAGCTATGTATGGAGGCCTGACTTGGACTTGGATGTAATAGGGCTGAGAGTGTTTACTCTCTCACTGACGGGAGAGGCTTCTATATGGTTCATTGAGCTCCCGTACAACTCAATTTTCACTTGAACCAACTAAGGGATGTTTTCTTAGCATGCTACTATCTGGTCTCCAAGAAACTAAACCACAAAGACAGAGTGAACAACTTTGTGGCACTACCAGTAGAGTCAGTTAGTAGTTCTTGGGATTGATTCACCTCGTTCTTAAGAAGTGTCCCAAATCATTGTATAGATGATAAGACACTGAAGGAATACCTCTATCGAGGACAGGATGATAATAATAAAGCGGTGTTGGACAGTATAGCAGGTGGATCTTAAGGGGAATCTCCTGGAATAATAAAGCTTGGAGTACTAGGAAGTCATATACCGGGAGAAATACCTTCGCCGTGCAGTCCACTCACAACCCAGCCACATATGAGATTCGTGAAGAAATGACTCATATGAGAACTGAGCTTGGGTTGGTACTAAAACATATCACTGGGGGTGCAGAAAAGATAAATGCAGTTAACTACTTGCCAAAACCACCACCACCTATTGATGAATGCTTTTAATCGGAGGACTCCTATGCAGTAAATAAGTAGACGGGGGGTTTTCGACCGAGCGCCCAAGGCTCAAATCAGGATAATTGGCGCCAAGGTCAAGGGAGCCATAGTTGGATCTATTGTAACTATAACCGTGAGGGTCATTATGTCCGAGATGGGAACTGCAACCACGACAACAACTTCAAAAGGGGTAACTACGGTAACAAAAATGATAGGAATGGGCCTTATGTCCCTCCTCAAAATCGTGAAGTTACTCCTAGGGATGGTGGAGATACTATGGCGCGGGTTGAGGATATGTTGCACAAAATGATGAGGAGGTTTGATGCTATTGATGAGCACATTAGAGAGTTAAGGTGTGATTAAGCAGGTATTGGGAAAAAAGTCGATACACATGCAATATTGATTAAGCAGATTGAGTCTCAAATGGCCCAATTATCTGCGACAGTGAACACATGGCAACCGGGCACTCTTATTAGCAACACTTTCCGAAATCCGAAAAATGATGCGCACTGTATGGCAATCACTACTCGGGGTGGTAAGCAAACCATTGACCCACCTATGTCGTCTAATGAGAAAAAGGTGAGAAAGGATGATGATAAGGTGGTAAAGGGTAGTGGTGAAGCAGAAGAGAGCACTGGAAAAGATGTAGAAGTCCCTAAGAAGGTTATTCGCATGCCTAGACCACCACCACCCTTCCCTCAGAGATTAGTGAAAAAGACCGAGGATGGTAAATATCAGCATTTTATAACAATGCTGAAGCAGCTTTTATCAATGTCCCTTTGGTAGAAGCTCTAGAACAAATGCCCGGTTATACCATGATTATGAAAGATGTGGTTACAAAGAAAAGATCGGTCACTTTCGAGGACGATGAAGAATTCAGCACTGTAGTGATATTACTACAAGATCTCTCGTACAAAAGAAAGAAGATTCGGGTGAATTCACTATTCCTTGTACAGTCGGGTCATTACATTTTGCAAAAGCATTATGTGATCTGGGGGCAATTATAAATCTCATGCCCCTCTCGATTTACAAGAAATTGGGTTTGGGTGACCCAAAACCCACTGCGATGCGGCTACTGATGGTTGATCGAAGAGTGAAAAAACCAATAGGGATGCTTCATGATGTGCTAGTTAAAGTGGAGTCATTCATATTTCCCACTGATTTTGTTATTCTTGATTGTGAAGTCTATTTTGAAGTGCCTATTATTCTTAGGAGGCCATTCCTTGCTATAGGTAGAGCAATTGTTGATATGGAAAAGGGGCAGATAAATTTTGGTTGAACAATGAAGAAGAGACCTTCAACATTTGTAGGTCCATGAGGCAGAGTGGTGATATCCAATCGATATCCGCCATATCCCACAAAGAAAATATGAAGAAGGAGAATGAACAAAAAAGTGAAAAACAAGAGTTTATGGTTGGGGATTTGGTGCTTTTAGACAGTTCAAGGTTGCATTGGCTTTCGGGCAAGCTCAATTTCAAACGGACTGGCCCTTACTTGATTACACAAGTATTCCCTCATGGAGCAGTTGAGTTAAAAACCAAGGAGGGAGTGATGCTGTGAGTGTCTAATTGATCACAAAGTACCTTTCCCTCTTGTTTTTTTTTTAAATTCTCAGGCATGTGTCTCTAATTTCTACTCATTTATATTGCATTTTTTATGAATTAGTAGTAGCCTAGTTCTTCTTGATATGTTCATTCTTTATCAAATTTTGTCTGACCTAAGTTATAAAATAATCTTCTAAATTGCCGTGTTAAAACCCTAGAAATAGGTGCTTTAGCATTGCTAGATTACTAGGTATTTGGGTTAGACAAATGTAGGTCAAAACACTACCAATTCGATTAGGGTCATAGGGGATGAATGGGGCATCTCCAGTTCTGTCACTACGTTACAGAACGAGACCCCAATGATGGACCGTCGTACCCATGACGAACCATCATTGGGTCCGTTCCAACCACCCTAACACCCCACTATCCAATTTTCTCAAAGTGTCAACCAACGGCCACATGCAATGGACCATCGTTCCCACGATGGTCCATCCTGCACAATCGTTCTGGTTGTCAGAGACCTTATTCCTAATGGTATCTAACTTTTTCTAAGTGTCCTCCAACGGACACATGTGACGGACCGTCATCCCTACGATGATCCGTCCTGCACAACCGTTCTGGTTGTCAGAGATACTGTTCCTAAGGGCCTCTCTCTATTTTTTGAAGTGTCCTCAAACGTACAAGTACGACGGACCGTCATACCCACGACGGTCCGTCCTGCATGACCGTTATGATGGTTATAGACCCGTCTCCTAAGGGTCTCCATATTTTTTTCAAGTGTCCTCTAACAGACACCTACGACAGACCGTCGTTCCTGTGACGGTCTCTCCTGTACATACCGTCATACTTGTCAGAGACACTCCTTCAGGGTTCTCCATATGAACATAGTTTAAGTAAGACAGGATGGACACCATGACGGTCCGTCGTACTCACGATGAGCCGTCACCTGGTCCATTGTGTTTCACTATTACTATAGCAATGTCATTTTATTTAAATTTTTTATTTATTTTATGTGGTTTTTCTTGTCTTGTTATCTCCTTCTAGTACTAATATTGATCCTTTACATGTACTATCTATTATGGCACAAAAACAAGATCGAGTCTACGCACGCGGGCGATCAAAATCAGTCGCCCCCTCTGCCCGCCTGGTAATTGGCTCTGATGATGAGCGTGACCCCGAGTACGTGCCCTCAAGCACTTCCACCCTAACCCGAGCTGCACGTGCTGCCAGTGCCACAACCAAAAAGGTAGCGTCCGGCGTAGTCACTTCCTCCCAGTCTGATGGGGAGCGCACACTGACCGGCACACCTTCTGGGTCAGCTACCAAAGAAGAAGGAGCGTCTTGCTCCTTTGGATTTCTGTGGTCGGAGGAAGTCTCAGCATCTACTAAGGTTCCCGCCCCCGCCCCCGCTGCAGATTCTGCCTCGTCTGATGAGGTTGACTATTCCGAATCCACACCCGGTTCACCAGCTCATGGTCTCGCCCCGGTTACATACCAACCAAACCGGTGGTGTTTCGACGGGCAGTTTCAAGTCTATTCCAATGTAAAGTTCCTGAATGAAAAAGGTGTTATGACTCGGACACTAACATTGGAGAGACGGGTACCTACGGGAAGTCTCCCAACGATGCTTGAGATCCACAATCTATTCACCAGACATCGACTGGAGTGGACAGCACGTCCGTTGGGACGTTGTAGTGAAGAGATGGTCTGAGAGTTCTGTGAATCCTACGTCGCGACTCTCCGATCACAGATTAATAGGTGGGCTGCCCCCACCAAAGAGGCCCCGCTGGAGAAGGTCCGAGTACGTGGCGTCCAGATTGATATCTCCCTGCCTGCCATCCGCCGATTTCTATACCGCGAGGATGCTGATCCTAATTAGACCCCTCTCACTGCCGAGTTTAACTACCGATGGCAAATTGATAAAGATTGCCAATTCCTGCATGATCCATCGCTAAGAGAGACCACCAAGAGGTGAATGGCCCTGAATTTGTACGTTGATGGAGAGGGTGTCGACTGGGTGACCGAGCCGAAGGGGGCCATCAAGAAGGCCAACCTGACTTTCACGGCAAATTTTTTGTCGTTGACTGTCCGCCACTGCCTTTCCCCCACAGCCGCTGATAATATCGTCACATGGTATAGTGAAGTACTGATGGCGGCGATGATAGCCGGGTTTGAGGTGGATTTTGCGTGACTTCTACAGGCGGTCATGCACGAGAGAGCTTTTAAGGTCACAACTACTTACCTTTTCCCATGCATGATATTTTCTCTATGCAGGTCTGCATGTGTGCTTATATGGCACGTTGATCAACTCAAGAACTCTGTGGGCACTGTTGATATCGGCCTCATCAGGGATGAGGCCACCGAGTAGGCTCCACGCAGAGGGCCCCATCCAGAGTTACCTCCACTTGTTGAAAATCTGGCTGATACAGTAGCACAAGCCCGCACGGCTATGCAGGCGTCTTCCACTAACACTACCCCGGTCGAGTCTATTCCAGGTAGTAGCACTAACCTCACGCTCAGCCCCTTTACCCGCTCTGGTCCCGCTTGCTATGGTCCAGAAATTAGTGGCGCAAATGGCTACATATCTGCATCATATCTAGCCTAGGATGCATAGGTCTATTGCCGAGGCAGAAGAGCGCTTGGAGCGGAGAGTGGTCCAGCATACAGAGTGGAAGATCGATGGGTTCATCAGCGCTTGGACGCTTTTTAGTTGAGGGTGCTAGCCCGTCCAGCCCCTCCGGTGGATGTGTCGACCCTTCAGGTTGCGGTCGATAGTCTTCGCGCAGATATTGATATGATCTTAAAGGCTAGGGTGCCTTAGTCTGAGGCCCCTTCTGTAGAGCCTACTGAAGACACATTGATGGCGGCCCTATTCGCCACTTTAGAGATTTCACCACCTCCCCCTCGAGAGCATGCCATGAGACGTAAGGGTCGAGAGGAGGATGAATCTCGAGCACGGAAGAAGGAGTGCCGTGAGATGGAGGTTGCCCCTGCCAAACAGGCCCCACTGGAGCAGGTCCGAGTACGTGGTGTTCAGATTGATATCTCTCTGCCTGTCATCCGCCGGTTTCTATACAGCGAGGATGTTGATGCTAGTCGTACCCCTCTCACTGCCGAGTTTGACTACCGATGGCAGATTGTCAATGATGGCTGATTCCTCCATGATCCAATGCTGAGAGAGACCACCAAGAGGTGGATGGGCCTGAAATTGTCCGTTGATGGAGAGGGTGCCGACTGCGTGACCGAGCCGAAGGAGGCCATCAAAAAGGTCAACCTGACTTTCACGACAAAGTTTTTGTGGTTGATTATCTGCCAGTGTCTTTCCCCCACAGCCGCTGATAATATCGTCACATGGGATAGAGCAGTACTGATGGCGGCGATGATAGTCGGGTTTGAGGTGGATTTTTTCTGGCTTCTATAGGCGGTCATGCACGAGAAGGATTTTAACGTCACAACTACTTACCCTTTCCCGTGCATGATATTTCCTCTATGTAGGTCCGCAGGTGTGCCTATTTGGCACGTTGATAAACTTAAGACCTCTCTGGGCACTATTGATATCGGCCTCATCAGGGATGAGGCCAATGAGTTGGCTCTACGCTGAGGGCCCCATCCAGAGTTGCCTCCACTTGTTGACAATCAGGCTGATACGGTAGCACAGGCCCGCACGGCTACGCAGGCGGCTTCCACTGACACTACCCCGGTCGAGTCAATCCTTGGTAGTAGCACTGCCCCGAGCTCCTCTCGCTTAGCCCCTTTACCCGCTCTGGTCCATTTTGCTAGGGTCCAGAAATTAGAGGCTCAAATGGCTACACTTTTGCATCATATCCTGCCTTGGATGCATAAGTCTATTGCCGAGGTAGAAGAGAGCTTGGAGCAGAAAATGGTCCAGCACACAGAGTGGAATATCGCCGAGGTTCATCAGCGCTTGGACGCTTTTGAGTTGCGGGTGCTAGCCCGTCCAGCCCCTCCGGTGGATGTGTTCGACCCTTCAGGCTGCGGTCGACAGTCTTCGCGCAGATATTGATATGATCTTAGAGGCTAGGCTTCTTGAGTCTGAGGCCCCTTCTGCAGATCCTGGTGAAGACACAGTGATGGAAGCCCTATTTGCCACTTCTGAGATTCGACCACCTCCTCCTGGAGAGCATGCCAAGAGGCGTAGGGGTCAAGAGGAGGATGAAGCTTAAGCACGGAAGAAGGAGCGCCGTGAGATGGAGGCTGCGAGGAGAGCCTCGCTTGCAGAAGACGAGGCGCGTCAGATGAGAGCAGGAGAGTTAGCTGCCGGGGCGTCTAGGTCCAGAATTGTTGAAATAGCGGGAGGAACTGCTGATAGTGCTGTTGATGTTGAGGACACCACTGAGGGTGTCCAGATTACAGAGGTAGTGGGTTTCGGGGAACCGGACCCACCAGCTTGATGATCGTCGGCGCTTTGCGCCCCACGTTTGCTTCACCTACCACTCTAGTATTTCAATTGTTTTATGCTTTGGGGACAATAGCATGTCTTTTTGTTGGGGGTGGGGTAAATGGAAAGTGAGTGCTAGGGTGAAGTCTGAGCAGCCCAATTCACTATGCTCTGTTTTCTTGCCTGTGTTCTTTTTCCCCAAGAGACTTATTACTTTTTCTGTTGAACCGGCATGTCTATATCTTGTGTACACAGTTTAATTCTGGAGCATGATGGCTAAAAAGATATCGTGATAAAATGAAAAATGATGGATCACAAGGCATAATAATTGATAAATGTGTGGCTCTAAGAATGACATAGAGGTACACCACTGCAAGACCCTAAGTCTAAAATTCGAACTAGGTGTCTGATAATCTGGTAAAGTGATGAGATGTCAAGTGAGTGTGAGGAAGATTTGAATAGTCTACTATTTGTACTGAGCTAGAACTTGCCTGGTTAGTCCTGCTAAAAGTAAGTCGTAATAGACAATTAGGAAAGGATCATAGGCCCTTATTCAATTTAGCCCATTTTTTTCCTAAATAAAAGAAAACCAAATGAAATTTATCCTTATTTGATCCAAATGATTTGAGCTTAAATTAGACCTTTCTTTTTCACCCCAACTGATCTTTTTTAGGAATATTGTGTTGTCCCTGGTCCCTCGACATGTGATTCTCATCTTATGCCAAAAGCATAAGTTGAGGGTGGCTAATGCCGTAAACAACCTTTTTATGGACCTGACCTAACTTTGGGTATTGTGTACTTTGACTCATGGCAAAGCCATTAGTTGAGGGTGGTTATTTTGAGGAATGCTCTGGAAAGTGGGGTTCAAAAACAAAGAGAGAGAAAGAACAAAAGTAAAGTGACTCAAGAATTAGTTGAAATAAAAGTAAAAAAATTACAAGAAATACAAGCAAGAAAAGAAGAGAGTCACTTACACAATTGAAGAAAAAAAGGAAAATAGTAAGGTGAAAGAATATGGGAAACTGGGCAAAATAAAATGATAGAAAATGGTATGGTTAGCCGATATTTCAAGGAGGGTAAGATGTCACTAAAGTATACCTAAATATACCCTACCTGACCCTGAGCCTGTGTTGTATAGCTCACTTAAAGAAGTGAAAATAAGGCAAGCTTATGGCAATAGTTATGAATGAGTGTGAATTTGTTCTGAGAGTGACTGTAGAAAAGTAATACTTTTACTCAAACTGAAATCATTGTGTGAAAAATGAGGATTTTTTTTTAAAGTGAGGACACTAGTTGCAGTACCAAAAATATTAGCACCTCGGTGAGAAATTGAAAAGGATAGGTGTTAGTTCATGGTGAGTCTGTGTCATGGTCTGATTCAATAAAATTCAAGCCTAATAGTAATAGTATACATAAATATGATGAGATTATCGGAATTGATGGCCAAATGATTGGAAAGGATTAAACAGGGATACTATTGTACAAAGATTTTGTATTGAGTCATAGTGTGTCACTTGAGGACAAACAACGAATTTAAGTTGAGGGTGTTGATATATTGGGTTTCACGGTATTATTAATACTTTTTCCTTATGTTTAGTGTGTCCAAAAGCCTTTTTGTGCTAATTTTTATATAAGCTTCACCTTATTTGCAGGAAATCTTACAAAAGATGAATGCGGAGGTTTTTGAGCGAAAAATGCAGAAGAGACCACCTACGGAGCTTGTGACGGTCCGTCATGCTCGTGACGGTCCGTAGGTGGCAGCGTAGTGCAGCTGCTGAAGGAAGATGGGGAAGTCTGTCCAAGTGTGGGGTTACGGAAAGCATGAAGGACCGTCGTAGCCATGACGGTCTTTCCTGCAGGTTCGTCATGAAGATCAGAGAAGTAGTCCCAGTACCTATATTCCAAGAGTTCAAGTGTTTTGGAACGGAGATTCTCGACGAACCGTTGTGCCTCTGACGATCCGTCATACCTGCCGCCGAGGGTAATGAAGAGAGCAACAGAAGAAATTGCACAAGTATGGGATGACGGAATCCATGACGGCCCGTCGTGACCACGACGATCCATCGCGAGGTCCGTCGACCCAGTCGCGTTTTGACAGATTTCCAGCAAATAGAGTCCTTGTTTAATTAGGTTTTTATTTTCTATAAATAGTTTGAAAAACCACGTTTTTGATGTTAGACCCTAGATTATTTTGTTAGGCCCTTGATTATTGTTAGACCCTTGATTATTTTTAGACTCTTTGTTCTTCCATTAATTTCAGTAATTGATTGTTAATGATTTTTGTTGATTAATCAAATGAACTTTCGGATTTTACTCTTTCTCATTGAAGTAAGTGCATGAATTCTTATATCATATATTTGAATATTGTGATAATGACTATGGGTAACTAAACTACATAACTAGGGTTGTGGGAACCATAGGCAAATATTGAGGTAAAACGTAACTAAAATAACAATTCTAGAACAGTGTCTTGCATGTATTGATAATTCTTTCGCTTAGAAGTCTTTTTAACGGATGGCCAACGTTAGAACTCGCCTTAATGCTACTTGCCAGACCAAGGAGATAGATAAAAGGAAAAGAATTATCAACATAGATTTAGTGTATACTATCTAATAAGCTAGTAATGATTGGTACGAGGTAATAACTTAGTCAAATATCGAATACGATGCTGAATATGAGGTAAAGATAAGGGTTAGGATAGGAACACACGTAGCCGGACCAAGGTGCGGAGTGAAATTTTCTAGATGCCGGACAAAGGATTTAGAAATACATAACTTATCACTTTGCATGCAAGATACAAGGAAATAATTGTTATAGTTATACTTATGAATTTATGAACCTGTGGGGAACACGTATACCCTAGTTACTTTCATTAATTGATTAAACTCCAACATTTGAAGTTGTTAAGTGTCTCTTTGAATTTCGCTAGTTATTTTCATTTATTTAGAAATAGAAAACCCCCCTTTTAGCATTTTTGCTTTCCAAGGAAGTAATTGACTGAACAATAGTAATAATAGATTGAAGTTAAGTCTAAACTATTTTCCTCGTCGGAACGATCCCAACCTCATTAGTTGGGTTATTTACTTGACATGACCGCTTTACTTCTTAGTTAAGAAGTAAGTTTGAGCGTATGATGGTCTCATGAAGGGTCTAGTTATCATGTGTGGGATTATAGGGCTTCACATTAGTGCTGCACTAGTAGACTAAGATTGGGGTCATGAACAAGGCCTAATAAAGATGTATATGTAAAGAAGTAAATATATGTGTGACTGATGTTGCTCACAGTAATGTTCCTTAAAAATGTAATCAATTATATATATGATCTTATGCAATTTTTGGCCTTTGAATATGTTTAAATGAAGTATATGAATGATGTAAATGTTATTGAATAAGGGTTCTATGAAGATTTACTCAAAAAGGCATGAAGTATGGTTTCAAGAAAATGTCCCTTTTAAATGCATGTTTTTGCATAATTGCCATACTTAGTGCATTCTTGAACTAATACCATTCTTCTCTATTTTTTCCACAGAGTGTAGGTTGTGGATGCTTATAGGATGTCTATGATTGAGGAGCTTCATATGTGATTCCCAAGCTCAAGGAAAGGGGTCTTTACCTTCCAAGGATTCCCTACTCATGTCTTAATGTAAAATTTATTAAAAGTTATATAGTTAGGTCTGATGTGTTAAGGGTCGTGTTCCCAATATATTCTAAGGTTGTTGAGTCTAAGATGTCAAAGACACTTAGGGTCTAAATATGTATTATGATTTATATTTTATATAAATACGAAGTGATGTTTCTAGCATATAATGTGCTATGAAAAGTTTTAAATTTTAGGCTAAATTTACTATGTCGATGTGGTGAATGATAACTATGGGCTTGTATGAGACCTCCAAGAGGTCAAGTATGCCATGTTACTTCTAGGGGGTGCTCCCTAGTTGTGACAGCTAAGCACCGATGAACTAGATATGAGGGGTGTTCCTTCCCTAGTTAGAAGGTAGGTTCACAATGACTCTCATGAGATTGAGGATGCCATGTAATGTGGAACTATGAGTCTCTAATACATATCCTAGTGTCATGTGCATATACTCATACTAAGTACATGTGGTGTAACACCCCGTAGCCAAAACAGACCAAAAATTAGTTTTTTAGAAAAATCTGCAGGTCCTACCAATGGTGGCATCGACGGACCGTAGCCTGAACCACGGTCCGTCCTGCACAACTGTAGATGGGATCAGAAACTACCAAAAATTTCAGCCTAGAAAAATTGGTTAAGTCTTGGACGACGGACGGACTTACGATCCGTAGGTTAAACGATGATCTGTAGTCTGTGACTGTCGATCAAGAATCCCTCAAACACTTTCTGACAAGAGCTATGGATGACCAGCATGGTTCGTAGGTGGACCTACGGTACATATGTTTGACCATTGGTGGAAAATTTGCAGCCAGTTAAGGGGAAATGCAGTTGGGTAAACCTAAAATGATCATAAATCCTAGCACAAAGTGAATTAGGTCTCCTATGACCTACCCACAAATAGATAATTGAATTATCTTTTCTTAGCCACAAACCTTGCTTAAATCAGAACTTTGAGTAAAACGTTATGCCCATTTTAGTAGATGTCTGACGAACAGGCTCTCACAACGGAACCAACGACGAGGCGTTGAGCGCACGACAGACCGTCAGTCCTAGCCGTCGTGAGGCCCGACAGCAACCTTCCTAGGGTTTTTTTTACCTTTCCCACACCGTTTAAACCCTAA
Source organism: Solanum peruvianum (assembly GCA_027705065.1). Classification (NCBI taxonomy): domain Eukaryota; kingdom Viridiplantae; phylum Streptophyta; class Magnoliopsida; order Solanales; family Solanaceae; genus Solanum; species Solanum peruvianum. Next base: position 52,776,370 of record JAKWJD010001763.1, read on the forward strand.
GTTACATCGTTTTGACCATAAATCATCATATTTTAGTTAGTTTAATCCTAGAAACATAATTAAAATATATCCAAGTCAAATCATTAAATCAAAACTTAGAAAATTAGAAGTAAGAGAGGAGAAAAAAGCTCAAGAACCCTAGTTCAAGAACATGACAAGCTCAAGCAGTTCTAGCCCCAAAACTTAAGTATTTTTCCGTAGATTTCATCACCAGGTATGAGGGATTTCACTAGTGGGTTCCTTTCACCCATTGTGTCCCTAGTTTTCAGTCACGTTCTTGATTTTATTATCATGATTAAACCTAGGATTTCTAGAACATTGTTAAACTTCATGAATTTAATAAATATATGTTCCAAATCATATTATCATGTTATTACTCAGATTATCGCATGAATTTCAGAACCCTGGCTTTGTATTTCTTTAGTTCTTGAATTACACATGCTAGGTCATATATTTCAAACAATTAAGACATACATGCCTCAGTTATTATTACATTATTTCCAGATTAATTGTTGCATTCTCTGTTTGCATGTTCACTTTCGAGCTATCAATATTCAGAGAAATTCAGATATAATCACTTAATTTACAGAATTCACTGGGAGTAGCATAATACCTAGTTGGTCTAGGGTTTAGCGAACCCAATAGTCCTACAACTACTATCCATGTAGGTTATAAGTCCCTTTTGTGGGCAATCAGTTTAGTGATCACGCCAGCATGCTTTTATACCTTCGACAGGGTATATTGGGTCCTCTAGATGAGGCGTATACATCGGACTCCACATTTAGCTCATGTGGTTTTATTATTGGTTATTAGTAGCTCCCACTGTTCAGTTAGACTCTCTGCATTGACCATTTATCAGTATATTCAGTATTTAGTTTCAGCATTTTATAAATTGGTCATTGCATCCAGTTAGCTCAGAAATCAGCAAATGACATTTAGATTATTATACTTGTTTTTGTGCTTGTTCAGTTATGTGTTATTTCATCTTTACTCTATCCTACATGCTTAGTACCTATCAAGTACTGACGCATACGTGCGCTACATCTTCTGGTGATGGAGGTTCAGGTTCTCAAAATCCAGATCATGCAAACATTGATTTCTCAATCTCCAGTTCAGCAGATTTAGTGGTGAGTTTAGAGGCTATTTTCAGATAAAGTTAGATTCAACTTAATATTGAGTTAATAATTCTTTTATATTAAACTCATTGTTTTCAAATATCTCAGTTATAGAATATGGATATTCCCCATCTTTTTATTTTAAGTTTGATTTAGCTTCTGCCACAGTTTATTATCTTTAGTGTGCTCATTATAATTCCACCAGGGTTAGTTTGGGATCACTTGTGGTCCTAGGTTCTTGTTCCGCGTCTTGGGGGTAGCTTGGGGCGTGACAAAACTTGGTATCAGAGCACTAGGTTCAAGAGTCCTAAGATGTCTGAAAAATCCGCACTAAGTAGAGTCCTTTTCATGGGTGTGAGGTGCACCACATAAAATGAGAGGGAGGCTATGAAGTGTTTTAGGAAAAACTTCACCTTCTTGTTACTCTTATCATACGTAAGGTATGATCTAATCCCATTCTAACTCGCCGTTGCACGATCAAAATCATGCCTTCTCGTACAGCTTAGGCATGGAATGCTAATGCAAGTAATGCTAACACAGTTCCTCTAGTACCAGATAAGGAAGTTAAAATGTAGAATTTCAGAAAGCCAATTCAGTTTTTGGTCAAGTGTATGACCAACCAGAACAATTAGTAGGTTTGAGTTCCAACTAATAGAAATGATCGATTTGTGGCAGCCAGATGTTTTGAATTTGTTAGGATGAATTGCCTAAGTTTTTAGGGTCAAAAGTTGGTAAGGCCCCACAGAAGTTCATTGACGAGGTCAAGAAAATATTTGATGTGATGTTAATAACTGGTAGTCATATGTGAGATTGGCATCCTACCAATTAAAGGATGTGACTCACATATGGTTCACTCATACAACTGACATTACTTTGTATTTTGTAACTCAGTGTAGCAGTCCGATTCAGTGTTAGTCCAGAAATTCACTCAGAACCTTTGTCATTCTCTACTCAGTCAGTGACCAAGTAATAGCTAGACAGGTATACAGAAATTGCCTTGTCACAGTCTCTCAGAAAGTCATCTCAGCAGATCTAGTAGAGTTAAAAATGGTAGACTTCGATGTTATTCTGGGCATAGATTGGTGACACTCATGTTATTCCTCAGTCGATTTAGAACTAGGATTTTTCGTTTTCGGTTTCCAAATGAACCAATCTTAGAATGGAAAGGTAGTAGCTTAGCACCTATGGGTTGATTTATTTCATACCTTAAGGCCAGAAAGATGGCATCTAATGGTTATCTCTATAATCTAGTTTGGGTAAAGGTTTTCTAGACTTGAAATCCCAACTCTTGAGTAAATTCCAGTATTCTGTGAATTTCCAAGAGTTTTTCTAAAAGACCTTCCTGGGGTTCCTCCTGAAAGAGAAATCGACTTTGGAATTGGTCTCCTTCAAGATACCCAGCCTATTTCTATTCCTCCTTATAGAATGGCTTCAACAGAGCTTAAGGAATTGAAACATCAGTTGAAAGACATTCAAGATAAGGGTTTCATCAGACCTAGTATTTCACCTTGGGGTGGACAAGTATTGTTCGTAAAGAAGAGAGATGGTGCTCTCTGAATGTGAATTGACTATAGACAGTTGAACAAGGTCACAATCAAGAATAAGTATCCCATCCCTAGGATGGATGACTTGTTTGACCAACTTCAAGGTGCTAGTAATTTCTCAAAGATAGACCTCATATCGGGTTATCATCAGCTCAGAGTAAGAGATAGTGACATTTCAAAAACATCCTTTAGAACTCGGTATGGTCATTATGAATTTGTAGTTACGTCGTTTGGACTAACCAATGCTCCTGCAGCTTTCATGGATTTGATGAACAAAGTGTTCAAACAGTACTTTGACTTGTTCACTATCGTCTTCATTGATTATATCCTCATTTACTGTAGGAGTGAGGAAGAACATGCAAGTCATTTGAGAATTATCTTCACACTCTTAAAGATCGCTAGTTATTCTCTAAGTTTAGTAAATATGAGTTTTGGTTGCAATCCGTTTCTTTCCTTGGTCACATTGTATCTAGCGAAGGGATCCGCGTAGATTCAGAAAAGATAGAAGCAGTGAAACAATGGACTCTCTACCTCTGCTACAGATTTCAGAAGTTTCTTAGGTCTAGTAGGTTATTACAGAAGGTTCGTGGAAGGATTTTCATCCATAGCCTCACCATTGACAAGGTTGACTCAGAAGATGGTCAAGTTCCAACGGTGAGATGATTGTTAGAAAAGCTTCATAGAATTGAAAACTAGATTGACTACATCTCCTGTCTTGACTCTACCAGAGGGTTCAGATGTTTATGTGATCTATTGCGATGCATCAAGAGTTGGCCTTGGTTGTGTATTGATGAAAAGATATAAGGTTATATATTATGCCTCTAGAAAGCTTAAGGTGCATGAGAGGAACTATCCAACTCATGACCTCAAGCTTGATGCAGTGGTGTTTGCACTCAAGATATGGAGACAGTACTTGTATGGTGTTCATGTAGATATGTTCACCAATCATAAGAGACTTCAGTATGTGTTCACCCAGAAAGAGTTGAATCTTCGCCAGAGGAGATGGCTTGAGTTCCATAAGGATTATGATGTGAGTGTGCATTATCATCCTGGAAAGGCGAATGTAGTGGCCGATGCTCCTAGTAGATTATCTATGGGTAGTGTATCCCATGTTAATGAAAAAAGAAAGGAGCTAGTGAAGGATCTTCACAGGCTTGCTCGCTTGGGAGTTTGCCTTAAGAGCATATCAGACAGCGGTGTAACAGTTCAGAATGGGGAAAAATCGTCTTTGGTTGTGGAGGTTAAGGAAAAGCAACAGATTGATCTAATCTTGCTTTAACTAAAGGGTGGAGTCAACAGTCAGAGAGTGGAGGTTTTGTCCTACGGTGAGATGGTGTACTTCGCTACCAAGGTAGATTGTGTGTTCCTGATAAGGGAGATTTGAGGCAGCATATGCTTGCAGAAGCTCATAACTCCAGGGATTCTATTCTTCCAGGTGCCACTAAGATGTTCCGTAAACTGCGGGAAGTCTAGCAGACTTTGTGAGTAAGTGCCCCAATTGCCAGCAAGTCTATGTAGAACATCAAAAACCAGGAGGCATGACTCAAGAGATCGATATTCCTAATTAGAAGTGGGATGTTATCAATATGGATTTCATCACAGGGTTACCTCGTACTCGCACACAACATGACTCAATTTGGGTGATAGTTGATAGAATGACTAAGTATTCTCTTTTTTTGGCGGTCAAGACTACATATTTGGCAGAGGACTATGCCAAGCTTTACCTTACTGAAATTGTGAGGTTGCATAGGGTTCTTTTGTCTATCATATCAGATAGAGGTCATCAGTTTACCTCTTATTTCTGGAAGTCATTTGAAAAAGGTCTTGGTACTCAAGTTAACCATAGTACAACATTTCATCCACATACGGATGGACAGGCAGAGCGTACCATTTAGACCTTAGAGGATATGTTGAGATCTTGTGTGATCGATTTCAATCACCTTCCTCTTATTGAGTTTGCCTGCAATAATAGCTACCATTCCTGCATTTAGATGGCCCCTTATGATGCTTTGTATGGGCGTAGATGTAGATCTCCTGTTGGTTGGTTTGAAGTAGTTGAAACAGCTTTGATAGGGCAAGATTCACTTCTTTATGATATGGAGAAAGTGCAACTCATTAGATATACACTTAAGATAGTCCAAAGTCGTCAGAAAATCTTATGCAGATGTAAGGAGAAGGGAACTAGAGTTCCAAGTTGATGATTGGGTTTTTCTGAATGTTTCACCTTTGAAAGGGGTGATGATATTTGAAAAGAAATGGAAGCTCAGCTCTAGAGATGTAGGCCCTTACAAGATCTTGAAAAGGATTGGCAAGGTGGCACATGAGTTAGAGTTTCCAGAAAATTAACAGCATTGCATCCGGTCTTCCACATCTCACTCTTGAAGAAGTGCGTGGGTGACCCAGCCCCTATAGTGCCATTAGAGAGTGTGGCGGTGAAAGATAGTCTTTATTATGCGGATGTACCAGTTGAGATTCTTGACCGTCAGGTTAAAAGGTTGAGAAACAACGAAGTCGCTTTAGTCAAGGTTTTGTGGAGGAGTAAGTCCGTAGATGGAGCCATTTGGGAAGCAGAAGCAGCCATTAAAGTCAAGTATCCTTACTTTTTTCATTTCGATTCCTCTCCATCTTGAGGTAATAGTTCCTGTTAAGTTTTACAGTCATTCGTGCATAAATTCTGTTATAGAATCGTGTTCCCTCAGTTTGTACCTTCATTTTTAGCATAATTGCATGTACTTAGAACTCAATTCAGTCAGAACTCAATTCTTAGTGTTTAGTAGTGGGGTTTGCATCTCTCTCCCTCTATTTCAGCTAGTTTAGTCTTCATTCGAGGACGAATTTTGCCAAGGGGGAGATAATGTAACACCCCGTAACCAAAAAAGACAAAAAGTTACTTTTTCAGAAAAATCTGCAGGTGCTACCATCCTGATCCACGGTCAGTCCTGCATAACCATCGATGGAATCATAAACACCCAAAAATTTCAGCCTAGAAAAATTGGTTAAGTCTTGGATGACGGATGGACTTATGGTTCGTTGGTCAAATGATGGTCTATAGTCCGTGAACGTCAATCAAGACTCCCTTCAACCACTCTCTGACAAGAGATATGGATGACCAGCATGATTCGTCGGTGGACCTACGGTCAGTAGGTTTAAAATTTCCAGCAAGTTAAGGGGACATGCAGTTGGGTAAACTTAAAATAGTTATAGCTCTTAGCACAAAATGAATTAGGTCTCCCATGACCTACCCACAAATAGATAATTGAATTATATTTTCATAGCTACCGACCATGCTTAAATCAGACCTCCGAGTAAAAAGTTATGCCCATTTTAGTAAAAGACTGTCGAACAGGACCTCACAACTGACCAAATGACGGGGCGTCGGGCGCACCACGGACCGTCAGTCCTAGCCATCGTGAGGCCCAAGAGCAACCTTCCCAGGGGTCTTTTTGACCTTTCCCACTCTGTTAAAACCCTGATTTATGTCGTTTTGACCTTAAATCATCAGATTTTAGTCAGTTTAAGCCTAGAAACATAATTAAATCATATCTAAGTCAAATCATTAAATCAAAACATAGAAAATTGGAAGCAAGAGAGGAGAAAAAAGCTCATGAACGGTAGCTGAAGAAAACCACATGCTCCAGTAACTCCAGCCCCAAAAATTAAGTATTTTTCCGTGGATTTCATCACCAGGCATGTGGGATTTCACTAGAGGGTTCCTTTCACCCATTGGGTCCCAAGTTTTCAGTCAGATTCTTGATTCTGTTATCATGATTAAACATAGGGTTTCTAGAACATTGTTAGAACTTCATGAATTTAATAATTATATGTTCCCAATCATATTATCATGTTATTACTCAGATTATCGCATGAATTTCAGAACCCTAGATTTGTATTTCTTTAGTTCTTGAATTACACATGTTAGCTAATATATTTCAGACACTTCAGATATACATGCCTCAGTTATAATTGCATAATTACAAGATTAATTGTTGCATTCTCAGTTTGCATTTTAAGTGTCGAGTTATCCAGTATTTACTAAAATTCACACATAATTAGTTAAGTTAAAGAATTCATTGGGAGTAGCATAATACTGAGTTGGACTAGGGTTTAGCATACCCAATAGTCCTAGAACTACTAGCCATGTAGGTTGTAAGTCCGCTATGTGGGCAATCAGTTAAGTGATCACGCCAGCATATTTTTATACCTTTGGAATCGAAACCTCTCTAAAATTTTATTGATATAGGATTATTGAGATAATCCTACAGTACGTTGATGTCTTTCTCGATGAATTTTAATAACAATAACATAAGATGCATCACCCATGCCTTTCATATCAAAACTTTTAGAGATAAATTGTTTCACATAATGTATCATTCTATTATAAATTTAATGCAAGTATATCATCTACATATAGAACTAAGAAACATATTTTACTCCCACTTATCTTATGGTATATACATTCATCCATAATGTTCTCAACAAAGTCGAATGAAGAGATAACATTTTGAAATTTCAAATACCATTGACGAGAAGCTTGTTTTAGTCCATATATGGATTTCTTTAACTTGCATACGAAGTGTTCACCATTACTAGAGGAGAATCCTTAAGCTTGTTTCATATAAACCTCTTCCGCTAGATCACCATTGAGAAATGCAGGTTTCACATCCATCTATTGAAATTGTAAGTTAAAGTGTGCTACTAATGCCAATATTATGCACAAGGAATCCTTTTTTAGACTTAGGAGAGAATGTCTCTAAAGTATCTGTATGTAATCGATTCCTTATTTTGAGTGAATCCTTTAGCAACTAGTCTTGCTTTATATCTTTCTATGTTGCCTGATGAGTCCTTTTTAGTCTTAAAAATCCATTTACACCCAATGGGTTTAACACCACTAGGCAAATCGATAAGATCCCATACCTCGTGACTTTACATAGAATTCATCTTTTCTTTCATTGCATTGCACCACAATTCAGACTCTTTAGAATTCATGGCTTGTAAAAGAGAATCAGGATCATTTTCAACTCCACAGTCAGATTCTTGCAAATATACAACAAAGTCACTAGGAATTACTGATTTTCTTTTTCTCGTAGATCTACTCAATGTTGGACCAACATTTTCTTGTGGATTATGTTGTTCAACTGGTTGTTCAATAACTTCAGGAATTACTTGAACAACTTGATCTATATGCATGTTTTCAACAGCTTGTGGAATCTCACTTATTGGTTTCTCAGCACCCAATTGAACTTCAGGGGTATTATGTACAATCAATTTTTCACTTGAAGTGGAGGGTTGATCTCTTATAAAAGTTGTATTCTAAAGTTGATCACTCCCACTAATTAAGTTATTTTCAAGAAATTTTGCATGTATTGATTCCACAATCCTCATACTTCTAGATGGATAGTAGAATTTGTATCCTTTAGACCTTGTGGCATATCCAATGAAAAATCCACCAATAGTCCTAGGATCCAGCTTCTTTTCTTATGAGTTGTAAATTCTAACTTTAGACGGCATTCCCATATAGGTATATGTGTCAAACTAGATTTCCTACCTTTGAATAACTGAGAAGGCGTCTTTGGAACAGCCTTAGTTGGAACTCTGTTTAATATATACGTTGATGGCTTAAGAGATTCAATCCACAAGGACTTAGGTTGCTTAGAGCTACATAACATACTATGAACCATGTGTAATAATGTTCGATTTCTTCTTTCTACTACACCATTAAGAACAGGAGAACTATGCATAATATATGGGGCAACAATCCCATTTTGTTGAAGAACTTTGCAAATGGACCTTGTGCTTGTCCATCTTTTGTATATCTACCAAAATACTCACCACTTATTTTTCACATTGTTTCTCTACTTCTAGCTTGAAAACTTTAAACGATACTATTGCTTCTATTTTATTATGAAGCATGTAGTTAACATATATCGTGAGTAATAATCTATAAAAATGATAAAGTATTTCTGACCATATATGTCCCTGTCTGGACAAAATATATCTGAATGTATGATTTCTTATATGGTTGAACTCCTTTTGGCACCTTTATTTGACTTGTTGTTCTGTTTGCCTTTATGCAGTCCATACAAGTATCAAAATCAGTAAAAATTAAAGTACGATGTACTTCATAATTGCAAATCTCTTAATCTTATTAATGGAGTTATGTCCAATCTCTGATGTCCAGTTCATACGTGCATAAAAGTTAAAGTTGAATCATTTTGTAAATTAAGAGAGAAAAGACCATTATACAATGTACCATATCCAATAAGTTTAGATTTATAAAATAGTTTGGAATCACCTTCTAGAAAGAAGGAATATCCAAAGGTACAAGTCTAGATACTGAAATTCAATTCGTAGAATACATAGGAACACAAAAAGTCTTTCCCAACTCTAAAATAAAACCACTACTAACAACTAAATTGCATGTCCAAATAGCTTCCACATGCGAATTCATCTTGTTTCAAGAATAGATGCTTCGCTCAGCTCCCAGTGGCTTCTGCAGGTTTCTCAAATCCTACAAGGAATTTGTAATATTGATTGTAGAAGCAGAATCAATCAACCACGTGTTATGATTAACACCAATAATATTGTCTTTATAACAAATAAGAGAGGTAGAAGTACCTTTCTTAACAATTCATTGTTGAAACTTGACACAATCCTGCCTTTTTTGCCCCTTGTTTCTACAAAAACGATACTTGGCTTCCTTTTTTATGTTAGTTTCAAGTGGTGCCTTTCCTTTACACCTCTTGTTGGTTTGATTGGTCTTCATTCCTTGAGTAGTTATGAATGCACTTTCTCCTATTTCCATCACCAGTCTACCTTCCTCATACATGATCTTGAGTTCATTAATAGACCATTTATCTTTATGTCTGTTATAAGAGATCTTAAAGGGACCATACTGTGCAGGTAGAGTATTCAGGATATAGTGCACAAGAAAAGTTCAGACATTTCAACTTCAACAATCTTTAGTTGAGCTTCTCGGTCTCGCATTTTCATAATGTGCTTACGCACACTTCTCACACTAGTGAGCCTCATTGATGAGAATTTTATAATTAAGGTGCTGACAAGTGCCTTATCTGAAGACTCAAAATGCTCATCAATATCCTTCAGTAATACCTTGACATTGTTATGTTGTTCGATAGAACGACAAGTACCAGCAGAGATTTTGGTCTAAATGAACATAACACTCAACCGGTTAGAGCGTTCCCATTGTTCATGAACAAAAATCTCATCTTGAGTGTTGATTTCCTTAAAAGGTGGCTCGTCTTTCCTAATAGCATAATCAATATCCATGTACCTTAATTGGTGGAGGGTTCTCTCCTTTCAAATCTGATAGTTATCACCATTCAGTTTGGGAATATCACAAATATCAAAGAAATTTCCATTTTGCATAACTACAAAAAATATACATACATACTTCACATAAATTTGAGGCAAGTAATACAAAGTTGAATCTACTGACATAAAAATTGTGTGTGAGCTAAATTTTAAATTCAATTACATTTATATTTATGATAAAATTATCAATTTAATAGCATGATATTCTATCTTTATGACAAAACTATTAAGCTCTCATTCATAATTTATGTGGATAATTATGAAAAGTATTTAATATTTCCTCTTAATTAATTATGCAACTAAATAATAATGAAATTAAGTTATCATATCATGCATAGTTAATTACAATTCTAATTTCTAGAAATTTCTTTATGTGATCTTTAACTTTTGAAATTTTATTCAATTAAAGATGTTGTGGCTAAACTTTAATTAAATAAATTCTAGATCACTTAGACATTTATTTCGTTAAATGATCCAAAATATTATATATAATATCATTTCATTAAGATTGTTCTGGCTAAATCTCAATCAATTAAAATTATATGAATCACTAAATATTAATTAAAAATTATATACAAGATTTATTGTTGAACATTATGCAATAAAACAACAATCTCTTTGCTTTTTATTATTATAAAATGTTTTCAAAAGTTTCAAAACAAGATCTGAATTTTTAAGAACCATTTTGAGGGATTTTTGAATTTCGAAAATTAACAAAGAATATGAAATTCAACGACTCTGATACCAAATGTAAGATATTGTTGAACTATGATGCAGCGGAAATAAAAACTAATCGACATACCTCCATCCATTGCTAGTGATATTGTAAGAGTTTATAATTCCTCTTTTCTTCAAATATCTTCTAACCACTCAAAAACACACTCTTTGATGGTATGGAGTTTTTTGAAGTAATGTGCTTAGGAACTTTTGAACCAAATGACATATTTATAACTGTAGTTTCATCAAGAACAGAGGTTATGGGAAGTTACCAACTGCTAGATAGTAGGATAATGGATCCATGTAGTGGGATAATGAGTAGTTAACCATTATCCCATTAGTGGATAATGAATAGTTAACTACCTTTCCATTAATGGGATAATGGTTAGTTAACTACCTTCCCATTAGTTGGATAATGGGTCCATGAAGTAGGATAATGAGCCCATGTAATACAGATCATATCATCAGTAACAAAATACTAACATGTTATACTCTTAGAAAAAGGTCGAACAACTATGACCAAGAGGGTACCTGTACCTGAAACCAACACAGGTGAATAGGTAGAGAATACCTAAGAGCGCGAGACAGCTCTCTCTAAGGAACTCAACAATGTAGCCCAATAACTTTGAAAAAAAGGTGCTTCCTCAGAAAGGGGTCTCAATGACAAGGCCCGAATGACTGTTTAGGTTTATTCTATCTTATAATAAGAATTGATTTGGTTGTGCAACTTTAGCACATAATTCCTTCCAGTAACTTCTTTAGTTCAAGCAAGGAAATTGAGTTTTAGGGATCAACAATGCATCTGTTTAGCATATATGAGACATGTTTGGTCCCTTCTTCTGTGTCTTAAAAAAGATGAAATTATGGCTTAGACGACCACTCGCAATACAACAAAAGAGGCATGTAGTGGCAATAGATTTTTCATACTTTCTTTGCTAGAGCTCAAATGGTCACCTCTATTGATAGGTTGATTGATGGTAGGACTGGTGGAGGATATGTACCATTATACTCTAGCATGTTCCTCCAACTACTTAATTCTAGACCTATCCCTTCTAGAATGTTTCCACAATTTTTTCTAAGGAATAATCGTTCTAGATGTATCCTTTCATTTCTTTACTTTTTTTTTCAAACTCTGCCTGCACAAGCTTCATTTAGCGATATTACTACTGCTACATTAAACTGAAATAGAGAAACCATGATTAAATCACCTTGCCTTGTTCCACCAAAATTATTTCCATCTCTTATAGATCTAAACCTTTCTACTATATATGCCCATTTTGTGATGGGCCAGACTTATAGGACTATTATAACTCATTTTGATCAATCTACTTCAGCCCATCTAAAAGCTTGGCTTCAGAAACTTGAGTAAGTGTTGAGCGGGTTGGACTATGGTATACCGTGGTTTCACAGTATTTTTAATTCTTTTTTCTTAAGTTTAATGTATGTCCAAAAACCTTAGTGTATTGATTTTTATGTATGTTTCTCTTAATTTGCAGGAAATCTCTGTCTAAAGATGAACTCAGAAATTTTTTGAGTAAGAAATGCAGAAAAGTGACCAGCTACGGATCTTGTGACAGATCGTCGAGCCTGTGACGGTCGTAGGTGGCATCGTAGTGAAGTTGGTGAAGGAAGATGGGGAAGTCTGACCTAAGTGTGGGATTATGAATGTTCATGACGTACCGTCATAGCCACGAAGGTCAGTCCTGCTGGTTCCTCATGATGATCAGAGAGTAGTTCCAGTACCCAAATTACAAGAAGTTTAATTGTTATGGAACGCAGACCCTCGTCAGACCGTCGTGTTTGGAACGGTCCGTCATACCTTTTCGTCGAGGGTAATGAAGAAATCAGCAGAAGAATTTGTAAAGAATAGGATGACGGAGGCCATGACGGTCCGTCGTGACCACGACAGCCCGTCACGAGGTCCATCGACTTGGACGCGCTTTGACAGATTTTCAGCAATTAGAGTCCTTCTTTTATTAGGTTTTTATTTTTTTATAAATAGTTGGAAAAACCTCATTTTTGAGGTTAGACTCTTTGTTACTAGACTCTTTTTTAGTAGACTCTTTGTTAAGTAGACTTTTTGATTGTTAAACTTTTGGAGAATCTTTAGTCCTCGATTAATTTCAGTCATTGAGACACTTTTTCTGGAATTGATTGTTGGTGCGTTTGTTTATTAATCAAGTGAAATTCTGGATTTTATTCTTTCTCATTGAAGTAAGTGCATGAATTCTTATATTACATATATAAATATTGTGATTATGACTATGGGTAACTAAACTCCATAACTAGGCTTGTGGGAACCATGGGTGACTAATGAGGTAAAATCTAATTAAAATAAAAATTCTTAGATAGTGTCTTGCATGTATTGATAATTCTTTCTCTTAGAAGTCTTTTTAACGGATGGCCAACGTTAGAACTCACTGTAATGCTACTTGTCGGACAAAGGAGGTAGATAATAGGAAAAGAATTATCAACATAGATTTAGTGTATACTATCTAATAGGCTAGTGTTGATTGGTAAGAGTTATTAACTTAGTCAAATATCGAATACAGTGCTTAATATGAGGTAAAGGTAAGGGTTAGTAAAGCAACAGACGTAGCCGGATAAAGGTGCAGAGTGAAATTTTCTAAATGCCGGACCAAGGATTTAGAAATACATAACTTATAACTTTGCATGCCAGATACTAGGAAACAATTAATATAGTTAAAATTATCAAGTTAGGAACTTGTGGGGAACACTTAAACCCTAGTTACTTTTATTAATTGATTAACTCCAATATTTGAATGTGTTAGTTACTTGATATGACCGCTCTACTTCTTATTCCAGAAGTAAGTTTGAGCGTATCAGACTACCTATTGACAATTGTTTAGCCCATTTTGACTCAATTCGTTTCAGCCCAATTAGTAACATTTGAGTGGATTAATAATCCACTACTTTTTTTAATTCAACACGTTTTATTTTTCTCCCCCCCCCCACCAAATTGGAATCTATACACTCATTTGACACCCCTAAACACACGCCCTATTTATCATAGATGAAATTATATCCATCTTTATTTAAGGAGAAAAAAGTCGTTGGATATTTATATGTAACTTCAAAGTTGTTATGAGGTTATCTATTCCTAACAATAGATATATTTCTCAATAACAGATCAGGCCAATCAAGTAGTTGATGTGCTTCAAAGAAGGAAACAGAATTAACATACCCTGGCTTTATCTCCATTAATCAGAATCTCCAGCAACTATAATTCGGATAAGTGGAAGCTTCCAAATTGAAGGATCAGATATGATAAGACTTATATACAAGCTACAAAGTATTTGATGGTAACTCTATTTTTTCTACATGTTATCAATTTTTGAAGAAATTTTCTTTTAAACATTAAAAGCATGTTATTATGAAAGTTATTAATGAAAGTATGAAAGTTGGATTCATTCTTTTGAAGTAAAGAAAACTAATTCTTTTAATCCACCTCCATGGTGTGTGTGTGTGTGCGTGCGGGTTGACTTTAGCGTAACTACTGAAGTTGTTTCCATTTGGTAAGGAAGTTATGTGTTCATGTCGTGGAAATGACCTCTTGCACAAATGCAAGGTAAGGTTGCGAACAAACTTGAAGAGATTCATCAGTCCCAGGGATTTCTCAAAAATTTCTGTGAAATAATATTAACTAATTGTAAAATGCTTAAGAGGTTTCCATCTCTGTGCATCACTTCCCTTAAATATCTTACTCTAGATGTGTACGCTAGTTTAGAACTTTTTCCTGAAATACTCGGAAGCATGGAACTACAGACAAAGATTTATAGGAGATTCACATGCTAGTGTGATGATGAGGGATCTAAATTCAATGCATTTTTCATTTCCATGTTTGTTGTGTCAGAATGTCTTGTCAATGTAGCATGACATCTCTTCTTTAGATTCCCTGTCACTACGAGCGTTTACCATTAACCATGGTGGGAATTGATTAAAGTGTATCATTGAATTTGCGTTTAAATTGATATATATCGTTGATAGCTTCTTAGGATTTGTTGTATGTTGCTCTGGCAGGTTAAATTGACATATGATAAATTTTGTAAAACAGTTTGTTAGTGAAATGTAATTGTCAAGCTCTTTAAATTTAGCGATACAATTCCAAGGGGTCATTTTCAAATTTTTACCTGGTTAAACGTGGATCTTTACTTTAGGATAGCAGAAGAGGTCTTCCAATAAGAAAACCATTTCGAATTTTCCTACCTGATAGATATCATGTTCAAGGTGTTATGATACATTGAGAAAGACTAATACTGCTAGAGCTTAGTGCCTGAAGCATTAAGTGGTGTTGTTAAATTGTGTCTTGCAGTAGTTATTAAACTTGTTTTTCCTTCATGAGGTAAAATTTTTGTATGTTTTTCAAGCCTGTGCATATGGTGAGAAATTATGCGGCAGTTGCCACAGTTAACGAAACATTAAGATTAAAGAACTTACTATACTAATATCCATCTTATCTAGAAGAAGCTAATATCGTATACTTTGAACCAAAATTAGCAAGGCAGTCAGTTGTACAATTAGTTTCTCTATAACAATGCCTGATTTGGAAACACTGACCTTAGCATTGTCAGTTATCACGTTTGTGATAATCAAGAGGTTTATTTCTACAATATTGTTGATGCGAAAATAAGAGAGGAAGATCATATTCATATTACCATCATGGTATGTGAAAATTCCACCAAAAGCTACTATATCAGGCACAGAGGCGCCGAAATAACCCATACCATATTCTCAAAAAAAGCTCGAACGACTTTGAGCAAGAGGGTACATGTACCACTGACATAGGTGAGTAGGTATATAATACCTAGGGGCACGAGACAATTCTCTCTAAGGAACTCAGCAATATAGCCGGGTAACTTTGAGAGAAGGGGTGGTTCCTCACAAAGGGGGTCACAGTGAATTGAATTGGATCTGCAACTTTAGCACTTAACACCTTCCAATTGTAAGAGAATTGACATTTTTTCCAGCTTATTATTTTTATTGTTTTGTACTTATTTCAGTTTAATGCTTCCTACTTTCTAGCTAGAGTTAGTCAACTTTAGTTGCTCAACTTTCTAAAGATAGTGTCCCCTTTAATTGCTGTTAGTGGCCCCTTTTATGGTTGTTAGTAGTACATATTCTTATTTAGTTTTAGCATTTACTTTGTATGTGGCTACTAGATAGTTAATGCTTATGGTTTTCCTTGTATAAAAAAGTTTCAGTTCTTTTGCAAATTAATATGTAGTTGGAGTTTCTTAAGTTCACTCTATTTCTATTCATCAAATAAATTTCTTGAGTATTTTTGTTCTAATAGTGGTATCAGAACTTCTAGTTGATCTTACAGGATGAAAAAGTTCTAACCTACAATACAAAATTCACCAACAACCAAACTTTAAATCCACCATTCACTTTCACCGGTGAAATTATCAAATCTAGTTTGTGAAGTTGCAAGCTTTTCTATAAGCCTATGAACTTTTGGAAACTGGGATGGAAGATAAACAACTTGCTATTCTACCAGCAAATCCTACCTTAGTTCAAATCAAATCCAACAACGAAGAGATGACAAAGAAATCTAAAAGCCAAGTCTCTTATGCAGAATGTTGTTGCAGATTTTATGTTATACTGAATCATGGCTTGCAAAACAATAAACAAAAAGGCTTGGATAGGTTTAAATCAAGGAAGAATATCAAGGCAGCAATAGAACACATCAAATGCAAGTGTTGAACCTGAAAAGAGAATTCGAGTGCTTGAATATTCAGGAGGAGGAAACAATTAGTAAATTTAATCTCCTTAATTACTAAAAAATTACACTTCTTCGTAAAGAATTTATAGACAAATTAATTGTGGATAAAGTTCTTGTGACTCTTCCTGAGAGCTTTGGATCTAAGATTTCCTCTCTTGAAGAATCCAAAGACTTGGGCAAACTTTCATTAGGTGAACTAATGGGTTCTCTTCAAGTACAAGAGTAAAGGATGACTGAGATCGGACAAGTTCACTGAAGGAGTTTTCTCAGTGCAAAAACAAATATTTTGTAAAGGAAAGCAACAGGTGATGTGAAGCAGAAGTTTCCTCCGTGCAAACATTGTAAAACAACTACACATATGGAGATGTATTGATGGTGGAGAGTCGATGCTATATGCGACAATTGTAAACAAACGCGGCACATATCCAAGGTCTGCAAATCAAGAGCAAAGGCCTGTGGTGCAAGCACAAGTAGCAGAAGTTGCAGACGCACATGAGGAGAAACTCTTTGCAGTTTCATACTTTTCAATTAATGTATCCTCTGATTCATGGCTTCTTGATAGTGGTTGTTTTGCAATGATGCTTAAATGTTCAAATTCCTCGATGGTACTTACAAATCTAAAATAACAGTGGAAACGTGAGGCAATAGAATTCAAAGGCAGAGGTACAATTTCTATCTCAACAATATCAGGTATCAAAACTATTACGGATATTTGGTACACACATGGTATGAGCCAAAATTTTGTGAGTGTTGGACAAATGCTTGAAAATAATTATTCTTTGTACATAAAGAATCGTGAATGTGTTGTTTTTTACCCTTCAGGAGTAGATTTATTTTATGTCAAGATGAGTAACAAAATGTTTTTAGTTAATTGGAAGAAAATAACTGAGCATACTTACACTATTAATTCACAAACATGTAGAAGCCTATGACACAAAGGTTTGGTCACTTCAATTATAGAAGCATCGCAGAGATGAAAAAGAATGAGCTAGTGGAAAATATGTCTGAATTTTGTTCTAATGCTCAAGTTCGTGAAAGTTGCCAATAGGGAAAGCAAACAAAATTATCATTTCAAGCAAATCAAATATGCAGAGCTAAGAAGAAACTTTAGCTCATTAATAGGGATATTTGAAGCCTAATGAAAATAGATTCATTGAGTGGTAACAAATACTTGTTCCTTTTTATTGATGACTACACCCAAATGTGTTTGTTTTATTTCATAACATTAAAGAGTGAAGTCTTTGATGTTTTTAATAATCTAAAGATTTAGTAGAAAATCAATGTAATCTTAGTATTAAGGCCTTAAAGTCAGACAATGAAAGAGAATATACTTTTTCTTAGTTTGTGGAGTTTTGTAATAGCACAGGTATTGAACGCCAATTGAGATTACCATACTCTCCAAAAAAATGGCATGTCTGAAAGGAAGAACAAGACAATAATGGAGATGGTCAGATGTTTTTTCCTCGAAAGGAAGATCCTAAATCAATTTGGAGCAGAGGTAGTCATTACCTCTGTATATTTTCTGAACAGGTTACCTACCAAGGTATTGCAAGACATGACTCTATATAAAGCTTGGTTTTGGAATTAACCATGAGTACACGATCTCAGAATTTTTTGGATGTATTTGTTATTATCGAGTTCTAGAAATAAAGAGGAATAAGCTAGACAATAAGGCTTATAAAAGGCATATTTATGGGTTATAGTTCATCCAATGGTTATAGGGTTTTCTGTTTGAAATCATAAAAAAAATTCTCAACCGAGAAGTAAAGTTTGATGAAGAAAATGGTTGGTATTGGAAAATCAGAATACCTATTATTTTGATTTATTTTCAAAGAGCAACCTCAAATTTCAGAAGATGGACTAGTGGATGATGTATTGATAAGGGAAAATTGATTCTTATAAGATGTCTATCAGCACTATAACTTGGTTACTCTGAACCAACTATCTAATCTGAAGAACAGACTCTCATGAATGGAGGATATCTATACAAGATGAACTAGGCTTGATCGAGAAGAACGAAACCTCACAGCTTTTTGACAGGCATAGAAATGGCAAGGTGATTGGTGTAAAATAGATTTCAAGACAAAACTCGATAATGATGGAACGATTTGCAATCATAAGGAAAGATTGGAGGTGAAGAGATACACAAAACAAAATGGTGTGGATTATAGGAAACATTTGCTCCAGTAGCAAGGTATGACACAATCAAGCTTATTCTTGCATTTGCATCTCATAGTTCCTTGAAGATTCATTAACTTGATGTAAAATATGATTTTTTTGAATTTTTTGCTTGCTAAAGAGATCTATATAGAGCAACTTGATGGTTTCTCGATTCCTGGAAAAGACGATAAAGTTTATAGCTTAACAAAGGCATAGTATAGACTAATACAAAACCCCAAGGGTGTGGTATGAGAAGATTTACAATCATCTCATCTAACTTGGATTTAGTAGAAGTCAAAGTGAAGCTACTTTGTATGTGAAATTCACTGCATGTGAGTCTTTAATTTTCTCAATTTATGTGGATAACATGCGTGTGACAGAATTAAAATTTAAATAATCCAAAGGTTCAAGGATTAAATGGAGAAAATATTTGAAATGACTAATCTTTGAGTCATGAAGTAAATTCTTGGCATGGAAGTGTTGCAGTCCAATGATGTAATTTTCATATGTCAGCAGAAATACATTTCAGATATTCTAAAGTGGATGGGAATGCAGAACTGCAAACAGGTGAGTACTCTAATCTCTACTGGTGCGAAAATCGTCAAGGATGAGGATTCCAAAAGAGTGGATGATAGTATGTATAAAAGCTTAATTGGAATTCTTCTATATCTAACCGAAAGCAGACCTGGCATTCTATTTGTTGTAAGTTTTCTCTCTAGGTTTTCGCATTCGCCTAAAGACACACACTAAGTTTGGAACTTTTTTCCCAACACCTGCCAAAGTAACTATGAACCTAATTGAGTACTCTGATAGTGATTGGGGTAGTGAAGTAGATGATCCAGAAGCACCTCTAGATATCTTTATTATTTGGGCAAGTTGTTTTAGTTGGAGCTCTAGGAAATAAGAAACTACAACTCAATCAACAGCAGAAGTTGAGTACATAGTTGTTGCATCTATTGTGAATCAAGCTATGTGGCTAAGAAAGATGTTGAAGGACTTGGAACATGAACAAAGAGAAGCTACCAAGGTCATGTGACAACAGTTCTGCAGTTTCAATCTAAAAAAATCTTGTGTTTCATAGTCGAACTAAGCATATCAAGATCAAGTTTCATTTTAATAGAGAATTCCAACAATCCAATGAAGTTTTGCTTGTTCATTGTTCATCTGAGAACCAACCAACTAACACTATAACTAAGTTATTGTCATAGGAAGGCTTGAAGATCTGAGGCAAATAAGTGGTGTTTGCCACCAAAATTTCAAGGAGGAGTGTAGACAATTGAAATTTTTTCCAGCTTATTATTTTTACTGTTTTTTACTTATTTTAGTTTAGTGTTTCCTATTTTCTAGCTAGACTTAGTCAATTTTGTTTTTATCAACATTCTGAAGTTAGTGTCCCCTTTAATGGTTTTTAGTGACCCCTTTTATGGTTGTTAGTGGCACTTGTTCTTATTTAGTTTTAACATCTACTTTATGGCTACTACATAGGAAATGGTTAGGTTTCCTTCTATAAGTTTAATTTAGATCTTCTGCAAATTAATATAAAGCTAAGATTTCTATGTCAAAATTTATTTATTTTAAAGGGATTTATCCTCTCATTAGAACCAAGTCATATGAATAATACGAACACAAACACCATTTTGATTCTTAATTTTCTCTTTTGTTTCAATAGCTCCTTCAAGAAGGGGGTTTAGATCACTACATGAACTTGTCATCAAGTGAGTTTTTCCTTACATTATTATTGTATATAAGTTACTCTTATTTATTTCATATGTTCATGGATTTTTTTTATATTACTTACCATTTTTAGAGTATTCAAAAGACGGGTGGCACTTATCAAATAAGTTTCTTTTTTTATATTAGCTCCTCGTCGTGCTCATAACTAATAATAACATCCATCAATACTGCATAAAAAAGTTATTTTTATGTATATATTATTGAATATAGTTAACTTTTTACAATCACCGAACATGTATTTTTTATGAATGACTAAAGTATTTTAATCTCAATTTTTATTTATTTTACATTCTTCAAGAATTTTTGTTATGTTGCTTACTATTTGTTTTTAGAGAGTTAAAAGAAATAGAAAAGAAGGCATGTATGCTTCAACATTCATTACTCTGCATGAGATACACAATGTTTATTGAAAAGAGGAGTATATCTACTTGTTTAACTTTTAAATAAAAAACTATGGAAAGAGGTTGACCAACAGGTTGAACAGGTTAGTTTTATCTCATCATATGTATATTATAGTTAACATTGTGTATAACTTACATCTTATATATATATATATATATATATATATATATATATATATATATATATATATATATATATATATATATATATATATATATATATATATATATATATATATACATATATATATATATATATATATATATATATACACACATATATATATATATATATATGATATAAATGCTATCGAGTGTACAAAAATAATGATTGAGGAAGAGTAAAGTTCTTCTAGAAGCTTTCAATGAGATTCCAATGTTTCATCTTAGTGATAAATTAAAAGAAAATAGTTTTAGCCTCTTACTCTCTTTTGAAGGAGTAACTTTACTTATGCCTATAATTATATATCTTAATATTGTAGTGCTATTTCATTAATACTTATTTTCAAATTTAATTGTTATCATGTAAATCCTATAATTATTTTTTTGGTTGAATCTACTATTATATTTCATGAGAAATTAAATAAACCAACATAAGTAAAGATATGCTAACTATTTTTACCAAAAAACAAATGGATTGCGATTATAAAATTCTCATCAATTATCACCTTATATTTAATGGTATCAACTTTTTTCCATTTTTGTTTCCATGCACCTTGCAAAATTCCGTAAAATATTAGTTACGCAATAGCACAAAACTCAACATCTTTTATTTGGAGTATAAATTTGTATGTAAGAAATGACAGAATTTTCAACAACAATTAAACTTCAACTCAGAATCTTAAAAGTATGATGAATTCAATGCTAAAAATTTTAAAGATTTATCAAACTTATCAAATTAAAATCATAAATCCGTCACTAATTGGTTTACTTATTTATTTCAAACCCTCTTTTTAGTGACTCAAAACCATATGGGAGAACAATAATGACATGAACGATGACAATATTTATTAATTCTCTAAGTAGACGGGTGTTTATTTTCATTTTACCGGCATATGAATAATTTAAAATAAAATTAAAAAAAGTCGCATAAACTATTATTTTGATGATTAAAATTATTTGTGAAAAACACAATTCTAAGTTAACATTATACTCCATAAAATAAATTAACATTTTGCTGGATAAATAGTAATATTTAATTATTTCAGATCATTTACATGAAGGTCAAATTTAAATTATTTAAAAATTTTATTCTTATGGAAAGTCAAGTTTATGTTTAATGTTGAATTAACAATTTTTCTTCTCTGTTGTGTTTCGATTCAGATTTATAGTTATTCTTAATTTATAGACTTTTAAATAATCTTCTGTATATTACAAATGTAATGTTCTTTATTACGACAGAATTATATGGTTGACTCATATTTTAATTTTTCTTAGGTATGTAAACTTGTTCGATTTGATAAGAATAGACACAATAAATAATTCTAGTCCCATTATTTTTTTCTTTTACCTAATATCACCTATGTTTATTTAATTTACTTATGTTGCTTACTTTTTTTGTAAGATAATTAATAGAAATAAAAAAAAAGGCAATTATTCTTCGAAATTCACTACTCTGCATGAAATGCACAATGTTGATTGAAAGGTATGAAGAAAAACTATCAAGGAGGTTGACCAACAGGTCGAAGAGGTTAGTTTTCATCTCATCATATATATTAAACTAGTTATGAAAATAAATAAATTAAAAGGGAATTCTTATTTGTGGTGGCGCCACATAGGCGGGTATAAGATTCTCTTTTATCTATGTATATGATTTAACATTGTGTATAACGAATATCTTATATATATAAATACATTTTCATTGTTTTTTTTTCTTTGCTAAACGAAGAGTTACTAAATGCTATCAAGTATACAAAAATAATGATTGATGAAGAGTAAAGTTGCCTTGGAAGCTTTCAAGGAGATTCCAACGTTATTACCTTAGTTTTGAATTAAAAAAATAGTTACAGTCTCTTACTCTCTTTTGATGGATTAATTATTCTTATGTATTGCCTAAAATTATATAGCTTTATTTTCTAGTGCTATTTAATTAATACCTATTTCCAAATTTAATTGCTATCATGCTTATTCTATTTATTTATTTATTGTTCAATCTACTATAATATTTTATAATAAAATCAAATAAACCAATATATGCTAACTATTTGTACCACTAAACCAAATGGATTACGAATTAAAATTTTCCATCAATTATCACATAATATTTAATGGTATAAACATCTTTCCATTTTTGGCTTTATGCACCTTGCGAAATAGAGTAAAACTCAACACTTTTTATTTGGAGTATAAATTTGTATGTAAGAAATGATAAAAGGTTCAAGAACAATTAAATTTTTACTCGGAATCTTAAAAGTGTGATGAGTTCATTGCTAAAAATAGTAAAGATTAATCGAACTTATCAAATTAAAATCATAAATTTTTCAGTAATTGTTTTTCTTTCTTATTTCAAACCCTCTTTTTAGTAACTCCAAACCATAATGACACGAGCACTGACAATATTTATTAAATATCTAAGCACAAGGGTGTTGATTTTCATTATATCTGTATGTAAATAATTTAAAATAAAATTAAAAAGATTCACATAAAATATTATTTTGATAATAAAAAATAATTTTTAAAAAAATAATAATAACTTAACATTATGCTTGATAAAGAATAATAAATTAATTCTTTCAGATCATTAAAATAAAGGTCAAATTTTAAATTATTTTAAATTGTCATTCTTACGGAAAGTCTAATTTATGTTTAACGTTTAATTACCTATTTTTCTTCTCTGATGTGGTTCCATTCAGATATATAGTTATTCTTAATTTATCGGCTTTTAATAGTCCTCTACATATTACAAATATAATATTCTTTATTCAGCGAGAGTTGTATGTTTAACTCATATTAGAATTTTTTTTGGGTGTGTATAAGGTGGCACTCCAATAGTACAATTTGATAATAATATAGACACAATAAATATTTCTAGTCTCATATGTTTTTTATTTTACCTAATACCATCTATGTATGTTTAAACTACAATTTCTTGCTTAAAAATATATGATTATTATTCCTCTAGCTATATCATAGAGTGCATTGTTGATACAGTAAAGAATTAATTCACCCACAAAGCTTAAATTTTCAATTAAAAATAAATTAAGTAGACATTTTATTCAAATTACCGTGCAAGAAGTGGTATGACTAGAATTCATTGATTGGATTTATTTAGCGATGGAGAGCTCTCTCTAAATAATAAAAATTTTGAGCTAACTTATTTAACAGTTGCATGTGCAAATTAATTATTTTGCCTTAATTTATATGATATATTTATTATTAAATTTATGGAATATGACAAGACTTTTCAATGTTTCAAAACTATCCTTAAAATAAGTATAATTTACATAAATATTATAGTGCTAAGAGTAAGTAAATTATTTTCCTACTCTTTATAAAATTATAAAAATTCTTAAATTTATGAATTTTTATTACATAAGCAGACATCTAGGTACATAAGGGCGGAATGTATCCGACATGGGATGAATACGTCAAGTGGATATGGATTTATTACAGAGGGAATAGGACACTTGAATACATAAGGATGGATACATTTGAGAGAGATCGGAGAGGGATGTATTAGCGAAGCGATAGGACATCTAATTACATACGGGAGGATGTATGAGAGGGAAGGGATATAATGAGAGGGTATAGGAATATATAAGCGAGAGGGTGCGTCATGTGTTCGAGAGGGGATTTTTGAAAAAGAAATGAAATGGTAGATAAATTTAACGATAAATATAAAATAAGATGTGTATTTAAGTCATTTTTCCTTGGAGTAAATCACTTTTAAACAGAAGTAGACACATTTTGAGAATATTCATAAATGTGTAGTTAATATATATATATATATATATATATATATATATATATATATATATATATATATATATATATATATATATATATATATATATATATATATATATATATATATATATATATGTGTATGTATGTATGTATATATATATATATTTAAAGGTTATATTTAATTTATCAAATAATGTCCTTGGACTACAAAATCATTTATTTTACCATATTCCGGAGATATGCAAAAAAATTCATATTCATCAATTTCACCGTGACTATTTTATCTATATTATTAATTTATTAATTTCATAGTTGAATGGTTTCTTGTAATTTTCTTCTTGAATTTTTATTATTAAGAAACAAATTTTTTTTTTTAAACCATATTCTTGAGATATGCAAGAAATTAAAACTAAAATTGGTTAGTTCCATAGTTGATTGATATCTTATCATTTTGTAGAAGTTTACCATTAGTTTGTGTACATCATGAAATTCATCTATTTAAAGAGTTTTTCCTCTTATGAGAACCAAGTCATATGAAAAATATGAACAATAAATAACACCATTTTAATTCTTAATTTTCTCTTTTGTTTCAATGGCTTCCTCAAGAAGGAGTTTTAGTTCACAACAAAAACTTGTTGTCAAGTGAATTTTTCTCTACATTATTAGTGTACATAAGTTAAAATCTTATTTATTTTATATATTCATAAAATGTTTTAAATGTTGCTCACCATTTGTAGAGAATTTGAGAGGTATGAGGCACTGATCAAGTGAGTTTTTTTTTCTCTCCTCATCCTGCTCTTTACTAATAACATACATCAAATATACATTAAAAGTTATTACAGAAAAGGATCTAAAATACCCTCAAATTATTTAAAATGGTTCACAATTGCGCTCATCCACCTATCGGCTCTAAAATACACTCCTCATCCACCTGTTGGCTCATAAATACCCTCCCCATCCACCTTTGGGTCCAATTTTAGTCATTTCATTAATGGAGCAACATTTAATATAATTAAATAATTAAAATAATTCTTTTAATTACGTAGTGATTTACTATTGGTTGCAATTTAATTATTCAATATAATTTTAAACCCACCCATTTTAATAAACCCGTCCGAATAGTTATTAAAACCGTCTGCCCCAATACAAAAAGAAGCCAATTTGTCTCAATAAGTATTTCGCGAGACTATCAAATTCCAGCTTTATGAGCATTTTCGGCTTCTCTACTCTCTCTTGGCCGCACTCGCCCACCCTATCTATCTTAGGGGCTTGAACTTTTTGGAAGAGGTAAGGATGTTTCTTGAGGTGATTGTACAAATTTTCTTAGAAAAATCTAGAAATGTTCTATGCCATACCGGGCATGGCTGAAACAAGTCCTTATCACAATAGCAAGTAAGAACTATGTGCATGAAATTATTCAATTAAGTAAGCTACTATGTGCCTGACCCGATACAAAAAGAATTCAATTTTGTATTGGGACAGGAGGGTTTAATATGTATTTGGGCGGGTTTAATTAAAAATGTGTGGGTTTAAAATTATATTAAATCATGAAATTGCAACCAATGGTTGAGCACGAAGTAATTTATAGGTTTATTTTATTATATTAAATGGTGTTCCATTAATGAAATGGCTAAAATTGGACCCAAAGGTTGATGGAGAGGGTATTTGTGATCCAATAGGTGGGTAAGGAGGGTATTTTTGAGCCAATTGATGGATGAGGGCTAATTGTATACCATTTTCAATACTTCGAAGGTATATTAGGCCCTTCTCCAAAGTTATTTTTATGTGTATATTATAATATAGGTTATCTTATTTTCACTTTAACAAAACACGTATTTTTTATATATGGTTAAACTATTTCTATGTAAAATTTTATTTATTTTAAATTCTTCCTGAATTTTTCATATGTTGCTTACTATTTTTTTAAGAGTATTGAAAGAAATAGAAAATGAGGCACATATGCTTCAACATTCATTGCTCTGCAAGAAATACACATTGCTGATTGAGAGGAAGAATATCTACTTTCTTAACTTTTGATGGAGACAAGCTATCGAAGGAGGTTGACCGACAAATTGAAGAGGTTTGTTTTCATCTCATCATATATATTATATTTAACAATGTGTATAACATATATCTTATATATGATACGTTTTCTTTGTCTTTTTCTTTTTGCAGAACAAAAAAACATGTTAAATGTTATCGAAAATGAAAAAATAATGATTGATGAAGATTGAACTTGTCCTAGAAGCTTTTAATGAGATTGCAATTTTATCATCTTAGTATTAATTTAAGGTATAATGCCCAAGTCCCCTTTCAACCTATGCCCGAAATCTCATAGACACACTTATACTATACTAAGGTCCTATTATCCACTTGACTTATTTTATTAATAATTTTCTACCCCTTCTCGGCATATGTGGTACTATCTTGTGGGCGCAACGCTGGTTGACTTTTTTTTCAAACTAGTGCCACATAGGCCGAAAAGAGGTAGAAAATTACTTATAAAATAAGTTCAGGGGGGTAATAGGACCTTAGTGTAGTATAAGTGTCTCTATGGGATTTCGAACATAGATTGAAGGGATACTTTTGCATTTTCCCTTAAATTGAAAATTAAATAGTTATAGCCTCTTACTCTCTTTTGGAGGAGAAACTTTACCTATGAATTGCCTAAAATTATCTTGATATTCTAGTGTTGTTTCAACACTTATCTTCAAATTTATTTGTCATCATGTTTGTATAGATATTCTAACTAATTTTACCACTACATGCACCAAATGGATTGAGAATTTAACAGGTATCATCAAGTAGATTACATTTAATGGTATAAAGTTTTTTACAATTTTTGGTTCTACGCACCTTGCGAAACTCAATAAAACACAAGTACTTGCGCCAAATCACAAAACTCAATATTTTTTATTTGGAGTATAATTTTTTTTATAAGAAATGGCAAAATTTTCAACAATAACAAAATTTTTATTCATTACCTTATAATTCAAATTAGTTTAGTGCTAAGAACATTAAAGATTAATCGAACTCATCAAATTTAAATCTTAAATTCATTGATCACTAGTTATACTATTTAACAAGTTTAATAATTTATATTCGACTTAAATAAACCTTTTTAATCTCCCTCACAAATTTAATAAACTATACTCTTGATCAATGAATTCTTTTTGTTAGGTTCTATCAATCTAATGTCTTTAAGCAACATTTATTATTTTTTACTATATGGACTTTGATACTACATAGGTAAAAACATTATGAAATCAATCTATTTAAAGGATTTTCTTCACTGGTTATAAGAACCAGGTCATATAATAAATCACACAAAGAGATATATAATAGTTTTTCTATTCTTAGTTCTCTCCAATTGCAATGGCCTCTTCAAAAAAGTTTATATTTCACATTTAAAACAAAAATTGGGGTGGAGGGGGATTTGGAGGGGGGGAGGGGGTTAGATTACAGTTTTTGGAACTGAATCCTCACCAACAAGGTGGGAGTTCAGGTAGCCTACTGACTAAGAAATAAAAATTACTCTTCTATTTCACATGAAAACTTGGTGAACTAGAATCGGTGATATTCTAATAGATAGATAGTATGGTAGAAAGATTCATCTCCTGTGATTTTTTTTAATGACGATGATAAAAAGTCATTGGTAACAACAAAACAATTCAGTTCTTATACACTATTAAAAAAATCAGCATTTAGCGACTGACAAAATTTTTGTTAATCTATGATATTCCGTTGCTAAACATGATTAGCGACGGACTAGAACGTATTATTAACTGTTGTTATATCGCTCAGTAGTAATCACTTAGCCACGAAAAATATGTTTTGTCACAAATTTAGCGATGTCTTAGAAACAAAAAATAATTTGTGCCACTTGTTAGCGACGGACTATTTCGTTATTTTATTTCTATTGTTTGTAGCTAATTTCGTAATTCATTCGTCATTTTTGATAAATACTTGACAGATTTTTTTCGCTTATCCGTCGCCATAATTTATTTTATGTAACAACGACCAAATAGTCTCTATATTTTTGCTAAATTTTTTCTTGTAAATTTGATTTATATGTAACTTAAATTAAATTGCTCTATACCCCAAAAATAAACAACATATATAACAATATCATACATGGTTCAAAATATATAGAATATCGAAATTGCATTTTTTCAATTCAAAAAATCCATAATAATATATCAATTATACTTAAAAGAACCTACATTCATAACATATTATTAC
Source organism: Solanum peruvianum (assembly GCA_027705065.1). NCBI lineage: Eukaryota > Viridiplantae > Streptophyta > Magnoliopsida > Solanales > Solanaceae > Solanum > Solanum peruvianum. The sequence goes on from JAKWJD010001763.1 coordinate 52,805,264, forward strand.
AAAAAAAGGGATAAAGTTGTCACGTGAAACTAAGGACCAACATCGTCCTCATAAGTAATAGCTAAAAGAGCAACCTCGTCCTCATAAGTAGCTGAAGGAGGCACTAAGGGTGTACTGATGATGAGGCAAAAAACTTCTGCCGTAGTAAATTTTTTCTTCAAAACAAAAACCATATTGTTTTCTCTTCTTTTCTCCCCCACAACTTGATAGTATGCTTCACTTAATCAATATCAATTTGAGACACTATTTTTTTTCGTGATATTTCTTCATATTGTTGTAATACGTAGAGTAAAAATGATGGCATTACACATTGGATACAAAATATATTTTGAACGCCAACACAAAACATGAATAACCTTTTAAGCATTAGAATTAATGTACATATTGTGCCTTCAAATTTCAAGCCTTAACAATTCATAACTACATAAAAGTTTCTAGACTATAATAATATGTGAAGTTGATCAATAATAAGTGAGGAAATATACCCAACATAGAATATGCAGGGAAGAAAGGAAACAAAGAGAGAGTCAAAACAGACTCATCAAAACAAGGAAATGTATGTACCACCATTCAATCCATCGCAAGTACTTGACTCTTTGAGACAGAAGCTAAGTGAAAAAGTGATTAAGCATAATGCTTAAAACAAAGAAAAATCTTTACTCTATCAGACTTATACTTAAGTTTAACTACTGAAAGGAATAAACAATTAATCAAGGCCACTATAAGCTTTATATAAGAAATGTAAACAAGAAAACTCCAAAATCATTATACTTAATTGTTTTATTATTCAACAAGGTCAAAAAGTAAAGGTTTATTCACAAATTGACATGGAAAAGGAACTTTCATACACATAAAATTGGGCACACTATTCATGCTTATATTAAAAAAAATATTATTTTTTACTATTAATAGAGTCAATCGTCTCAAGTCTCAACCATCAAACCAACATTTAACACCCGTATCTAAGTTGAACTTGCAACCCAAGCTTGTGATACACATAAATTATAATGTCTTAAACAAATTAAAAATATACATTAGTTACTCAAGTTGAGTTATTACCAAATACATCAACATTGACTTTAGTGTAACACACACATGTATCCAAATAAAATGGATGATTATGTGACAGCCTTCTCAATTTTATGCACATAGAAGGTCTTTGCAGGATCATTTTAGTTTAGAAATACTAAATATACTTCATAGCATATAATACATCATAATCATAAAAGTTTTTTTAGTAACTTAGTAATGAAACATGTAAAACGAAGTGATAAACTTCATTATAACCGGAACTTAAAGTTCTTTTGAGAATTTTTTTTTTGCTGTGTACACACTTGAAGATTATGGGAGATTATAAGCTTAGAGAAATTCTTAATTTCACATAGTATTATTGGTGTGTTATAACATTGTTCTCACTTCTTCAATGTCACGACCCAAAACCGAGCCGCGACTGGCACCCACACTTACCCTCCTATGTGAGCGAACCAACCAATCTAAACCCCAACATTTTAAATATAATGAACAAAATATAATGAGGAAGACTTAAACTCATTAATGAAAACCGATTCAATAACTTCTAAAATTCAGCAAATATTATTTCCCAAAATCTGGAAGTCATCACCACAAGAACATCTATGATCAAATTACTAAACTAAGAGTATTCTAAGAAGCTAAAATAAATAAAAAAGCTAGTCCATGCCGGAAGTTCAAGGCACCAAGACATGAGGAAGAAGATCCAGTCCAAGCTAGAAGCATTAGCTCACCCTGAAATCCGGTGTAATGAAGACTGGCTAGAATTGCGGTTGAGTTGAAGACGACGGTACGTTTGCTGCACTCCAAAAATAACAAAGAAAGAAACATACAAGTAGGGGTCAGTACAAACACAACTACTGAGTAGATATCATCGGCCAACTCAAAATAAAAAACAGTATATATCATATAATATCATAAAATCAACTACAATACTCAACATGCGGCATTTACAGTTACCATAACTCTTGGTCACAACACCAAGCACATCAATGAGGACACACGCCTCCCCATCATACTCATTTGAGAATTAGGTTCATTAAATTGTGCATATTAACATCTTTCACGATTCATTATCTTTATTCCCCTCGTGTCGGTACGTGACACTCCGCTCCATATACTATCCTGGTGTCGGAACGTGACACTCCGATCCTCATATACTATCCTGGTATCGGAACGTGGCACCCGATCCATATACTATCCTGGTGTCGAAATGTGACACTCCGATCCTCATATACTATCCTGGTACTGGAACGTGGCACCCGATCCATATACTATCCTGGTGTCGGAACGTGACACTCCGTTCCTCTATTTCTATCCTGTTATCGGAACATGGCACCCGATCCATATACTATCCTGGTGTCGGAACGTGACACTCCGATCCTCATTCTATCCTGGTACCGGAACGTGGCACCCGATCCCCTAATCTCACTACTTTCGTTCATCAAGCCTTCTTTTATACCAAGACATCATCATTAACAAAGTAGATTAGGGTTTCTTTTCAAGATTTAGGATTCAATAGCTTCATCATGCTTATTTTATCACAATTATATAATCACATTCATGAAAGAATACAATTAAGCATATAGAAGGGTTTACAACACTACCAATACATATCATTCACTATTATGAGTTTACTACGAATAGCATAAAAACCATAACCTACCTCCACCGAAGATTCGTGATCAAGCAAGCAAATTCTCCAAAGCTTTGTTTTTCCTCTTCGTTCATCTCTCTCTATCAATCGTTTTTCCCTCTCTTGTTCTTTCAATTTTTCTTATTCAAACCCTTTTTCTTTTACCCTAATTAGCATATAATTAAGTATAAAAGATGGCAATAGTAACCCACGAATTAACTCAAGGTTACCTCTTTTAACCTCAAAGTAATTGAGTTATTAATATTAAACCACTAACTTTATAATTAAAGCAGGAATAGTCCAAAACGCCCCTTAAATTACTTAACAGAAATCCGACCCAGCCTAGGATTACGCAGCCTGTGACGGCCCGTCGTGCCTGCGACGGTCCGTCCTGCAGGTCCATCACAAAGTTCAGAAACTCAATTTCCTTGAAGAGTCTGTGACGGTCCGTCGTGCCTACGACGGTCCGTCCTATCATTTCGTTACGAAGTTCAGAGACTCAATTTCCTTGAAGAGTCTGTGACGGTCCGTTGTGCCCACGACGGTCCGTCCTGCCATTCCGTTACGAAGTTCAGAGAGTAGATTTCAGTACCCAAATTTCAGAATTTCTAAGTGTTTTGGAACGAGACCCCCTCGACAGTCCGTCGTGGGATCCGTCGTTTCAGCCAGTTTTCCAGAAATAAAATCTCCTGCTCAAAACGAGCAAACAGGTCCTTACAATAGATACCAATTTACCTATCGTTCGTCCTCGAACGATCACAAGGAAAGAAACAAGGGCGAAAAGGAGTACATGAATCTGTGAATAGATGTGGGTACCTTTCTTGCATATCAGCCTCCTTCTCCCAAGTGGCTTCTTCAACTGGTCGATTCTTCCATTGAACTTTGATGGATGCAATCTCCCTTGACCTCAACTTGCGGACTTCTCTATCTAAAATAGCAACAGGCTCCTCCTCATAAGACAAATTCTCATCAAGCAGGACTGAATCCCAACGGATAATGTAGTTTCCGTCCCCATGGTATCTTTTCAACATAGACACATGGAATACCGGATGCACTCCGGACAGCCCTGGAGGCAAGGCTAATTCATAAGCCACCTCCCCTACTCGCTTAAGTACTTCAAAGGGATCAATATACCTTTGGCTAAGCTTACCTCGCTTACCAAACCGCATCACCCCTTTCATGGGCGAAACCTTCAGCAAGACTTGCTCTCCCTCCATAAACTCCAGATCTCTAACCTTTCGATCTGCATATTCTTTTTGCCTACTTTGAGCCGCTAGAAGCTTTTCTTGAATGCATCTCACTTTATCTAATGATTCCCTCAGAAGGTCAGTACCCCAAGGTCTAACCTCAAATGCATCAAACCACCCAATGGGAGACCAACATCTCCTACCATACAATGCTTCAAATGGGGCCATGTCAATACTTGAGTGATAGCTATTATTGTATGAAAACTCCGCTAAGGGTAAGAAGCTATCCCAATGGCCACCAAATTCTATCACACATGCACGAAGCATATCCTCCAACACTTGAATCGTTCGTTCAGACTGACCGTTGGTCTAAGGATGGAACGCAGTACTAAGGTCCAACCTTGTACCCAACTCCGCATGCAATGTTTTCCAAAACTTAGAAGTAACCTGCGTACCTCTATATGATATGATGGAGAGTGGAACCCCATGCAATCGAACCACTTTCGAGATGTAAAGTTTGGCTAACTTCTCTGCATTGTAAGTCACCTTGACCGGAATGAAGTGACCAGACTTAGTTGACCTATCAACAATCACCCAAATGGAGTCATACTTACCCATTGTCTTGGTAAGACCAACCACGAAGTCCATTGCAATTCTCTCCCACTTCCATTCTGGAATGGGCATTCTCTGAAGTGTTCCTCCGGGCCTCTGGTGTTCATACTTTACTTGTTGACAGTTTGGACATTTGGCAATAAAATCAACAATATCACGCTTCATTCTACTCCACCAAAAGTGTTTCTTTAGGTCACGATACATCTTGGTCGCACCAGGGTGTATAGAATACCTTGAACTATGAGCCTCTGTCAGAATAGTGTTGATCAAATCATCGACGCGGGGTACACATACCCTTCCCTTAATCCTCAACACACCTTCCTCATCGATTGTTGCTTCCTTAGCCTCTCCTCGCAACACTTTATCTCGGATCCGGATCAATTTCTCATCATTAAACTGCCTTCCCTTAATCTTGTCAAGGAAGGAAGATCTTGCCTCCACACAAGCAAAAAACCCTCCCTTCTAATTAACTTCTAGCCTCATAAGGTCATTAGCCAGAGTCTGAACCTCTCTAGCCAATGGGCGTCTAGAAGCTTGCAATTGAGCTAGACATCCCATGCTTCCTGCCTTTCTACTTAAAGCATCTGCCACAACATTAGCTTTTCCCGGATGATACAGAATAGTGATTTCGTAGTCCTTCAGTAGTTCCATCCATCTTCTCTGTCTCAAATTCAAATCTTTCTGAGTAAAAACATACTGTAGGCTACGATGATCCGTATAGACTTCACACTTCACCCCATATAAATAGTGCCTCCATTGCTTTAATGCAAACACTACCGCAGCCAATTCCAATCATGGGTTGGATAGTTACGTTCATACACCTTTAATTGCTTTGAAGCATAAGCAATTACATTCTTTTCTTGCATTAGCACTGCACCCAAACCCGAATAGGATGCATCACAATAGACAATGAAATTCTTACCTTCCAATGGCAAGGTGAGGATGGGTGCAATAGTCAGCAGGGTCTTGAGCTTCTGAAAGCTTTCTTCGCACTCGTCCGACCATACAAATGGAACATTCTGCTTAGTCAAGCTTATCAATTGGGAAGCAATAGAAGAGAACCCCTTGACAAATCTGCGGTAGTAGCTAGCTAAACCAACAAAACTCCTCACCTCTGTAACATTAGTGGGTCTTGCCCAACTCTTCACTGCTTCGATCTTGGAAGGATCCACCATCACTCCATCCTTAGAAACCACATGCCCCAAGAAGGACACTGCATCTAGCCAAAACTCACACTTGGAGAATTTGGCATAAAGCTTTTTCTCCCTCAACATTTCCAATACAATTCTCAAGTGCTCCTCATGTTCTTCCTTACTCTTTGAGTATACCAATATATCATGAATGAATACGATGACAAAGAGATCCAAATATGGCTTAAAAATCCCATTCATCAAGCTCATGAAAGTAGCAGGGGAATTCGTAAGCCCAAAAGACATTACTAAGAACTCATAATGCCCATATCTGGTCTGTAAAGCAGTCTTGGGCACATCCGTTGCCCGTATTTTCAATTGATGATAACCATATCACAAATTGATTTTTGAGAAGGTGCAAGCACCTTGTAACTGATCGAACAAATCATCAATGCGAGGAAGAGGATACTTGTTCTTAATAGTTACCTTATTCAGTTGTCTATAGTCTATGCACATCCGAAAACTTCCATCCTCTTTCTTCACAAACAAAACTGGAGCACCCCAAGGAAATGCACTTGGTCTAATAAAGCCTTTGCTTAACAACTCTTGAAGTTGTACCTTTAACTCTCTTAACTCCACGGGAGCCATTCTATAAGGGGGTATAGAAATGGGGCGAGTACCCGGTTCAAGATCAATGCAGAAGTCAATATCCCTATCCGGTGGCATACCAGGAAGATCTGCAGGGAACACATCCAGAAACTCACGGACTATCGAAACCGACTCAATTGGAGGTACTTGGGTAGTGTCATCCCTGAGATGTGACAAGATATCTAAACACCCTTTACTAACTATTCTCTTAGCACGAAGAAAGGAGATGATACGCACCGGAGTGGAAGTGTAGTCACCCTCCCACACAAACGTGTCTGTCCCAGGCTTGGCTAACGTCACATTTTTAGCATTACAATCCAATATTGCAAAATTTGGAGAAAGCCAAGTCATACCCAGAATTACATCGAAGTCAACCATTTCTAAGATAACCAAATCTACATGAGTATTGCTCCCTACAAAATTCACCAAACAAGACCTATATACCTTTTCAACTATCACAGACTCACCCACCGGAGTAGAAACACGAATAGGCATGTCAAGTAATTCACAATGTAAATTAAGACCATTAGCAAATGAGGAAGATACATAAGAGAATGTGGATCCAGGATCAAACAATAAAGAAGCCATGCAATCACAAACCAAAAGATTACCTGTGATGACAGCATCCGATGTCTCCACTTCAGATCTCCCAGGGAAAGCATAACAATGGGCCCTATCACCTGTCTACCCGTTGCCCCTACCATATTGTGCTGCAGTGGCTCCAGTTCGCCCGTCACCCCGGCTGTTTTGGTGACCACCATTACCTCGGCCACCACGTCCTCCAGTATAACGGCCTCTACCATGACCACCTCTACCTCTAGCTATTGGGGGTCTATAACTCTGTTTTGGACAATTCCTCCTAATATATCCAGTCTCCCCACATCCATAACATTCTCTGGAGTCAAGCATAGGTCTCTCAGAGAAGTGTTGACCGGTCTGAGGTGGACCCCCAACTACAATCTGTAGTGAAGATTGAATTGGTCGGACTGAGTAACCTCCTGAACCCTGTCCTCTAGAGTAAGAACCATTAAACTCACCTCCCTTTCGAAACCTTTTTGATGTCGATGCCATGGTGAAGTCATCTGGCTTCACTCCTTCCACCTCTATCACGAAGTCTACCCACTTCTTGAAAGGATTTTGCCGTAGCCGCTACCTGTAAGGCTGAAATCCGCAATTCTGACCTCAACCCCTTCACAAAACGGCGAATCCGCTCTTGTGGACTGAAACAAAGTTGGGTGGCATACCTGGATAATGCACGAAACTTAGACTCATATGCAGTAACTGACATTCTACCTTGCTCTAGGCTCAAGAACTCATCTCTTTTCCTATCCCTCAAAGTCCGGGGGATATACTTCTCCATAAACAAGCTAGAGAATGAGGCCCAAGTCATAGGTGGTGCCTCTGTTGGTTGACACTCAACATCTGACCGCCACCACATTTTGGCGTTCCCTTGAAACTGATAAGTCACAAACTCAACACCAAACCGTTCTACTATACCCATCTTGTGTAGTAGCTCATGACAGTCAACCAGAAAATCATAGGCATCCTCAGATTCAGCACCCTTGAAGACTGGAGGTTTCAATTTCAAGAACTTACTGAAAAGTTCATGCTGATCATTTGTCATTATAGGCCTTGTAGTCAGACGAGGAAACGTGCCTATTTCCAATGAGGCATCTATGCGGGGAGCCACAGTAGCTGCATGTTGTACCTCCGGACCCTGAGGTGCTGGTGAAGCAAACATTGGAGGTGTCTGGCCCTGATCAGATAACCCGCTAAGATACGCAGGAACCTGATTGATCATCTCTGGGGTAGGTTGGGGCGGCAATTCTTCATTCTGCACTTGCTCATTCTCCCCATCCTCACCCTCTCTTACAACTTCCTCAGTTGGTGGAGGAGTCACCGCCCTAGTACGAGATGGTCTAGGTGTTTGTCCTCTTCCTCTAGAGGACGTCCTCCCACGACCTCTACCACGGCCTCTTGCCATTACTCCTCTCCGAGCTACAGCCCCAGTGGCTTGCTCAGACGCATCTTGTCTTGCCGGTGTTGGTGTTGGCGCAGTCGTTGCTCTAGTTCTAACCATCTGTGAAATAGAGTGAAGATGGTCAGATACCGATTTGTATCACCTAGATACCAATTGGCTCCAAGTAATAGCACGAAAGAAAGAATGAAAGAATGGAATTTTCCTAAAGTCTTATAGCCTCTCAATGAAAAGTAAAGGCGTCCCCCTACCGTCCCTTAAGACTCTACTAGACTCGTTCTTGTGTGATGAGACCAACGAACCTAATGCTCTGATACCAAGTTTGTCACGACCCAAAACCGAGTCGCGACTGGCACCCACACTTACCCTCCTATGTGAGCGAACCAACCAATCTAAACCCCAACATTTTACACATAATGAACAAAATACAATGCGGAAGACTTAAACTCAGCAACTATTATTTCCCAAAATCTTGAAGTCATCACCTCAAGAACATCTATGATCAAATTACTAAACTAAGAGTATTCTAAGAAGCTAAAATAAATAAAAAAGCTAGTCCATGCCGTAAGTTCAAGGCACCAAGACATAAGGAAGAAGATCCAGTCCAAGCTAGAAGCATTATCTCACCCTGAAATCCCGTGTAATGAAGACTGGCTAGAATTGCGGTTGAGTTGAAGACTACGGTACGTTTGCTGCACGCCACAAATAACAAAGAAAGAAACATACAAGTAGGGGTCAGTACAAACACAAGTACTGAGTATATATCATCAGCCAACTCAAAATAGAAAACAGTATATATCAGATAATATCATAAAATCAACTACAATACTCAACATGCGGCATTTACAGTTATCATAACTCTTGGTCACAACACCAAGCACATCAATGAGGACTCACGCCTCCCCATCATATTAATTTGAGAATTAGGTTCATTAAATTGAGTATATTAACATCTTTCAAGATTCATTATCTTTATTCCCCTCGTGTCGGTACGTGACACTCCGCTCCATATACTATCCTGGTGTCGGAACGTGACACTCCGATCCTCATATACTATCCTGGTACCGGAACGTGGCACCCGATCCATATACTATCCTGGTGTCGGAACGTCACACTCTGATCCTCATATACTATCCTGGTACCGGAACATGGCACCCGATCCATACACTATCCTAGTGCTGGAATGTGACACTCCGATCCTCTATTTCTATCCTGGTACCGGAACTTGGCACCCGATCCATATACTATCCTGGTGTCGGAATGTGACACTCCGATCCTCATTCTATCCTTGTACCGGAACGTGGCACCTGATCCCCTAATCTCACTACTTTCGTTCATCAAGCCTTCTTTTATACCAAGGCATCATCATTAACAAAGTAGATTAGGGTTTCTTTTCAAGATTTAGGATTCAATAGCTTCATCATGCTTATTTTATCACAATTATATAATCACATTCATGCAAGCATACAATTAAGCATATAGAAGGGTCTAAAATACTACCAATACATATCATTCGCTATTAAGAGTTTACTACGAATAGCATAAAAACCATAACCTACCTCCACCGAAGATTCGTGATCAAGCAAGCAAATTCTCCAAAGCTTTGTTTTTCCTCTTCGTTCGTCTCTCTGTATCAATTGTTTTTCCCTCTCTTGTTCTTTCTATTTTTCTTATTCAAACCCTCTTTCTTTTACCCTAATTAGCATATAATTAAGTATAAAAGATGGCAATAGTAACCCACTAATTAACTCAAGGTTACCTCTTTTAATCCCCAAGTAATTGAGTTATTAATATTAAACCACTAACTTTATAATTAAAGCAGGAATAGTCCAAAACGCCCCTTAAATTACTTAACAGAATTCCGACCCAGCCTGGGATTACGCAGCCTGTGACGGCCCGTTGTGCCTGCGACGGTCCGTCCTGCAGGTCCGTCACAAAGTTCAGAAACTCAATTTCCTTGAAGAGTCTGTGACGGTCCGTCGTGCCCACGACGGTCCGTCCTGCCATTCCGTTACGAAGTTCAGAGACTCAATTTCCTTGAAGAGTCTGTGACGGTCCGTCGTGCCCACGACGGTCCGTCCAGCCGTTTCGTTACGAAGTTCAGAGAGTCTATTTCAGTACCCAAATTTCAGATTTTCTAAGTGTTTTGGAACGAGACCCCCTCGACGGTCCGTCGTGCCTATGACGGTCCGTCGTGGGATCCGTCTTTTCAGCCAGTTTTCCAGAAATAAAATCTGCTGCTCAAAACAACTTAACAGGTCGTTACATTCAATAACTTCTTATCTCCATTTCGCAAACTTGTTGTCACTATCACTGGAGTTCAAAATTACCATTTTTAAACACTACAAAGACAATAAGAAGGAAATAGGAGAGTTCAAACCTGGGACTCTCAGAATACAACTGTTGTTGCAGAAGAAAGTTCATACCTTTGTTAGTAGCCATGGGTGAGAGAATAAAGTTAGAAGAAGCCATGAGCAGGGAAGCTATGGTTAGTCTTTGTTGGTGAGCAGACATAAATCAGAGATGTTCTTGGCGATGTTCAACCATTTCAAACTCTCATTTTGATCCAACTTCACCCTCACAAGGCCCACCACAATGAAGGAACCTACAACTACTTCCATTCTTACAATAACCTATAGAAAAATAGAGACAAGGCTTACAGCCAAGTCCCACACTTGGGATATCAGCCCCAAAATATATATGATTGATAGAACATATATTAGGAAAATATTCAAAAGTATACTAAAAAAATGAACCATAATTAAAAATAAAGGTAAATAAACTTTAACTGAAAAGTATATGAACAAGTAAACTTTAACAAAATGACATTAAGGGATCTACCTGGCTGTTGTCAGTGCTCACTATCACTGCTCACTGCGTAGGGCTGATATTGTTGTAATTTTAGCCAGAGAGCGAGACAACTGGTGGAGCCATCTCCTTGATGTTGTTGGTGCGGAAGAAGACTGCGTAGTTGCTCGCCGACTAAAGCTGCTGCCATCAATGGAGGTTCGATGGTGGTCTTTGTGTGCTTTTCAAAGTTCTCCATTGTTGTCCAATTGCAGGTTTCATGGCTGCTGCTTGATGGCATTGTTCTCTGCTCGTTCTCCAAGCTGCTCTGTTTTAAAGAAGGACGGAGAGGAGGGAAAATGGATCTGGGCGGCGGATTTGGAGATGAGAGGAGGCGAATGAAGAAAAAATTAGGGGTTTGGGCTCTTTTGTATACAGTAGGAAAGCAAGGATCTTAAATCAGGACCATTAATCAAATTCGTATGAGCGGCTTATTTATTCTTGGATTTTGACGAACCATGATCGACGAATAAGATTAAATAAGAGTATTGAAATCTGAAATTGGAGTTTGTAATGGAATTAGTGACGGATTCTTGAATCCGTCGCTTTCAAATAAATGTATATATAATTATTAAAATTATATAGACGGATATTTTTGTCACTCGATAATATAAATAATTATAAAATATATTTAATAGTTTAGTAAACTTTTTTTTACGTCACTAATTTCGTCGCCCGATATTAATTAAATTTCTGAGCACTACTTTGTTATTGAATCCGTAAGAAAAATTAGGCGCCAAATTTTCGCGCTAATATTTAGCGATGAATGAAATATTCTGTTCGGTTGCCAAATTACAAATCAAAAAATCATTTCTTAATTCAGCAAAAAAAAATAGTTATTCCGTCGCAAGTCCGTCGTCATATCGTAACGGAATATTGTTCATCCCTAGTATCCGTCGCTAAACATTGTTTTTTAGTAGTGATAATTCCTAATATAACTAATTCAAGCCACTTTTGGTGATATTAAAAATCATATAAAATAATTTTTGAATAGGTAATAAGCTATGATTGGAAGTCTGAATGTCACGAACCCACTGGGTCGTACGGTCACCAACTCTAAAACCTAAGTACGAGAAATGCCATATTACAAAGTTTTATTCGTGAGGACAATTAACAGGGTATATAATGTAGGGTAAAAATCTTTATTAGAACCTCTTATTCATGCACTAGTCAAAAATTTTAAAGTAACTTGACAACCCCAAGGATATAGTCTAACAAGTAAAAGATCTACTAAGAATTACAATAACAATTTAATAAAACGACAAAGCTCCCACTATGCGAAAGGAAGAGTCGAAGTTGTTGGAAGATTCCCACATCTTCACGTAATAAAACGTCACCAGTCCTGCATCTAGACTATGTCAAAAAGACATAGCAAGAGTAATATCAGTACAACCAGACGTATTGGTAGGTATCATCGGTCAACCCAATGCCCACCTTTCAACATATAAATAGAACAATAAAATACCATGTCCGGACCCCTCGCTTCCTCACCCTTAGCCTTTACTTAGAGCACCTTCCAAATTACCACCTATCTCTTTTCCACGAGGTTACAACCTAATTACGCTAACCACCTTGTATACCAGAAGTAACACTACCACACTTAAGATTTCAATAGATCATAGCTTAATACACTAACCACATTGTATATTACAAGTATCACTACCATACTTAAGGTTCCAAGTAGATCATAGCGCAAATATACTAAACACATTGTATACTACATGTAACATTACCACACTTAAGGTTCCAAATAATCATAACTTTAATATACTAACAACAATGTATCATACAAGTAACATTACCACACTTAAGGTTCCAAATAGATCATAACTTAAATAAACTAACAACATTTATACTATATATACACACCTCACGAAACTGAGCATAACACATTTCACTATGCACATTTTATCACAAGTAGTTGGCTCTCTCATCAGACCAAAAGCAAAATTGTTAGCATGCTGGAACGTGGCAATTTGCTTCAATTTTTAAGACGGAACGTGGCAACCGATCCCTGCTAGAGTGTCAGAATGTGGCAGCAGATCCGAGTTAATATGCTGGAATGTGACAATCAAATCCAAGTTAGAGTACTGGAACGTGGCAGCCGATCCGAATCACACATCACAATAACACATCAAGATCACACATTTAAGTCATGACTTTATCATATCGACATTCACATATCTCTTTTTAACATCTAAGACCATTGTTGCAATATGCATACATATACAAGTATCACAACAAAGTAAAACACTTGTATAACACACCATCACAGAATCATAGACATCACCAGTCACATACTTAATTACAGATATATGGGTTCTCTCGATTTCCCTTTACGAAATTACACAAGTTATAATGCTAATTATTCATCAGATAGTTGGATTACTAGTTTTGTTAACCATGACAACAACTTTTTATCACAATTATACCATAGTCAAGAACACAAATAAGAACCTCGACCAATTACTATATCAACACAACACTAACCCCATAAGCATTGAAATTGAGTAACTTTCCACAGAATTTACTCGTTCACGAAGGTCTAAACATACTTTATACAGTTAAATTAATATATAACATGGTAAGCATGGATTTTAACTACTAAACATAAAAACCTAACCTACCTGGGGGCCAAGCAATTTGTATGGAGTTTTGATTTTGTTTCCATCTTTTCTGGATTCGCTACGGTGTATTTGGCAAAGATTTTGTGAGCTTCCGTCATCCCTATGCTTGAAAGATCGCTCTCCTTCTTTTCCCAACTTCAAATAATTTTATAGGGGTTTCTACAATAATTTACGACTTATCAGGGTATTTTAGAGAGATGGAAAAATACAAATTTTATCGTAAACTCAGATTCTGCCTCGTCAATTCCGCTTCAGCAACACCGCACCAACGGCACATGTCCCGCTGTAAGGGGGAAAGTGACCAGATTTTTCGCAATTTTTTCTCTTCTCCAATAACGATGGTTTGGGTCGTTACATTTAATTAGTTTTTGTATGGATTTTTAAAATATATTTTGCATTTTTGTGATTAAAATCTGTGGCCAAAATCTAACTAAATCTATTATGTTTATTTTAGTAATAACATTATGCTCCATAAAAATAAAATAAAAAATTATTTTATGTAATATAGAGTCTTATTATTATTTTTGTGTGATTTTTTCGTTAAATATTCACATATGTATTTGTGGATCTTAAAGTTCATACAAAAGTTTCCAATTTCATAAGAGCTTAATTACTATCCACCCACGAAAATTACACGGTCACCTCATTTTTAGAAATGTTTATTTTTTCCTATTAATATGAGCACATAATGTTAAAAAAGTGTAATATATGGTAACTTGGAATCAAAATTAATTATACAATTTTTTTTAGGATCCTTACTTGGTTTACCAAAAATAAAAAGGATTCTTTCACTCTATCTTCTCATTATTTTCACACTCCTTCTCTCTCCTACCACTCAAGCCACTCACATACACCAGAAGAAATGTGAGACAATCACCGAAAACGTATTAGAAATGCTTATTTCTCTTCTATTAATTCAACTAGTATATTTGCACATTTAATGATTAATGATTTTTCATCTTTTTTATAAACGCATTTTACAGATCATTTAACGACATACTCTATCAATGATTCACTTTATGCATTTTACTGCATATTTACAAGTTAGGATGTTTAGTCTTTCAGACTTACTCTACTTTCCAAATCATGAAAGTTCTCGGAGGTAAGAAGTTAGAGTTTAAGTCTTCACGCCTCATGTGGATTCGGGAATATTATAATCGATTCTAGAGTGACATGAACATTACTCCTAGAGGAAATTTACAAGAAACTGGAATTGACTCCGTTGGAAACGATTAAAGGTAAAAGTAATTTTTTTAATAATATTAAGTTTACTCTTTTAGTTATATAATTATTATATTGTTTCTCGATCGGAAACAGAAAAAAAGATCCTTCAAATGAACTTTCCATATGTTACGGGACTAAAAGTATTGTCAATTTTCCTAACATTGTATTTCATTTCATGGATGTTGATATCGAATTGTTATATATGAATACATTTTCAAAAGTGGATAAAGATATGACTTGTTTGACAATTGATTGGGGGAAGTGGGGGTCTATATGGTGTTTATAGAAACTTTGCATAGAAGAATTTCCTTATTGGAAATGATATTGTGAACCAAAAAACTTGGCATGGATGAATTTTCTTATTGGATATAATATTGGGAATCAGAAACTTTGTTTCTTGCCTACTAATTGTGCCAAACATTGGTTAAACTTGATTAAATTTCATATTTTATTTAATTAAGCACAACTATTTAATGAAATTTGGCTTTTAATTTTATTGTATTTGAAATAATTTATATTTATAAAATTCACAATGTTTTGAAGTTATTTAAAATATTATTTTCACTTTTTATTATTTTTAAATAATATGTATGCTTTTATATAATTAGTACATTTTATGAATATTGAAAATTTGTCTCCAAAAATATTTTGTTTCATTCATATATTTTGTTAAATTAGTATTAGTTAGTTAGTTGATTATATTTTTGAATTAATTAATTTTTTATTTAATGTTTTTAAACGAGCAAGTTATTTTATTTTGTTAAGATTAAGAAGCTTATTGATTAATCTTCCCTAAATCTTAGCCAAAATTAATAGACTAATTCAATTTGGATACATTCTTTATTACAATTGGCCATATGAAACTCATTTGGTCATGTCATAATTTCAAATCTAAACCATTTACTGTAAATCTAACTATTTCGCTACCTCTCTTGAAACTCAACCTTCAAAAAAAATTTGGGCAAACCTAGCCGACCAATTTAATTTTCACCAGCCCAACGCAACCCACCAATATTTTAACGGCTAAGGCGTCTACAACATTCAAACATACCACGCGTTCAACAATGATATGATATGATACACAACGAACAACCAAAGCCCGGTACGATACCTTCTTCATCTTTTCCCAACGACCTTGATGGTACAAGCTCCAGAAGTGTGTCCTCTCCTCACCCTTATTCATTTGTAAAAACAAACTAGGTGGAGGCCAAGATCAAATGACAATGTTCATTAATCCATTCCAATTTGTTGATAGTGTCGTTATATTCTTTGTCCTTCATAAATAATTCAAATTTTGACATTGGGAATTCACCCTAGCATTTTCCGATGATTTCCCCTGGATTCATTCTATATAGACCCCTTTTCATTCCCTTCATTGAGAAAGGTTGGATAGACTGGTTGTATTAGAAAAAAACACAGTACTTTTTCTAGTTATTTAAATCATTTGTTTCCTCTGTCATATTTTCTAGTTCTCATATTCATTATTTCATATGTTTACTAGTTGCTTGCTCATTTTTACCGATGGTTTTACTCCTTCTTATGTTTTTCTAACTTTCATTATTGCTTTAATAATATAGTTGATTGTTCATTCTATGTTCTTGTTAGTATTTCCTTTTAGATTATTATTCGATTTTTCTGTTTTCTTGATCGCTTGCTAAGTCTATTTTTGGTAGAAATTTACCTGATTTTCTTACCATAACTAATGTTTGTTATTTCTAAAAGAGAAGGGCAATGTATTACCATAAATGTTTAAACTTTTCGTAAAAATAAAATATAATTTTCTTTCATATTTGATTTATTATTTCTTTAGAGGAAAACTTATGAAATATATAAATTGAAAATCTTATTCTCATAGGAAAATATAATAGCGTCCACAATGTAGCCAATTAAAAGTTTTGTTTATGGGGAGATTTATTGTCTTAACAATTTTAGTATTTTTGTTTTGTATTAGTTTTCATATAATATAAACACAACGAACCTTTGATCTTACTTACTTACTCTGCGGAAGACTTAAACACAAGAAATAAAACTCATGCAATAACTTATAAAATAATATCTTAACACAAATGGCAACTCAAGTGTTAAACTTATACAACTGAAATGAATAATACTAAAGAACTATAACTATGTATCTATGAAGCCTCTAAAAAAAAGAGAGATGTCGAGACAAGACTCCCGATCATCCTAACAACTGAAGTACTAGAAATCAATGAAAAAGGAGGCCTCCGGAAAATAAGAATGCTCACAAACTGACTCCAAATTCGCAACTGGATCAACGAGGTGATGGATGATGATCTTGAATACCTGTATGTGTATTATAAGACGATGTAGTCTAGCTTACATTAGTACATTAAATATACGATGGATTTGATTGTTAAAATTGAAGACTCTTAAGTGTGTGCTGGCATGGATTGTAATTTTGTAACTTGAGTATAGCTAATTGCTAAATTCTGTAGAATATCAAAAATTACTATATTATAAGTAATGATACCTATCAAGCATTCAAGTATTTCAAATCATGGATTGTTTTTTTCAAATCTAACATGCAATGCACTAAAATCATTTTAATATTTTAGCTCAACAAAATTATTTCAAGCTTGAATTGTCAATTGAATTATATCCCGCCATTATCACTAATTATATTTCAGAAGCAACTTTAGAGATCTAAAGTAACAATAGATTGCAACCTTAGATTATAGATGAAAACATATATATATATATATATATATATATATATATATATATATATATATATATATGTTTTCATCTATAATTTAAGGTTGCAATCTATATATATAGTTGAACCCATATCATTTCAACTTTTTAAAGAAATTAAACACAAATCAATTATAATATAATCATTCGTACATTACACAACCATAATAATAGAGAGATTAGCTATTAATAACGAAGGTTAAATAAATATACAAAAGTTATCATTCATTGTAGGTACTTTATTCGAAATTCTAATATTTCAATCCCAAAGACCTTCAATCTGAAGAAGGTTCTATACAACCTTCAAGTACAAGCTTAGAGTACTAGAAAATTCAAAATGAAAAAGTGTTTCCCTGTCACTTCAAAAAATTATTTCTACGTTAACAAATTTCGCCACAATTTCTCTCTGTGACTGTCATGACTTAGACCATTGTGAGCGACACAAACTATATCACCTCGTGGGAGTGTTTTTTGCTCTATTCAAATTAGCAAACTGGAAAATATAAAAAGATGAAAAAAAAACACAAAGAACTATCCGAGTCCACAAATCCCACTTTGTGTCCTTAAGAAATTTAATTCCCTCAAGTATCCGAGATTACAGACTTATTACTCTCAAGATAAACGGATTAACCATTAAAGAAGTAGTGGTACCTCAAACTTTGATGGTTTCAATGAACTCAAAATGAAAAAAATGAATCTCACACACAGACACGGTCGATCAATTTTATTTTGTGAGAAATGTATGCAAAGGAAGGGAAGATTCCCATGCCGAAAACTGAGAGAAAACCTCTATTTATAGCCAACAAAGGATAAAGGTCGCAACTATTCAGAAATAAGACGACCTTTCAGAAAGGTCACAACCCTTTGGAAAAGGCACAACCTTTCAAAAGGTAACAACCCTTTAGAAAACACAATTTTTCATAAAGGTCAGGGTCTTTCCGCAAAGTCACAACCCTTGACGAGAGTCGCAACCCTTCATTTCTTGTTCGCACCTTTAGTACACAATATGTAGAACCAATTACTAACACATAATTAAACCAATATGTAATTTCTAAAACCAAGACATCAAATAAATATTAAGAAAATAGTTTTAAAAGCAACTAAGGATATGAATAACCTCAATCAATAGTCAAAACGTTCATGCAGAACAAAGTCTTAAGAAATTATAATGGTAGTATTAAAACTCTAATATAATCAATAATGGGGATCCAACCCTTAAACATCGAAAACATAATCTAATAGTCCAATATAAGAATAAACATAAATAACAGAAGAATTTGAGACAACATGAAAGAGTAGTTCACCCTTGGATTTAAAGTCAAATGTCTCTTAATAAAGGTCTCATTTCAGCTAGAAGATGTCATGTACATAACAAGTAAAGAACATGAACAATATTAGTACACAAATCACTAGTAGGCTTATACGGCCAGTCCTAGATATGAGTGCAAACAATTTACTACATTATTGTAACACAAGTCAATACATACAACTACAAACACTTTTGAATCCCTACGGGTTCCTTATTGTCTTGACTACAAGAAACCTTTCACCAAGCCCAGGCATTTAATCCCGCTCATTATCAGATGGTCCTAGACTGCACCTCGTCCTGACTCCTTCCAAGGTTGACCTAGCCTAAAAATTTTGAGAAACTATCCAAAAAGCTTTGAACCCAAATTCATTCACCATTGACCTATTCATTATATATTGTACCCTTTTGTACAACAAAATATTCAAATATTTAGTATTGTACTTATAGTACCTCTCATGTATTATCAAAACTCTTTTCAAGATAATGAATCAATATCATTTTAAACAACACGAACAGTGAAAGTATTTTCACTTTTATAACCTCAAAAATACTTTATTTTATTTTTCCTAACTCTAACATTGTATTATATCAAATCATAATTGATTACCACAAACAAATATATACAACATTTAAAAACTTCGACCATGTTTTTCTTTACATTTTCCTTTAGGATCATGTAGCGCAACAATAGCAACATACCCCTAAAACATTCAAATATATCATAATAGTGGAATAAGATTTTCATAATGTTTTCACACATATTTATAAATTAAAACATCAACAATATCATCTTTTTATTTCTCAACAAACACTTTTGTATATGTAGAGAAAATATTCACAAATGGTTGTTTAATGGCCTTGAAGCATTCTCAAAGCAATAAGTATAAAGAAACTACTATACCATTCCAAAGCATAAAACTCGCTACAAAGGTAGTTCACTAATATTAATCAATGTGTCAGTAGCAAACATAAAGCAAAATGCAATTATGAACAAGTTTTTTTTCTTTCTTTTTACCATTTATTATTATCAAATAGAATATAGTAGCAAAATAATCATTGAAAATAGATACCATCGAATTTGACATATTATCCAATTAAAATATATGTTCATTCATTTTTTCTCCCAATTCCACGTGAATCACTTTGCAATGATATAAATATAATGTACCAACTTAGATAATGCCAATAAATGTGAATTTTATGGAGAATTTTTTATTCTAAGAACTTAAGTAGTTCAAGAATAATCAATAATATATATAAAATTTTCCTCTTCTCCAATTTGGTACAAACTTAATTTTTCAGGCACAAAAACTCAAATTCACAATAAGTCAAACGATTCACTTGAGAAATGATCACAATAATTCCTATCATTCCCTAATTACATATAATTTTGCTTAGCGTGATAATCATTTCTCCGAATCTTTTTCTACATTGAGGGATATGATTACTTAATTTATCACACACAATTAAAATATGAACATATAATATATCACATGTATTATTAGATTGAACTCTCCTCCATACACATCAAATCCAACATGTTGCATCTCGTTTCAATTTTTATATATGTTTTATTTTCCCCAAATTTTCAAGTAGTATTTTCATAAAATTAAAGTATAAAATATCCTTAAGATTATTGTAAATTCTTACGAAAAATATCTTCATTACTAACACTTACCGAATTCACCAAAGCTTGTACTTCACCACGAACTCTTGTAGGAAATTCTCATAGCTTGAGAAGTGTCGAAAGACACTGTCCTTAAGGATATTCCACCATTTATTGGTCTATATCCTGCGATTCAACAAGCTCTTCTAGTATAAAACTAGGAGCCAAAACTAACAAAGATTCTTTAAACAAAACCCAGCACAGTAGAATATGAAAACAGAAAGGAAGAAGAAATTTCTCTTACTATCAATCTACACACAAATAAGATTAGATATATATATATATATATATATATATATATATAATATAACAAATTATCCTTTCACATGAACAACATTATGGCAAAATGAGTAATTTATTTTGGTTAAACAAACGGTCTTCTCATTATTTACTCATTAAAGAATGATTAATAGGATAGAGAAAAACATATATTTGGATTAGGAGTAATGGTCAATCAAAGGCTATTTATGGAGGGAAAATATTTAAAACATAAAAATATATTCTTTTCAAAATATAATAGGATATAAAATGATTCTTTCGAGATATATAAAATAATATTTTTCCAATACAAACCATTAGTAGGATTATAATGTTAGTCCAAGATATGAGTGTAACCAATTTACTATATTAGAGTAACACAAATCAATACATAGAACTACCATCACTTTTGAAGCCCTACGGGTTCCTTATTGTCTTGGCTACAAGAAACCTTTCACCAAGCCCATGCACTTAACCCCACTCATTATCAGATGGTCCTAGAGTGCACCTAGTCCATATTTCTTCCGAGGTTGGCCTAGCCTAAAATTCTTGAGACACGATCCGTAAACATTCAACCCAAATTCTTTCACAATTAACCTATTCATAATGATCGAGATGGATCATTTCAGTTATATTTCACTTAACTAATTCGGGACAGCCAAGTAGATCGGGTTATACGCTAAATGGTAGAGTTCATCGCCACTCAGACTTTCCAACTTTAATTTTTCTTTCTTTTCCTGTTACATTTTACGACACCAATGACCATCGCCGAATCACATTGACGATACGCCGACTTCTCCCTGATATTTCCAAACTGAGATGAACTTGAGGGTTAAGAACCATAATCTTCCGCGATGTACCGAGTCAACTTAGGTGACACTCACTGTCGACTTTGCATATTTCCTTATGTTCTTTGGCTGCTTTTGATCTCTTTTGTATCCAGGTTTACGGTGTCATAATTGAAATACAAATACATTTGATCAGAATAAGTTGTAAATAGACATTGAGAACATTACTTTTGGTATACTAAAAGCCTAAAATGAGCCCAAAATTCTCTACTCTTCATATATCTTCCATATATTTTTAAATACTTTTCATTTTTGACGACACTTAATTTTTTGCTATACGTGTTACTTATCACTCCATTCCAATGTATCCCTTAAATTCAACAAAATTTTCATGTCTGAGTCATTTTTGTAATGCTAAGAGTATACGTGAGTGACTTTTGAAACAATGTATATATTAGCTATAAATCGTAAAGTTGAGGGTTATATCCGATCCTTTTCCCTTTAATTTTTAGTTATGAGAAATAAAAATGAAGAAACGTGAATGGAAAAAGAACAAAATAATTCAAGATTTTGCTTTTGAGGCTACATTGTAAGTTATTTTGTTTGGGAAAAAAAGTCTGGGGGAGGGGGAGGGGGTCTATGATAAATTTTATAAGAAAATGAGTGTAGAAATAAATTTGATATCATCATATCATATATTTTTATAAAAGAGAACCCTAGGCCCGCCACCACAAGCAATAATTTCCTTTATATAAAAGAGAACCCTAGGTCTGCCTACGTGGCGCCACTACAAGTAATAATTTTCTTTTAAATTTATTTATTTTCAAAACTTGCTTTCATCTTTTATGAAAAGACATGACTTTTATGGAAAGTTAGAACTTTAATGAAGAGTTGCGACTTGTATCAAAAGTTGTGAGTTTTATGAAAGGGTGTGACTTTAATGAAAATTTGTGACTCTATGAAAAGTTTCTGAGTTTTATTAAAGGTTGATAACTTTTCGAGGGATTGAAACTTTTTCCAATAATTGTAATCTTTCTGATAAGGCACAATAAATATTTGTTCACACTATACTTTGTTGTCAATAAATAGAATGATTTCCTCTCATTTTAAAACAACAAAAATTTCTGGTATTTTTCTTCTACTACCGCGAAATTAATTTTTTACTTTGCTCCATTTGAATGACTTACTAATACCACTAGTTGGTGAATAAAATTATTTCATCCTGAGATGATATAATTCTTTAAACCTCTTGTATTGGAGGGGAATAGTTTTCTTAAGTTGACATTGTGTATTCAGTGGACTCGATTTTTTTCTTTATATTTTATTCTATTTATACATATCCTTGTATGTTTTTTACACTATTTAGTTTATGTTTATGATATTAATTGTTGTTTTTGAGTACCTATTTCAAACTTTTTTTATGTTTATGCAAAGATATTTTCTCCGGTTATATAGAAAATATACATATATAGTACGTATATTTATTGTACAAAAAATAAGTATTGTAAAAGTACTATATATAAGTTTACATATTATCTTTTCGTACATAAATATGAAATTTCTAACTTATCAATTGGAGAAATTCATTATGCATTTTCAAAAGTTATACTTGTTTTCATGTGTAAGCATAATTTCTATTTTGAATATGTTAACAAAATTTTGAATTCTTTTTGGACATATATCACAATTATATAATCTGTACAACTTAAATGTTTCTTTTCATTACGAAACACCTTTGTATAAATATTCATATTTTCTTCTTTATTTTCCTTTGAATGTTAATGTAATGACCCAAAAAGTCATTTATGGAAATTTTCACAAAATTACCGTTTTAACCATCTCGCAGTTGTCTCTAGTAACTTTTGATCAATTTGTGAAATAGATTTGGAAATTTTTGATTTATTTGTTAATTTTAATTGTCTAGTTGATGAGTGATGTTAAATAAATAAATTTTTATTCGGTGGCTAATGGGCCAATGCTGTAATCTATATAATATCCTTACCACATGGCCCACGTGTGAGAAAAAAATAGTGAGACTTATTAATATCGATTTATTTACTAGCTCGCAATTATTACCCTAAATAATAAAAAAAATTGAGGAGAGGAATTACTTGTACGACGAATAGCGGCCGCAAGCTTCAGGTGATTCTATTACTCGAACTTATATTAATTTCATTAAAATGTAGGTTTGATTAATGTTACTGTTGGCCAGTGTAAAGGAAATTGGAAGTGAAAATGGGTGGCGATTGGCGTTAGTATTACTCATTGATGTGCTGAAATTTGGCGAAAGTGAGGGACATAATAATAACATACAGAGAAGTAATGATTGAGGAATAATGGTGCCATGACTTTAACTAGTAGGTTAATTTTCAATTTGTGCTTTAGCACTATTGTAAATAGTTTAATAAATTATTTGAATTTGATTTTAGTTTCTATTGATTACAAATTGAAAGGGTAATCTCTCATTAATTATTTATAGTGTAGTATGGATAACTATATACGTAAGTATTATATGTGAGTATGGGTTGACACAATTAAATTAGATTGCTTCGTTCTCGCTAGTGTGCTAAGCCGTTAGTTTGATTGAATTATTTTCTTTGGTTATCATGTTATACATTCGGTTTTGATATATTGAGATAGATAATTAACTACTAAATGTATTGTATTACTTGACTACCATTAAAGTTATGAGAATTGGAGGCATTAAAACTAAATAGGTTTAAAATTTATAATGTGAAACTTGATAGATAAGTGGGTATCAAGATTTAAAAAATTTATTGTAAATTTTAGTAGGTTTTCGAGTCTATGTTAAACCTATAATAATATGGGTATTGTTACTTTGGAAATGTTACTATAATTATGGACTTGAATAGATTGCATTTATTTGGAGGCCGAATGAAAAGGAAAGACTCATGTTCCGGAGTGATTGTTCGACTATTTGAGGCAAGTGGATTTCTAAACTCTTGCTAAGTGTATGAAATATGTGTATTTCCTTATGGTATATGTTGTGGAGTAATGAGATTTGTTGATGGGTTGACTTGTCCACATTAATTAATACTAATGATGAAACAAAGGGTAATAAAAGGCAATGTGAATAATTGATTTTGTGTGATGTGTTCATAATGAAGAATGGTTTGAAAGGGTTGTTGTGTCATTGTTGATGCTGTTGTGAATTGTGCAGTGTTATGAATGTGTTCATAATGAAGAATGGTTTGAAAGGCTTGTTGAATCATTGTTGATGTTGTTGTGAATTGTGCAATGTTATGAAATGGGCATATCCTCTTCATTTGTATGAACATGTCATTTGCATTATTTTAAGACATGGTTGTAAAAAGTATTATGTGCATTGAGAAAGAATGAGAATTTAAAGATGATGAACCATTTCGAGGGACGTACAGCGTGCCGCGATGGATACTATATTTCGAGGGACGTATCGCACGTCGTGATGGTTACTATATCGAGGATCGTCTCGTGCGCCGTGAAAGATACATGGACAGATATGTCCCCCATTGGTCCCCTACTTAGAGACAGCGGGTGTGTATCACTAGGTCAGACATACATCATTATACTTGACATTGCATTCCATTGCATTATACATACTTATTATTAGTAAACTTGATATCGTGTTTTGCTGATCTTCTAATTACCTTTCTGTGGAACTTGTGATTGATCAATATTGAGCTTATTATTGCGGATATATAATTTGTCTAAGTGTTGTTGTTGAGCTACGTGCTATATAAAGTATGAGCTGTTAGGTTGTGTTTAATTTAATGCAGGTTGTAGTTGTGGGGGTTCAGTTGGGGGTGATAGGAGTACCCGTATTTCGTCCCCTTTGCTTGTGTTTAGAGGTTTACTTGCTGAGTACCGTGTGGTTTGGTACTCACCCCTTGCTTGTACAAATTTTTTTAGGTTATGAGCGTGGCTTTTTGTTGTGCTTGTCATTCTCTTCTTTTCTGAGGCTTCTTGGAGATTTGTGAGGTAGTTGTTTCCATCTTAGCAAACTTTCTTCTCCATAATTATGATCTTGTTCTATTCTAGAAACAAGTTCATTTGAGACTTGAGTTTTTTCTTTTGAATCAATTGTAATACTTTAGAAACTTGTACACGTGACTACCAGGTTTTGGGAGTATAATGTAAGTTGATAGTAGATTTTCCGTATTTTTATAGAAATGATTGAGTTTTAGGTTGACTTGTCTTGATGGGATAAGATGAGTGCCATCACATCCATTTTTGGGTCGTGACTGTTAATTAAGGAAGCAATTACTTATTATATCGTGAATAATTCATTCATTAGAGGTTCTTGACTTATGTGATAATGACAAAGAATCAAATTCATGCTGGAATATTGCTAATATTTTTTTAAGAATAAATTTTTCTATTACTTTTAATGTATGGATATTAGTAAAAAATTATTTGAAAGTTCAATACAATAATTATTTATGACCGCACGAAGCATCGAAAAATTACCTAGTTAAGATAGTAAAATTTAAATATTCATTGAATTAAAGAACGTCGAAAAAAAACTCATAGTTGAGAAAGATCGAGTGTACCTCTTAATTTTGGGAAATAACTCTTAACTTTGCGAACAAATCAAATATACCTATATAGATTCTAGTTTTTAATAATATATCAAAAAAATAAAATAAATTTAATTATTTTTTCACTCCCAAGAGACAAATATGATATGTTTGAGCTATTTATGTAATAATAGGAGTATATACGAGTCACTTTTGTAACAAATGATATATAACCTCTAAATTTTAAATTTGAGAGGTATATTCCATATTATTTTTCCTTAATTCTTCAGGGGTCAAGTCTTGTCTATCCTCTTTTAATTGAGTTTGTTAGATATTAGATTAAATAGTTAAAAAATGGTTCAAAAAATTGTTATTTTACTATTAGACAAATAATTATGTGATTTGAAGGATAAAATTGTTCTCAAATGTCCATTTAAGGAATTAACTTGCAATTTAAATATAAAATTTATAAATTACTTACCATATCTACTTATATCAAACCAAATCTTTTAAGGGAGAAAACCAAAACACATTCAAATTCATATCTTGTCTTCACTCTTCACGCTTTTGGTCTGTTTGAAAGAATTGATGTAATTATTAGGATAGTAAATATCAACATAATAATTATACAACCTTGTAATGACATCGACTTGCTTATTTGCCAGAGTGGAATTAAGCTATAATTACACGTGTTGTTTGGATGTACAAATGCAACCATAAAGTTATATTAAATTTGAAAATTAAAAAATAATTATTTAAAATTTAGATAAAAAAAAATAAGAAACTTAATAAATGATTTATATATATATATATATATATATATATATATATATATATATATATATATATATATATATATATATATATATATATATAGAGAGAGAGAGAGAGAGAGAGAGAGAGAGAGAGAGAGAGAGAGAGAGAGAGAGAGAGAGAGAGAGAGAGAGAGAGAGAAATGCATGTTAGACAAAAAGATTAATATTATCTCATAAAATGTTAAAATATGTGACGAAAAGATAATATATCAAGTCTATTAAAAAAAATAACATGCAATGTGAAGTTTCAAATCAATACTACTAAAATAAATGAAACTAAAAATAAAACATAAGTTCTACACTAAAAAAAATAATTAATATATATTTTTATGTTAAATCTCAAAATGACATTCATGCATATGATTGAAAAGAATAGGAAAACATAAGTCTATAATCTTACTCTAAATTCTATTTTAAAATACTAGCAAAATTATGTTAATGAAATAAATAAATATGTTTAAAAAATATAGAATGCAAAATAATTGCATAGAATCACATGAAGTAAAGGTTGAGAATGAGAAATGAATAAAATATAAATAACATACAATAAAAAAGAAACTTTTAGAAAATTCTAGAATAATGAACAGTAGAAAAAGAATTTATAATAATAGAAAATAAATTAAAATGCAAAAATAAAAATAAAAAGAAGAATAAAATAATAATTATATTATAATTACACCATGTAATTATCAACAATTCAGATCTCCTTCCTAAGAATTGGAAAGTGAAATTACCTCCTGACCAAGTAATAGGTCAGATAATGTAATTACACCAATTTGAAATATCATGGTGACTTTCCAAACAAACCCTAAGTATTCTTTAGTGTCCCCCCCCCCCCTCCTTTTTTTATATCAGATTCTATGTATCTTTCACATGAACATCAACTACTATATAAATAGACCACTTATATTTGATTTTCTCTACCGCTACTCATCAATCAAAAGGTGTGTAAAAAAAATTCTCTTTTATTTTTCTTTCTTTTTGTTCTATTTTAGTTGTTTCTTTTATAAATTAATTGTTTACATAATAAATAAAATAGATTAACACTTTGTTTTGTGTTTCTTTTGTTATTTTGTTGTATTAAACAGAAAATTATCCAAAATATGACAGATTCTGTGGAAGAACCTGCTGGAGAATAATCAATTTCGCAAAAACGATCAGAAAGGCATCGACAGTACCACAAACATTCTATGGAACAAATTCAAAGACTTGATGCGTAAGATAAACTTTTTAAAAAAAAATTAATTTGATCCTTCGGATATATCTGTTCAATTTTTTTGTTTGTTCAAAGAGATGATGTTATTTTCTTAAACAGCATCAGTGGTAAAATTAAATTATCAGTGGTAAAATTAAATTTCATTAGTCATAGAATATTTGATTTTCTTTTTGTATGTTTTTTTGTGCATCAATTGATATTTATTTATTTTTATTGATTTTTCTTTTGGTTTTATTTTTGTTCCTCACATGTCCACTATATTTAATAAAAGATTTGTACTTTTTATTTCACATTTCCTGTTTCTTTTGTTGAGTTGCTAAAATAGTTTTGAAATAATTTATTTTGATGAATAATCTGTTATATATACATCAATATAAATGACCTTGTTTATTCTTTATGACTTTAGCATAAGAAGATGAGTTCATTAAAGTTCAATGTCTTTCTAATTTTTGCACCAAAAACACAAACAATCTATTTCCCATTATGTTTGATACCCCTTTTGAGGTATGACTAATTTAACTTTGTGTCGAGAAATTTCATTTTAGGGCCCAACTAATCTAGATCACATAAAAAATCTATCTTTTGGGACCGACTAATCTAGATTTGCATTGAAAAATCACACTTTAGGATTTGCTTAGTTCAGATTTGCATCACAAAGTCTCACTTTGGGGGGGGGGGGGGGCTGAACCCCTCCCAATCAATGGTGACAACTCTTGTCCCATGACTCAACACAAGGCTTCTAGTTAAGGATAAAAGAGTACTTACTACTCCTCAATGTTTAGTGAGTATCTGGTAGTTGATCTAGGGCCCAACAAATTCAAATTCAAGTGAGGAATCAAGTCCTATTTTAGGGTTAAACGTTCCTTACCAAAGTTTTAGTTCCAATGCTCGAACATAAGACCTGATTAATGATGGAGAAATACTTGTCAATCCACCATGTATTTATGACATTTTTTTGTTATTTTCTTTTTTTGTTTTATTTTATTTAAAAAAATAATCAATAATATTTGCTCTTCATGTATTTTTGAATGAATATTCTTCAAGAAATGCCCGCATCCAGATTAGGATCAACAAAAACAATTGGGTAGTGAAATAGGGCTTTACCATAAGCAGGTCATGTTTTGGTTCCAAAACAGAAGGGCTCAAGCAAAGGTAATTTTGATTATTTAATTCCTTTATATATTGTCAATTGTGCTCAATTGATTGGATATTGTTGTTGTTGTTTGTAACGACCTGTTTAGTAATTTTGGGCAGCAGATTTTATTTTTTGAAAATTGGCTGAAACGACGGACCCCACGACGGACCGTCATGGGCACGACGGACCGTCGCAGGGTCTCGTATCGAAACACTTAGAAATTCTGAAATTGGGTACTGAAAATCGACTCTCTGAACTTTGTAACGGAAGTGCAGGACGGACCGTCGTAGGCACGACGGGCCGTCACAGTCTCCTTAAACAAATTGAGTCCACGACGAACCTGCATGACGGACCGTCGCAGGCACAACGGCCCGTCACAGGTTGCGTAATCCCAGTCTGGGTCGGATTTCTTTACACGTTTTAAGGGACGTTTTGGACTATTCCTACTTTAATTATAAAGATAGAGGGTTAAGGATTATAAGTCTAATTTCTTGGGGGATAAAAGAGGTAACTTTGAGTTAATTAGTGGGGTATTATTGCCATATTTTACACTTAATTATATGTTAATTAGGGTAAAAGGAAAGAGGGTTTGAATAAGAAAAGTAGAAAGAACAAAGAGAAAGAGGGAGGATCGATCGAACGAGAAGAAGAAGAAAGCTTGGGAATTTCTTGCTTGATCACTAGTCTTCGGTGGAGGTAGGTTATGGTTTCTCTTACGATATTCGTAGTAAAACTCTTAATAGCGAATGATATGTATTGATGATATTGTAAACCCTGCTATGTGCTTGATCGTATGCATGCATGAATGTGATTATGTAATTGTGATTATATTAAGTATGATGAAGCTATTGAATCCCAAATCTTGATAAAAACCTAATCTCTTGTTAATGATGAGGCCTTGGTATGAAAGAAGGCGTGATGAACTAAAATAATAAGATTGATGATGCCTTAGTGAGAAAGAAGGCTCGATAAATTGATAGAAGGAGATTAGGGGATCGGAGTGTCACGTTCCGACACATAGAATTAAGGGATCGGGTGTCACGAACCGACACGTAGATTTATGGGAACCGGGTGTCACGAACCGACACGTAGATTTAGGGGATCGGGTGTCACGAACCGACACGTAGATTTAGGGGATCGGGTGTCACGAACCGACACGTAGATTTAGGGGATCGGAGTGTCACGTTCCGACACATAGTAGTAGGGGATCGGAGTGTCACGTACCGACACAAGAGGATTAAAGATGTATGAGGGAGCAGAGTGTCACGTACCGACACAAGAGAAATAAAGATAATGAATCTTGAAAGATGTTAATATACTCAATCTAATGAATCTAATTCCCAAATGAGTATGGTATGGAGGCTTGAGTCCTCATGTGTAAACTTGACGGTAATTGTTAATGATATAGTACTTGATGTTGCTACATGTTGAGTATCATAGTTGACTTTATGATATTACTTGATATATATTGTTTTCTATTTTGAGTTGGCCGATGATATCTACTCAGTACCCGTGTTTTGTACTGACCCCTACTTTTATGTTTTCCTCTTTGTTATTTGTGGAGTGCAGCAAACGTGCCGTCATCTTCGACTCAACAGTAATTCAAGCCAGTCTCCACTACATCGGAAATTCAGGGTGAGCTAATGCTTCTAGCTTGGATTGGATCTTCTTCTTCAAGTCTTGATGCCTTGACTTCCGGCATGGACTAGCTTCTTATGTATTTTTAGCTTCTTAGACATTTTTAGTTAGTGATTTGATCATAGATGTTCTTGTGATGATGACTTCCAGATTTTGGGGAAAATAATAGTTTTGAGTTATAGAAGTTGATTATTGATTTTATTAATGAATTTAAGTCTTCCACATTATTTTCTGTTGATATATGTTGAAATGATAAGGGTTAGATTGGTTGGTTCGCTCACATAGGAGGGTAAATGTGGGTGCCAGTCGCGGCCCCGATTTGGGTCGTGACAAACTTGGTATCAGAGCCTTAGGTTCGTTGGTCTCATCACACAAGAACGAGTCTAGTAGAGTCTTAAGGAACGGTAGGGGGACGCCTTTACTTTTCTTTGAGAGGCTATAAGACTTTACGAAAATTCCATTCTTTCTTTCTTTCTTTCGTGCTTCTACTTGAATCCAATTGGTATCTAGGTGATACAAATTGGTATCTGACCATCTTCACTCTATTTCGCAGATGGTTAGAACTAGAGCAACGGCCGCACCAACACCAACACCAGCAAGGCAAGATACAACTGAGCCAGCCACTGGGGCTGTGGCTCGAGGGGGAACAGCGGCAAGAGGCCGTGGTAGAGGTCGTGGGAGGATGTCCTCTAGAGGAAGAGGACGAGTACCTAGTTCATCTGATGCTAGGGCGGTGACTCCTCCACCGACCGAGGAGGTAGTAAGAGAGGGGGAGGATGGGGAGAATGAACAAGTGCAGAATGAGGAAATGCCACCCCAACCTACCCCAGAGATGATCAATCAGGTTCTGGCTTATCTTAGCGGGTTATCTGATCAGGGCCAGACACCCCCAGTGTTTTCTGCACCAGCACCTCAGGTTCCGGAGGTACAACATGCGGCTACTATGGCTCCCCGCATGGATACCTCATTGGAGATAGGCACGTTTCCTCGTCTGACTACGGGGCCCATAATGACCAATGATCAGCATGAACTTTTCAGTAAGTTCTTGAAATTGAAACCTCTAGTCTTCAAAGGTGCTGAATCTGAGGATGCTTACGATTTTCTGGTTGACTGTCATGAGCTACTACACAAAATGGGTATAGTAGAACGGTTTGGTGTTGAGTTCGTGAGTTATAAGTTTCAAGGGAACGCCAAAATGTGGTGGCGGTCACATGTTGAGTGTCAACCGACAGTTGCACCACCTATGACTTAGGGCCTCATTCTCTAGCTTGTTTATGGAGAAATACATCCCACGGACTTTGAGGGATAGGAATAGGGATGAATTATTGAGCCTAGAGCAAGGCAGAATGTCGGTTAATGCATATGAGGCTAAGTTTCGTGCTTTATCAAGGTATGCCACTCAACTCTGTTTCAGTCCACAAGAGCGGATTCGCCGGTTTGTGAAGGGGTTGAGGTCAGAGTTGCGGATTTCGGCCTTACAGGTAGCGGCTACGGCAAAATCCTTCCAAGAAGTGGTAGACTTCGTGATAGAGGTAGAGGGAGTGAAGCCAGATGACTTCACCATGGCAACTACATCAAAAAGGTTTCGAAAGGGAGGTGAGTTTAGTGGTTCCTACTCCAGAGGACAGAGTTCCGGAGGTTACTCAGTTCGACCCATTCAGTCTTCACTACAGACTGTAGTTGGGGGTCCACCTCAGACCGGTCAACACTTCGCTGAGAGACCTATGCTTGACTCTAGGGAGTGTTATGGATGTGGGGAGACTGGACATATTAGGAGGAATTGTCCAAAGCAGAATTATAGACCCCCAATAGCTAGAGGTAGAGGTGGTTATGGAAGAGGCCGTCATTCTGGAGGACGCGGTGGTCAAGGTAATGGTGGTCACCAAAACGACCGAGGTGATGGGCAAACTGGAGCCACTACATAACAACATGGTAGGGGCAATGCACAGGCAAGCGATAGGGCCCATTGTTACGCTTTCCCTGGGCGGTCTGAAGCAGAGGCGTCTGATGCTGTCATCACAGGTAAACTTTTGGTTTGTGATTGCATGGCTTCTGTATTGTTTGATCCCGGATCCACATTTTCTTATGTATCTTCCTCATTTGCTAATGATCTAAATTTGCATTGTGAATTACTTGACATTCCTATTCGTGTTTCTACTTCGGTGGGAGAGTCTGTGGTAGTTGAAAAGGTATATAGGTCTTGTTTGGTGAGTTTTGTGGGGAGCAACACTTATGTGGATTTGGTTATCTTAGAAATGGTTGATTTTGATATAATTATGGGTATGACTTGGCTTTCTCCGCAATTTGCGATCTTGGATTGTAATGCTAAAACTGTGACGTTAGCCAAGCCTGGGACAGACCCGTTAGTGTGGGAGAGTGACTACACTTCCAATCCGGTGCGTATCATCTCCTTTCTTCGTGCTAAGAAAATGGTTAGTAAAGGGTGTTTAGCTTTCTTGGCCCATCTCAAGGATGACACTACCCAAGTACCTTCGATTGAGTCGGTTTCGGTAGTCCACGAGTTTTTGGATGTGTTCCCTGCAGATCTTCCTGGTATGCCACCAGATAGGGACATTGACTTCTGTATCGATCTTGAACCGGGTACTCGCCCCATTTCTATACCCCCTTATAGAATGGCTCCCGCGGAGTTAAGAGAGTTAAAGGCCCAACTTCAAGAGTTGCTGAGCAAAGGTTTCATTAGACCAAGTGCATCTCCTTGGGGTGCTCCGGTTTTGTTTGTGAAGAAGAAGGATGGGAGTTTTCGGAGGTGCATAGACTATCGGCAGTTAAACAAGGTAACTATTAAGAACAAGTATCCTCTTCCTCGCATTGATGACTTGTTCGATCAACTACAGGGTGCTTGTGTCTTTTCTAAGATTGACTTGAGATGCGGTTATCATCAATTGAAATAAGGGCAACGGATGTGCCAAAGACTGCTTTTCGGACTAGGTATGGGCATTATGAATTTGTAGTGATGTTCTTTGGTCTTACGAATGCCCCTGCTGCGTTCATGAGCTTGATGAACGGGATATTTAAGCCGTATTTGGATCTCTTTGTGATCGTATTTATTGATGAAATACTGATATATTCTAAAAGTAAGAAGGAATATGAGGAGCATTTGAGAATGGTATTGGAAATGTTGAGGGAGAAAAAGCTTTATGCCAAGTTCTCTAAGTGTGAGTTTTGGCTAGATGCAGTGTCCTTCTTGGGGCACGTGGTTTCTAAGAAAGGAGTGATGGTGGATCCTTCTAAGATTGAGACAGTGAAGAATTGGGTAAGACCCACTAATGTGTCAGAAATACGGAGTTTTTTTGGGTTAGCTAGCTACTACCGCCGATTTGTCAAGGGGTTCTCTTCTATTGCTTCCCAATTGACGAACTTGACTAAGCAGAATGTT
The DNA here is from genome assembly GCA_027705065.1 of Solanum peruvianum. Lineage (NCBI taxonomy): Eukaryota > Viridiplantae > Streptophyta > Magnoliopsida > Solanales > Solanaceae > Solanum > Solanum peruvianum. Next base: position 52,839,636 of record JAKWJD010001763.1, read on the forward strand.
CCATTTGTATGGTCGGATGAGTGCGAAGAAAGTTTTCAGAAACTCAAGACTTTGTTGAATACCGCACCTATCCTCACCTTGCCGGTAGAGGGTAAGAACTTCATTGTTTATTGAGATGCATCCTATTCGGGTTTGGGAGCAGTGCTAATGCAAGAGAAGAACGTGATTGCTTATGCTTCAAGACAATTAAAAGTGCATGAACGTAACTATCCAACTCATGACTTGGAATTGGCCGCGGTAGTGTTTGCATTAAAGCAATGGAGGCACTATTTATATGGGGTTAAGTGTGAAGTCTATACGGATCATCGTAGTCTACAGTATGTCTTTACTCAGAAAGATTTGAACTTGAGACAAATGAGATGGATGGAACTACTGAAGGACTACGACATCACTATTTTGTATCATCCAAGGAAGGCGAATGTTGTGGCAGATGCCTTGAGTAGAAAGGCAGGAAGCATGGTAAGTCTAGCTCATTTGCAAGCTTCTAGACGCCCATTGGCTAGAGAAGTGCAGATTTTGGCTAATGACCTCATGAGGTTAGAAGTAAATGAGAAGGGAGGATTGTTAGCTTGTGTGGAGGTAAGATCCTCCTTCCTTGACAAGATTAAAGGGAAGCGGTTTGATGATGAGAAATTGATCCGGATTCGAGATAAAGTGTTGCAAGGAGAGGCTAAAGAAGCAACAATCGACGAGGAAGGTGTTTTGAGGATTAAGGGAAGGGTATGTGTACCCCGCGTCGATAATTTGATCAACACTATTCTGACAGAGGCTCATAGTACAAGGTATTCTATACATCCGGGTGCAACCAAGATGTACCGTGACCTAAAACAACACTTTTGTGGAGTAGAATGAAGCGTGACATAGTGGATTTTGTTGCCAAATGCCCAAATTGTCAACAAGTAAAGTATGAACACCAGAGGCCTGGAGGAACGCTTCAGAGGATGCCCATTCCTGAATGGAAGTGGGAGAGAATCGCAATGGACTTTGTGGTTGGTCTTCCAAAGACAATTGGTAAGTATGACTCCATTTGGGTGATTGTTGATAGGTTAACTAAGTCTGCTCATTTTATTCCGGTCAAGGTGACTTACAATGCAGTGAAGTTAGCCAAGATCTATATCTCAGAAATCGTTCGATTGCATGGGGTTCCACTATCCATCATATCAGATAGAGGTACGCAGTTTACTTCTAAGTTTTGGAAAACATTGCATGCTAAATTGGGTACTAGGTTGGATCTTAGCACTGCATTTCACCCTCAGACCGATGGTCAGTCTGAGCGAACGATTCAAGTGTTAGAGGATATGTTTTGTGCTTGTGTGATAGAATTTGGTGGTCATTGGGATAACTTCCTACCCTTAGCGGAGTTTTCATACAATAATAGTTATCACTCAAGCATTGATATGGCCCCATTTGAAGCATTGTATGGTAGGAGATGTAGGTCTCCCATTGGGTGGTTTGATGCATTTGAGGTTAGACCTTGGGGTACTGAACTTTTCAGGGATTCTATAGAGAAAGTGAAATCTATTCAAGAAAAGCTTCTAGCGGCGCAAAGTAGGCAAAAAGAATATGCAGATCGAAAGGTTAGAGACTTAGAGTTCATGGAGGGTGAACAAGTCTTGTTGAAAGTTTCGCCAATGAAAGGGGTGATGCGGTTTGGTAAAGGAGGTAAGCTTAGCCCAAGGTATATTGGACCATTTTAAGTACTTAAGCGAGTAGGGGAGGTGGCTTATGAGTTAGCCTTGCCTCCAGGGCTGTCCGGAGTGCATCCAGTATTTCATGTGTCGATGTTTAAGAGATACCATGGGGATGGAAACTACATTATCCGTTGGGATTCAGTTTTGCTTGATGAAAATTTGTCTTATGAGGAGGAGCCTGTTGCTATTTTGGATAGAGAAGTTCGCAAGTTTAGGTCAAGGGAGATTGCATCCATCAAGGTGCAATGGAAGAATCGACCGGTTGAAGAAGCCACTTGGGAGAAGGAGGCAGATATGCAAGAAAAATACCCACATCTGTTTACGGAATCAGGTACTCCTTTCCACCCCTTGTTTCTCTTCTCTTGATCGTTCGAGGACGAACGATGGGTAAATTGGTATCTATTGTAACGACCTGTTTAGTCGTTTTGAGCAGCAGATTTTATTTCTGGAAAATTGGCTGAAACGACGGACCCCACGACGGACCGTCATGGGCACCACGGACCGTCGCAAGGTCTCGTCTCGAAACACTTAGAAACTGAAATTGGGTACTGAAAATCGACTCTCTGAACTTCGTAACGGAAGTGCAGGACGGACTGTTGTAGGCACGACGGGCCGTCACAGACTCCTTAAACAAATTGAGTCCACGACGAACCTGCATGACGGACCGTCGCAGGCACGACGGCCCGTCACAGGTTGCGTAATCCCAGTCTGGGTCGGATTTCTTTACACGTTTTAAGGGACGTTTTGGACTATTCCTACTTTAATTATAAAGATAGAGGGTTAAGGATTATAAGTCTAATTTCTTGGGGGATAAAAGAGGTAACTTTGAGTTAATTAATGGGGTATTATTGCCATATTTTACACTTAATTATATGTTAATTAGGGTAAAAGGAAGGGTTTGAATAAGAAAACTAGAAAGAACAAAGAGAAAGAGGGAGGATCGATCGAACGAGAAGAAGAAGAAAGCTTGGGAATTTCTTGCTTGATCACTAGTCTTCGGTGGAGGTAGGTTATGGTTTCTCTTACGATATTCGTAGTAAAACTCTTAATAGCGAATGATATGTATTGATGATATTGTAAACCCTGCTATGTGCTTGATCGTATGCATGCATGAATGTGATTATCTAATTGTGATTATATTAAGTATGATGAAGCTATTGAATCCCAAATCTTGATAAAAACCTAATCTCTTGTTAATGATGAGGCCTTGGTATGAAAGAAGGCGTGATGAACTAAAATAATGAGATTGATGATGCCTTAGTGAGAAAGAAGGCTCGATAAATTGATAGAAAGAGATTAGGGGATCGGAGTGTCACGTTCCGACACATAAAATTAAGGGATCGGGTGTCACGAACCGACACGTAGATTTAGGGGGACCGGGTGTCACGAACCGACACGTAGATTTAGGGGATCGGGTGTCATGAACCGACACGTAGATTTAGGGGATCAGGTGTCACGAATCGACACGTAGATTTAGGGGATCGGAGTGTCACGTTCCGACACATAATATTAGAGGATCGGAGTGTCACGTACCGACACAAGAGGATTAAAGATGTATGAGGGAGCAGAGTGTCACGTACCGACATAAGAGAAATAAAGATAATGAATCTTGAAAGATGTTAATATACTCAATCTAATGAATCTAATTCCCAAATGAGTATGGTATGGAGGCTTGAGTCCTCATGTGTAAACTTGACGGTAATTGTTAATGATATAGTACTTGATGTTGCTACATGTTGAGTATCATAGTTGACTTTATGATATTACTTGATATATATTGTCTTCTATTTTGAGTTGGCCGATGATATCTACTCAGTACCCGTGTTTTGTACTGACCCCTACTTTTATGTTTTCCTCTTTGTTATTTGTGGAGTGCAGCAAACGTTCCGTCATCTTCGACTCAACAGTAATTCAAGCCAGTCTCCACTACATCGGAAATTCAGGGTGAGCTAATGCTTCTAGCTTGGACTGGATCTTCTTCTTCAAGTCTTGATGCCTTGACTTCCGTATGTATTTTTAGCTTCTTCGACATTTTTAGTTAGTAATTTGATCATAGATGTTCTTGTGATGATGACTTCCAGATTTTGGGGAAAATAATAGTTTTGAGTTATAGAAGTTGATTATTGATTTTATTAATGAATTTAAGTCTTCCGCATAATTTTCTGTTGATATATGTTGAAATGATAAGGGTTAGATTGGTTGGTTCGCTCACATAGGAGGGTAAATGTGGGTGCCAGTCTCGGCCCCGATTTGGGTCGTGACATTGTTGTTGTTGTTGTTGTTGTTTACACACAACAACAAATTAATATATATTTTTCATTAAATTTTTCAAAAATCTAGAAAAAGTAATGACAAAAGTTGAAATAATTTAATGAAAGCAGTGATGTATAGTTAAATTGTTTCTCTATTTTTGGTTAAGTTTTTAGGATCTGTGAATAAATAAGATAATTTATTCCTCGTTATAATCAAGTTATTTACTTCCACTATCACCAACCCCCCGGGCCGCGTACAATAAATTCCATTCTTGATGATTTCACTTTTCAATTTCTATATAGTTTTCCTAAATCACTTATTTGATTTTCCATGTTTAATTGATCAATATATTTGAAAGTAGGTTCTCTCATTAATATATGAACTTTATTAAAGAAATTTCTTTTCTTTTAAATTATTTTCATTTTCTAACTTCTAAGTCAATTAAGTTGTTGCTTAATAAAATCAATAATACAATCATTTTAAATAATTCAAAGTGCATGAACTCCCTAGCAAGTTCAATAATTATCAAGGAATTACAAAATGGACAAAAAATTGAATCACTTCTAGGTTTTGAGAATTTTAAGTCAGAAAAATTTGGTTTTGCCACTCCAAACTAGTGATTTCCTTTTCAAGATTATTTGATGAATGAAGGAAATCTTGAAATATTAAATGGACCAATTGAATGAAGTCCAGGCTAGTCAAAATAATTTGTATAAATACATGAGCGGCTGAATAAATTATTTGGGTTGGGTTGTGCTTAAAATAGACCACAACCCAACTTTTCAACTTCTATCAAAAAAATATTTTTCTCGTTAATTGTTCAATTACCAAACAATGTTATTTCCTTAACATGACTATATTTATCACATCTAGGATAAGGGTATGGTCTTTGATAGGAAATTTCATAGAGCTAGTGAAGATTCTAAAAAAGAGAAGGATAACTTGTATCCATAAAATCAAATGAGAAGGATAGAAGGCATGTGATATGGATAAGTATAAGTTGTGCTACTCGAAAGGTGTAACGATGAGGAATAAAGTAGGCATCTTAGCGGATTGTGACTTAGGGAGGAAGTTATTGAGGTAAGGAGTATCAATGATAGAGATGATGATGATTAAGTTAGTAATTGGAGAGTCCAGTTTGAACATTATTGGTGCTTACGCTCTGCAAATTGTCTTGGAGAAGGAGGACTAGAAGACTTTTTGGGTGGATTTGGACGAGGTGAGTAAAGGTGTTTCAAATACAAAGAAGTTATTCATAGAAGGAGATTTCAATGGTCACATCGAGTCTACTCCAATGGGGTGTAGTGATTAGTATGGAGGTTTCAGTTACAGGGACAAGAAAGGGAGGAGTCTCACTTATGGATTTTTCAATAGCTTTTGGGTTGGTCACCTTCCATAGCACGGTAGATAAAACTCATATAGACTATTTGCTTCTTAGGAAGGAACATAAAGTTCTTCATAAAGACTATTTGTTATCCCAAGTGAGAATTTAACGACCTAATACTAACTCTATCTGTTGGATTTGTGATTGTAAGGGAGAGGAAGAAGAGGATACTAGGTAACAAACCGAGGATAAAATGGTGAAGCTTGAATATGATCAGTACTTTGGATATCATAGAGACGTTTTTAGTTTTGGGAGCTATGGGTAGTAGTAGTGATTCAGATAATATGTGGTTCAGAACTTCTAGTCAAATTTAGGGAAGTTGAGTAAATTAAATTTTCATGGATTAATTTTTTCACCTATGTAAAAATTGTTTAAAATATATTTCTCATACGAGGAAGAATGCGTATGTGGTTCAAATTAGAATGAAATTTTGAACTTTTAAGCAAAGATGAATGGAAAAAATATTTTTCAAGCATTATAAAAAGGCTAAGTAGAAGTTTTTGTCCTTCAATTAATATAATATTCCAATTCTGATACAAGTAATATCTTGCTCAATACATAAATCTTCAATTTATTGGAATGTGAACTATTGATCCCTTATTTGTGAAGAATGAAAATTAAACATAATAATTATTTGTAAAATTATTGAGTTACCTATATGTTATATTAAGTTTGTATTTTTATTCGATATGTGATTAATGTTTGATATATATATTTTACCAGACTAAAATTGAGACATCCATTAACAATGCTCTTAGAAAATAAAAATAAAAAAGTTCTTTGTGAATATAATGCAATGAAAGAGGCAATGATGAATATTATGTGTCCAAAATGTGATGGACTTCCTATTGGAAAAGAAGAAAGAGAAAGTAATTTAGAAAATATGAAAACAGAAAATCAATGGTTGACAGAACAAGTTATTCAACCTTCTATTTATCCTATTTATTTTATTTTTTATGTTAATTTTTCTGTTTATCCTGAAAAGAATTACTTATATATAATAAAGACGAGGCCAATTCATGGTTTGAACTTGATGGATTAATCCAGAATTTAAGGTATTAGAACATAACTTATAATAAAAAATGAACGAGTCAGATCAAATAATATTATCTCTGGATCGATGATTTTATAAATACAACAATTAATCTTTGGAATCCTACTACAAAGGGTTGTGATAGTATGGATACGATTCATCTATCCCTAACAAAGGGTCTTAGGGATAGATGAGCTCAAACCTTTTTAGGGTTGTGCTAGTATGTTAAAAAAAGTGATTCTCTTTTTAATGAGATTTACACTAGTGTTAAATGTGTTAAATTATATCTTGGATTTTTTTCCGCCCCGTGCATATGAGTTGCACCCTCCCTTGACAAGAGAGATAATCTTGATCTCACAATCAATTAATTGATTCAAACAATTTAAATTATATACACTAATAGCAAATTATATACTTCTCAAATATGTTTATTTAGATATGTCCCTATTATTTAAGTAAATTAACTTAAAATTTTATTTTTTCAGGATGAAAAAGTATCAAATCTCATCTCACATGTTTTTGGAAAACCTTTTGTGATGGATTCAAATTTGGCACCACAAATATCGACTCTTGGATCATCTTCAAATTAATCTGATTGAAGTTTGTTGAACCAAGAAACAGGTGGCTCTCCCATTAGATATCCTCCTCTTCGTCAAGAAAACAATCATAATAGTAATAATGTTCATGCACATTCAATGATCTCTCCATCACCACAAGAACATGATGAATGTAATCATGATAGTAGGCAGCAAACAATTATGTTTGAGACTGTTGTTGCTTCTATGAATGAAATTGTTGAACTTTGAAAAATGAATGATCCATTTTGTGTAGATTCATCAAGTGATAGGCCGTGTTTTATTCATCGTGAGATTTATGGAAAAAATATTCAAATCAAGTTGTACCTCCCCAAACATCAACCGGCCGAATTGAATCATCAAAGGATTCTGGAATTGTGTCAATGACTGCAGTTGAGTTGATCCCTAATTTTCTTTATCCAGTAAGTTTCATGAACACAATCATGTATGCTTTGTATATTAAAGATTGGGCGCTTTAGTTGATTTTGGAAAAGTAGCCATTATTTGAGAATTCGTTGGAAACTTACCACTTCTCATGTGGAAACATACCATGCCAATATCATGGATTTCGAACTTGAGCAAGTGAGAGATCTAAGAAATTGTCATGATATTTTGAAATATAACTCAATGTCATGAATTCAAAAAAATTGTCTTTTTCTCAATAGGTTGATACCATTTCACTTTTAAATTTTCTCCCATAGAATATTGATTAAGATGAGTTTATATGGAGTTATGGACATGGACAATCAGTACTTATTTTTAGACATAGTTGTCGTACTTATTTTTTAAGAATTAATCATATGCTTAAAAGTAATTGTTTTTTATATGTAGGTCAAATGGATGAACTTGTTTCCTACTATAGTCACAAAAGCTAAGACTATTGAAGTTCTTGATTCTGGTAGTTGGGGAGGCTCTATGCAATTGGTAAATATTAATCTATCTTTTAGATTTTTCCCATAGAAATTAAATCAATATTGAAATTGAGTCATAAAATGGTCATTTTTTTTTCTTGAATTCAGATGTATGAAAAGTTGCATATTTTATCTCCTCTAGTTGAAGCTAGAGAATTTTTCTTCATATTTTGTTGTAGACAACTTGATGCAACAACATGGATCATGGTGGATATTTCATATGATATATTCAACGACATTCAAAGTGGTGTACCTTCTTATTCTTGGATGTTTCCATCTGGTTGTGCAATTCAAGATATGGGCAATGGCTAAAGTAAGGTAAGAATCATATCCTCTCTCTATATCAATATTTATATAATAGGAACATTATGTGCATTAAGCTCCCTCTATACACGTGGTCCATATTACTGGGGTCAATTGTGTGTAGTCTTATCATGCATTTGTTCTTGAAATTTATTTTATTTTTTATCACAAGAATTTTCATGTACTAACAAATCATTACACAGAAACACCCATAACAACTTCTCTTCTAACCATCTAACTTCCTACTCATACATAAATCAAATCAAGAAACTAATCTATTACAAAGTAAATGCTACTCTAAGGATACTTATATAGTGTTTGTAGAATAGATTTCCATCTTGCCTTGTGTTGTCCTCTTAGATAAATATGCAGTACAATCTCTCTAAAGACCTTATCAGCATATACTCTTACTCGATAGAAGCTAATCTTGTTTCTTTCTCTCTAAATGATATATTCAATCCTCACAAAAACACTAGTCTTGATTCAGCCGTGAATACTTCTTTGGTATTTCTATCCAGATGCACATTCTTTCTCATAATGTCTTTGTCACTTGGCAATCAAAAGAAATAGGTTCAAAGGTTTCCTTTCTGTTACACAGAACACATATTCAGATGACACCTGAATACCAAACTTTTCAAGTCTTTCAACAATTGCTAATCTTTTCTACAGCTAGCCACAAAATAGATTTGAATCTTGGATGTACTCCTCGTTGCAAAGTAATACTATTCCTTTCTACTCTTGTAAAAGTAGGCATGATATAGTTATTCATCTTCTTGATAGAAAACTTCCCACCTTTTTGTTCCTTTGAAAAGTCCATCATCAACTCACTCTGCCCATCTTGCCTTGGGATTATCATATCTCTTGTACTCAAAGTCTTTCGCAATACCAATAAAGCATTAGTAGGTAAAGTGATAGTTTCAACCCCCCTATTCTTTATGAAATAAGTATGCACCCATTGAATCCATAGAGAGTCTTTCTTACTAGCTATATTTCACAGTTGTTTGAGCATTGCAGTCTTATTCTACAAGACAAATGGGTAACATACATATCACTATTTATCTGTAGCTTATTTTTCAAATGGTATATTAAATAGGTACAAATTTACTCGTACTTATGCCTATTTCATGATGTCTATTGTTTCTAATATTATATAAGAGTCAAACTATCTTTATTCTCGATTTATCTAATTTGGGTCGTCATGTTATGTTGTTAATTTATTCCAAATGATCAGCTTTAGGACTTGCATGGGTGGCTATTTAAGTGTCCCCATATTGTTTTAGAAAATAATCTTTCCGTTTGTGTATAACCTTGGAAAATCCCCCACAACCTGATAACTTTTATTTTAGGATTGAGTTAGATTCAATAACTATCTTTTTAACATGCTATAAGAGTTGTTAGTCTTGATTTTTATGTTGAACTCCGGCCTATACACTGTTGTTCATGTCGAAGATGTTTGAATCAAAAGAGCGAGGATTATTCTTTCTCCACATATGGTCCTTTTCAATTCTTGCCTTATGACTTCCATTGGTAAAAAACACAAATTTCAAACACGCTTTCCTCATTATTTTCCAACTAAGTTAATTATTTTTATTCTTGTTTCTTGATTATTTTTACTCTTGCAGGTTACTTGGGTGGAACATGTTCAAGTATATGAAAAATATCAGGTTAATCATATCTTTAGAGATTTGTTGTGTGATCGTGAAGCTTACAGAGCTAAAAGATGGATTGTTACACATCAAAGGATGTGTGAGAGTTTTAATTTTCAAATGGGTTCAACATGCCCTAACAGGCATGATTCCAAAGGAGGTTTGATTTTATATTCCCTTTATTTATTTACTACTTTTTTGAATTTTAATTTGTAAGGTGAGAAAAGAATCAATTGTAATTTTTTCATCAATTCAAGGCAGCTTTACTTAAGCACTTAAAAATCTTGAAGGGGTTCCAGATCCATCTCTTTTCTTTGTTTATATGTTTGAAATATGACCTTTTAAATTTTTTTAATCTTTGAGGTATATATATAATACGTATTTTAAACACGTTCGGCCAATGAATTTTTTTTGTTTTAATGGGCTCGGAAAATGATCACTCTTTTAATTTTGAAAGTCATTTTTATTGACAATTTTCTCAATTTTTAATTTGAAACATCTCCTTTTCAAACTTTTCGTATTTCCTTAAGGGGTGTGTTTGGTATGGTTTAAACCATTAAAAAGTTATTTTATTTGTTTATTGATTGGCCAAGAAAATAATTTATAGAGAAAATAAATTCCAATCAAAGGAGCCGGAAAAATGACCATTTCTCTCATTTTCCGTGTAAAGTCATTTTTCTTTACAATCATCTCAACTTTGAGTATTATATCAATGCTTTAACGACACTCAAATATTATTATTATCTTTAACATGTACAAATATTATCAAAATACTTTCCAATATGTTAATATATATTTTTTATCTTCAATAGAAATTCATTATTTTTAGAAAATATATTTAGTAATTTCAAAACAAAATATGAAAATAAAAATAGATCTTCCTAAATAAATTATTTTCCAAAAAACAAAAAAGACACACTTATCTTGTTTCCTTATTAATATTGTTATAATTACTTTCCTAATATTTTATCTCTACTTTAGTATTACATGTTGTCTCCTTTATATCCTTATGTATTTTCTTTTCATAACTGAATTTGGATATACTTTACTTGAATGAGGATCTATCAAAAACAATCCCTCTACCTTCTCAAGATATGACCACCCTTTGCAGACGTCACTTGTCGATTATACTAGATATATATGTTATTGTAATATTTAAATTTCATTTTACTTTCAGTGTTTCATGATCCAGAAGGGCTAAAAAATACGATACAAGTATCTCAAAGGATGGTTGAAAAGTTCTTTAAAATTTTAAGCATGACAGACAACCATGGAGATTTTTCAATCTCACCACATTTAAATCGTGGAGATAGGATTTCAATAATAAAAAATGAAGAAATATCCAACCAAAAGGCTTTATTGCCATTGTAACTACTTCTCTATGGCTTCCTCTTTCATTCCATCATGTCTTCAGTTTCTTCAATGATGACAAGACAAGAAATCAGGTATGTGGCAAACCTCTTTATAATAATGTCAATTGTTTAGATTTTTTTTTTAATTTTTATTGTGAAATGTTATTATAGAGAACATAATAATATAACATAACATTTATGTTGTGTCCGAATAAAACTTTGATTGTACATTGAATTGGCCGAGGGTATTTCAAAAATAGTCTCTCTCGTTCAAGATATAGGGGTAAGATTTGTGTATATTCTACCCTCTACAGGATCCACATTGTGCGGTTACAAATAATATATTGTTGTTAAAGTATATAATAGGTGAAAAATTGTTATAGGGAATGATTGTCATAAAAAGGAATGATCGTATATATCTTTGCATTGATATTCAATTTTTAATGCAATGACCCAAACATCTAAGAAAAGAAGTAATTTTTACATTTTCAATCCTTGTATATCTTGTTAACTGAATGACCCCTAAAAATACACATATAGAAATTTACTTTTCAATTCAAGTATATATTTTTATATAAAACTCTCAATTATTTCAATAAATATCATAATGTTAACATTAAAATATAATGAGTTCAGTGTTAAGAATTTTTTAAAACAATTAGTTAAAGTCTGGAATATGATTGATTTGTTAATATTATGTTCCCTGGTTAATAGAGTGTGCATTTGTCAGCTCGGTTCGTTTGATATATTATAGGTTATGTTTATTTGTTTTTAAATACACTAAATAAAAATCAAACCAATAAGATATCTTGAATCGATTTTGGTCCTAAAAAGTTCAATTTTCAGTTTAACGAATAAGAATGATTTTAAAATATATGACTTTTCTCCAATAATTTGATACGATAAAATAATAATGTAATTGTATAAATACTGATAAAATAGAAACAACAATAACTAACATAAAAAATTTATACATGTTTACACACAGAGTAATTAAGAGGACTAAGATTCTTATTTTATGTTTAGACGTTTTATATAATGTGAAATTATGAACTCAAATTCACTATAAAGTGTGAATGGAAGGCTAAAGGGCAAAAATAATAAGTAGTGTATTAGGATTAATATATAATATTTATGTATGGTAAAGTTGTAAATTACTATAGTCTTGATGAGTTAATACTTTACCCTATAACCCAATATTTAAAAAAAAAACCAAACTAGTAACCCCATAATTCTATATATATATATATATATATATATATATATATATATATATATATATATATATATATATATATAGAGAGAGAGAGAGAGAGAGAGAGAGAGAGAATCCATTAATCTAATACCAATAAACCAATAGCACTTTTTCGATTCGATTTATCGGTCGATTTTATTTTTTCAAGCCCCTACATATTATATTATCTACATGTTTTGCTAGTCTTGGCATTGATTGTGCATATATTGTTTTAAATACGTGATCTTAAATAATACTCATCCCACAAAATATTTTTTTGTCAATTAAATTATGATATTCTTTATCATTTTATTTTTTTTAGTGGGATATTTTGACCGGTGGAAATAATGTGATTGAATTAGATCGAGTACTAACAGGAACTTTTCCAAGAAATAACATTACGATTATTCAGGTATTTGTCATATTTATTTATTGATAATTAGCTATTTCTGCCAAATTTATCATGTAATAATGACATTTTTCAAGAATCAAATAATATTACTTATGACTCGATTTATCTTTTTTCTCATGCAAAAATACCAAAATTTCTAAACTTGTATCTTTTTTTCGTTTTGACTTTTTGTTCTTTAATTATTGAATCAAAAGGAATTTTCTACGATCCAATTTTACTTTTGACTCGTAGTCAATTAACAATTACAACACACACACAAAAAGGACTAACATTCTCATATTTAATTTATATACACTGATCATAGCTTAGCCATTTATAGCAAGTTGTTGTTTGTCTCATTTCTATATTTATAATTTCACTTGGCTTTTTGGGTGATCCAATAATTATCTTTAACTATCTTTTAGGTAAACTGATAATGCAAAATATATTTCACTATGAATAAGAACAAGACTTAGCTATGAAATTCCTCGTAAATCTGTTGTTAAATGACCTATAGCCCTATAGCTAACAAGATTACTTATAATCCATTTATAATTCATTATTAAATAGGATTAGCTGTGAATTTTTTATTGTTTAACAACATAACTTATCGTCACTTATTCTTTTAAGTATTTACCCTAATAGTTCTTAATTATTGTAATGCATAAACAACCTTATAATATGCATAAGGAAATGTTAGTGCTTGAAGAGACGAGTATTGATGAAATGGGAGCATTTTTAGTCTATGCACCCATAGATTTACAAGCAATCAATTCAATTGTCAATGGAGGTGATGCAACAAAAATTCTCATTTTGCCCTCTGGTATCATCATAAGTCCCGATGGTCGTCTCTCCTCGAATAGGGACAACACTGCAAATGCACAAAATGGTTCAATTTTGACAGTGACATTTCAAATAATGATTTGTGGTAATAATAATCCAACCTCCAGGCAGCAAGGAGGTAGTGGGTTCTGTTCATGGTGTTTTGAGCGCCACAATTTTAAGAATCAAAGAAGCATTGGGTTGCTTTGATTTGTGATTGTTTAATTTAATTTTGTTTGTTTGGTTTGAAGATTTCAAAACTAGGACAATTGATGGTTTTGAAGGATGATGTGTTCCCTTTTTTGTGAATTCTAAAATCTCAAGACTGTGAGATATGTGTTGCTGCAATCATATTTTATATTAATACACTTATTTGAGACTTCTTATTTGTTTAAATTTCTCTAATAATTGTTTTTGTTCTTTGTCATGTTACAACGTCATGCCTTCCTGATTTTTAAAGTGTGGCAGTAGTATATAAATACTGTATCCATCTGTGGATGGAATTATATGTTGTGAACACGGATAGCCCTGATGCTAGCAAAGTTGTTGGGCTTAGGGCTAAACCACGAAAAGGCTCAAAAATTAAACATCAAACAATATATTTACTTGACATCTAGGTTGAGTTTTTGTCCTGAGTACCAATCTGTACTTGTTTGCTTACTTTCTTTCTTGGCTACACCTCAAATGACAACCTTTATTTATAGGTGGTGATGGAAGGATCGGATCGGAAGGAACACAGTTTTAGCCCTAGTGACATACTTCAGACAATCATGTGTCTCCTCAATTTCTCATATGTACCAACTCGTTTTGCCTCTATGATACATAGGTTGTTGTTCCTCTATGTTTGAGTATTGTAGGTTCACTAGTATTAGTGTCTACCTGTGTCCTTGGAATGATAAAGGCAACAAGAAAATCAGCTACTTGGTTTCCTTCTCTGTAGCGGTGAGTGATTTGGATTCCAACCCTCTTTTTGTAGTTAATGATTTGTCAACAATCTGCTTCAGATTCAGGTAGAAAGTGTGTTTCTTTGTCACCATGTTGGTTGTGCATTGAGTCATGGCCTAAGTATGTCCATTGAAAAAACACTGTCTTACTCCAAACTAAGCTCCAATAGCTTCAACACCATTTTGGTTATGAATCAAGTCCAGCCCAATATAGATACTAATGCCATACAAGTCGTTATTTATCTTACAAGAGTTATTGGGATGAGAACGAGCAATAGAATCAGGTTAATTTGAAAACTGGGCTAAGTAGTAGTAAAGAAACGGTTCCATCAAAAAGGATAGTGATATGTGATTTTGAGATTATGCAAATTTTTGAGAAACATGTTTAGTCCTATCATCCCCTTTCTATGAGTTCTGCTTCTCATCGCTTTCTTCTACTTGCGTTCTTCGATTTCCATTTATTTTCTTAAATTTCTTTGTAATTCCAATTACGAGTTAGTGAAATACATTTGTCGGTTGTTTCAAAACAAAACCCAATTCAAATTCAAAAAACCTACAATGAAGCGTCCAAAATGGGATATTATCATATATACCTAGTCCACTAAAAAAATAAAGGCTTGTTGTTCGATACAATAAAAACGATGAGTCCATAATGGGATAAAACTTTAAAGTCACAAACAAACAAGAGAACTATTCCTAAGAACTTATAATTATGTTACATGGGAATACTGATGTAATTTAATTGCTTTAGAGATGTATTCATAACCCCTGCTTCATTAGACAAAGACATAATTAGTGTCACACTCCGAGTCTACACCTTGGGCGGGAGTGACACTCGAGAACCATTGCTGGCCTCAAGCGAACCCGTGGTCTGACTTAATTACTCAGCTGAAGACTTAAACTCAACAAACATAAGTTCATGTAATAACTTAAAAAAATAATATCTTAGCCAAAATGGTAACTCAAGTCTTAAACTATACAACTGAAATTAATAAGACTAAACAACTAATATTATCTTTCTATGAAGCCTCTAAAAATAACTGAGATGGATGTTGGGACAAGCCCCACAACATCCTAATGAAAGTAAAACTAATACTGAAAGCAATGAAATGGATCCTCCGGAATACAAGGAGGCTCACCAACTAACTCTGAACAACTCATTGGATGTCGATCCTAGCTACCAGTATCTGCATCATAATATGATGCATTAAAATTGGAATCAGTACATTGAATGTACGAGTATGCGAGTTGGAATGCTAACATATAAACATAGGCTTGAATGGAAATTTGAACAACTTAGTTGGATCAAATCAACTCTACAAGACTGAACTCATTATAGAGGAATTTAAAAAAAGTGCAATATCAAGAAAGGTTAGTTAAAACATGATATGAACTCTATATGTATGCAAAGATAAAATATAACTCTGAGATGTATGTGTGTATATAAAATACAATTAAATTATGTAGCAATTTCTCTAATGGACAACCATCACATAAGAGCTATTGTGATGATACATCATTTTGCCTTCTACTTGCAGAGCCTTTTTCTACCTTTCCATTAGCATAGAACCTAATCTACTAAGTACATCCACTCGTGTATGCTAAAAAAAACTAAAGGAATCATCTTAAAAGTATTGACCCTTTTCTATCTATGTTGGCTAGATGGTTTATGGGGGCTGTGAGTTGTCTGATATGTTTTAAAAACATACTTCCTTCTATGATTTGAGATTATTTCTCAAAAAATTATCTCAAAGCCTACGTTGGAAATCAATGTTTCCTCTCTTTCTTTATTTAGAAAGCAATTACTATTCTCTGAAACCTAGCCCAAAGGCTCTTTGGAAATCTCAGTATCCATTCTTATTTAAATGTGAACATTTTCAATACTTTTGGAATATTTAGTCCCCGTATACTTTTGAAGAAATGAACTTCAAATCTGAACTCTTTGCTTAACCTATCGTGAACTTTAAGTGTTAAACAAAGTCACAACATTTGTAAAAGAACTTGGAAACCTTAGATAAACTTGTCTTGACTTGACTCTTGACTTTACTTTACTTTGAATTGACCCTTCGTTATCCTTGATTTGAATTATGAATACAAGGATTATGATTTGTGATAGGAAATGCCTCATAATGTTTAGGAAAAGATCAACCTACCCTTCTAAAATCCAGATTGGCCAATTCTTTAACCGAACAGAACAACTTACAAAGGGTATAACTTACTCATACGAACCATATCTTGAAATACACCTAACTCATCCTGAGATAGGAGTTATGACCGGTTGAAGTTGACCAAAAACTCATTTTTTCTAACTCAAGTAAATATAAATTTAATTATTTCCAAAAATGCCTATTTCCAGTTCTAAGATTCTTCCTAACGATTTCTTAAATTGTGAGATGTTACAACTAGATATACGAGCGAGATAGAGAGAGAGGACTAACCTCATACTCATATATTTCCTAGATAGAATCTAAAGAGCAGGGGCACTAAAGAAGCCTTCATCAAATGGAATCTGCAGAGAAGTACAATTAATCATGTCGATCTTCTAAATTGGTGGAAGGTTGTGAACACTGTAATGACCAATTTTTGGCAGTTTCTAAGTTAAAGAATTTCAAGGTACTCTAAATTCAATATTGACGACAGTGTTTGATGATTCTCAAAATCATTAAAACACAAAGAAATCAACAATGGTAACTTCAAAAAACCTAATGGTAGATAAAGAAAATTGTTGCTGCTCAAATCTAGAGAAATTAAGTAAGATAAACTCCCAGTATCTCTCTATATATAATCTTGTGGAACGTTCATTGAAAGGATTCTAAATTTGGTCTTCTTAACATTTCAGCAAACAATTGTTTTATACTGGCATCGCATGCAAGAAGATGCCTTAGACTCTGCATATCTCCAATGCCAACTAGCACTGTTTGTAGAGATGAATAATAACAAATGTCAAAGTATTCAAGGGATTTTATCTGGCATGTGCTGCTCAGAAGACCCAAAATCTTTTTGCAACAATACAAAGATAAACCATTTAGTCTATCCAATTTTTTCCTGTTGATGGATAAATGTTCTTCAAACTTGAGCAATTCTGAAGCACCAAAGTCTCGAGATTTCGTGAACTGTTGAAGTTTAGAATACTTTTGAAGAGTTTGCAATCCAACTTCTTGACACTTCTACAATACTAAAAGTAAACAAATTAACTTCTAGTAAGATTTTCTTTCACTTAGTTGCAATAAAGCAAAACACGTGAAATTGCAGAATCGAGTAATGAACCTACAAATTCAAACAAAATTCTTTGATAGTACTCCCATTTATATTAAAAAAAATACAAGTTTCTCAGCTGAAAAATTTTGATTGTATAAATTTTAACGGATGTTGTTTCCAAGAGAATCATCTGAGCTCCCTGGACAACAGCTAAAACTCTCCACCTATATGAAACTTGTCGTCTATTGCAACCACCCTGAAATGCATTGGTGCTCAAGTTCACACCCTTCATTGTTGTCCTTCTACCACCACTACTTCAACATTTTTGGAACCCTGAATTTTAGTAAAACGAAAAAGTACCATAAGACCATGTTAACTACAAAAATTAAGAGAGAAAAATTTGTTATACAAATTGAAGGACAATGAGTACGTTACTTGCTTTGAACTTAATAGGAAATATGTATCATCAAACACGATGTAGATAAGTAAATGCTCATTTCAAATACGCAATGGATGGCAAAAAACAATAGATAATTTACTAACCAAAATAAAGATAAAGATAAAGAATGAATTCTTGTGACGACAATAGAAATCATTAGAAAATGTTTATCATATTAAATTTAAACAAGTATAACCAAGATAAATATAAAAGAGTTTACTGACTTTATTTCTATTACAATCTGCCTCATGAGTTGTTAATTGATGTTCAGTTGACATGATGACATTGTTGCTGATGTTTTTTTTTTAATGGATATACATTCCTGTTTTAGTTTTTCAGCTTTGAGTTTCCTAGTCTTTAGGCATGTAGAGTTGTTGGTAGACTTAGTGCCTACTTATAAGGAAGATTCTGTTTTTGTAGTTACTGCATTATTTACTACATATTGTTAGGAGTTCCTTCTATTTAAACATTTCTTCTTTCAACTTAATGTAATATCTCTCTTTTTCTTCTTCTGTCGTATGTTTTTTCTTTAGCTGTTAACACCAAAAAATTTATATTAGAGCCCTCTTATTAAGGGACTTGTGAGTGTAGTATGAGGGGACCATCAATAAAGTCCTTACCTGTTTCCTTGAAAAGCCATCAGAAACCTGAATTCAAAAAACTCTTCGGGTTCTTCTGCTATTTCTCCACCAATGTTTTATGGAGAGAACTAATCTCTGGAACTAGTAGAGGAGGATTACATAATATCTGTTTTTCCAAGAAATACAGCAATGACTCAGGTCAAGCTTAACAAGTAAAGGAAGATAATAAAATCCAACGCGAAATCTTGCTTATATGCTGCACTATAACCTACAACTTATCCCGGAATCATGCCGTTGGAATCAACAAAAGCAATCTGGGATTCTTTAAAAGAAGAATACCAAAGAGATGAGCGAATCAGAACTATGAACGTATATCAATAGAGAATTTGAGGTACAAAGAAAGAAAGATTCTGAAAATGTCAAAGAATACTTAGACAGGCTTCTTAGAATTGTGATAAAGGTAAGAATGTTGGGAAATAAGCTTCCTGATAGCAGAGTTATTGACACGATTCTTGTTACATTACCTGAGAAGTTTGAACCAACCATTACTTCCATAGAAAATACCAAGGATCTGTTAAGGATAACTTTGGCAGGATTACCAAATGCATTGCAGGTACACCAGCAAGGAAGGTTAATAAGACAGGAAGGACCGGTAGAAGGTGCACTTCAGGACAATTGGCAAAACTATCCTTGAAAAAAAACAAGAAAATAAAAGGAAGAATTATCCTCAATTCAAATGCAGGAGAAAGCCGTATATGAGATGCCAAAATATCAAAAACTTGGGCATGGTGAGATCACCTACAAAGAGAAAGGACGACAACAACAAGAACAAGGAGAAGCTCAAGTTGCAAATCAACATGAGAAAGAACACTTATTTGTTACATCATGTTTTGCATCTAGTATTTCAAGTGACAATTGTCTTATTGATAGTGGTTGTACAAACTACATGACTAGTGATGAAAAGCTTTTCAAAAGGCTTGATAAAACAACAATATCAAGAGTCAGGATTGGATATGGAGAATACCTCCCTACAAAAGGAAATTGGATTGTAGATATTGAGATTATATAGGCACAAAATTTGTTCCTGAAGTTCTATTTAATTCTGAACTTGATAAAAATTTATTAAATGTTGGACGGTTACTTGAAAATGGGTTCAAATTACTTTTTGAAGATAAGGTGTGTCTGATCATTTATCCAAGTGGTGAGGAACCATTTAGATTAAAATGCAGGGAAAAAGTTTTTCTTTAAATCTAATGGATGAAGAACAAATGAAATCCCACTAAGTCCGGTGTTGGAGAAACATGGCACAAACAGTTGGGTCACTTTCACCACAGGGCGCTTTTGTATATGCAAAAAAAAAGGGTTGGTAAAAGGTTTACCTTCACTTGAAAAAAAATCCCAAGTTGTGAGGCATGTCAACTTTGTAAACAGACGAGATCGCCATTCACAAAATTAACTTGGAGAGCGACTGAAAATTGCAGCTGATTCATATAGATCTTCCAGGCCCTCAAAGAACTCTATCATTGAAAGGAAACAGGTACTACATGATTTCTATTAATGATATAACAAGGATGTTAGATATACTTTTTAAAATTAAAATCGGAGGTTGCTGATGTTTTTTTGAAAATTAAAAGCATTGGTAAAAATCAAAGCGGCTGCAAACTACAAGTGCTCAGATCAAATAATGGGACTTAGTCCACTTCAGATCAGTTCAAAAACTTTTGTAAAGTAGCTGGAATAGAGCATCAACTCGCTACTCCATATAATCCTCAACAAAATGGAGTAAGCGTAAGGAAGATTATGACCGTTAAGGAGATATCAAGGTGTATGTTGCATGAGAAAGAGCTTCCCAAGGAGTTATGGGCAGAGGCAGCTAATACTGTTGTATTTTTGTTGAATTTGCTGCCTACAAAGGCATTGATTGGTCAAACACCTTTTGAAGCATGGAATGCTTACAAACCTTTACAAAAAAATCTCAATATTTTTGGTTGCTTATGTTTTTCTCACATACCTTAGCTGAAAATGGATAAACTTGACAAGAAGGTAGATTCTAAAATTTCATTGGCTTATAGCTTTGCAGTCAAAAGCTTACAGAATTATCCGATCTGAAAATGGAAAATTTTTGGTAGAAGAGATGTGGAATTTCTATAACAAAAGCAACCGGATTAGGATGGAGAAAAACAAGAAAGAAAAGCTAATGAATTGCACAATTTTGAAGAACGAGTTAGTCATCCTCCCGTTCGAGGAACTAGATCACTTTCAAGTATCTATCAAAGATGAAACATAGTCGTATTTGAACCTGCTGGATATGTAGAAGCTGATAGGCTGTTTGATGTATCTTACAGCAACAAGACCACATATATTGTATGATCTAAGTGTTCTATCCCGATTTTTGAATTCTCCTAGTGAATTGCATATAGAAGCTGCAAAAAGAGTACTCAAATATATCACAGGCACAATGGACTATGATATGAAAAGTACTTCAGGGTACGGTTTTATTTTTGGTGCCGGATACCTTTATTGTTGTTCCAAAAAAAAAGAGATTGTTGCTCAATCAATTGCAACAGCAGAATTTATTGCTGCTACAGCACCAGGCAATCAAGCTTTATGTATAAAGAAAATCTTATGCGATCTTTGGTTGGAAATGAAGGAAAGCACTAAAATAGGTGTGGTCAACAAAGTTGCCACTGCTATTTCTCACAATCCAATTTTTCATAGAAAGACCATGCATTTCAATGTGACGCTATACTTTCTAAGAGAAGTGCAAGGGATCGTTTAGCGAATTTGGTATATTACAGAACAAAAGAGCAGCTGACTGATATTTTTACAAAAACAATTCCGGCAAGCAAATTTGAGTTCTTCGGAAAGGGACATGGAATTTGCAGCTCTTGATGCAAGGAGAAGTGTTGAAATCTACCTCTTGAGTTATTAATTGATGTTGAGTTGGCATGATGACATGGCTGATGATGTGTTTTCTATTTTCTAAATATAAATATTTCAGTTTTAGTTTTTCAGTTTTGAGTTTCCTAGTCTTTAGGCATGTTGAGTTGTTGGTAGACTTAGTGCCTTTTTTTTTCAGTTACTGAATTATGTACTACAAAATATTAGGAGTTCCTTCTATTTAAACATTTCTTCTTTCAACTTTAAATTATGTCTCTCTTTTCTTCTTTTATTGAATGTTTTTTCTTTAGCTGATAACACCAACAATTTCCTTGTACAACAACACGGATTTCTTGAGGTCTGATTAGTATACTTTGTTTTACAAAGTTATGTGTTGAATCGATGTGAATTATTTCTCTTCCCATATCCCGCACCCACGGGCGGATACATGTGCAATCTAGGGGGTCAACTGTATATGTAAGGTCAATTTCGGGTTTTATGAGTATATTAATCAAAATGAACCCCTAAATATTAAAGAGAAGGATCCCGTAATGAATAAGGGGTTCAAGTTCCGCCTGGAATGACCGAGTTTTATTCTCACTCTTTGCATATTTTTTTCACCTTTATTTTACTTTAAAAAGGCTGAAAAGTTTTGGGCCCAGATTCCAAAACAAATGAAAAGGCTTCATTGGTTCAATGTGAAGCTTTATCCTTTTTATTTTTTAATATTCTCTTTTCTCAATTTGTCTTTGTCTAAATTTATTAGTCACATTCTGTGTAATTTTTTCCTTTATTCTTCAACTAGGTAGTCTACCTGCATACATAAGAAATCTTTCTAACGTTGTGAACAACTTTACCAATGATCGACTATTATAAGAAAAAAGTAAATTTTTGTAGGTTTTTAGAAAATTTATGGACAAATTACATGATTTGACGTTACCTCATATCTCAAAAATTATTAATATACAATTAATGATTAAAAATATCATGATATTTAATTATTTTTATCTTTTACACAATTTATCATATTATATGTTTTATGATATAATTTTCTTGTTAAAATTGAGTCATGTTTTTATGTAGCCATTAAAAATCTTTTTTTTATACATGAAATATAGAATCTAATAGTTTTATGGTTATCATAACTCCCTGTGTAAAAAAATTTTGTGAATGTTTTTGATAATCAACATAGTTATAAATAAGTTTTGTCCGTTAAAAAGTATACACCGCAACAACAAAAATAATATTTTGAGAGACAATCTACTTGTTTGAGGTCAAATGTTTCTCACTTTTCGTTATTATTACTTTGTTATTCTAAAAAAAATATAGAAGGAGAAAAATATATTTGAAACAACAACAAAATAATATTTTTAACTCTTATAGAAATTCATTCTTCATTAAACTGCAGAAGGCCATTCTGAATTCTTCATCAATGTAAGTTTATGACTTTTTAGGAATATTTATGTATGATTGTTTCAATATGAAAGTATACAGAGATTAAAATGTTTTATTCTGTACTCATGTTAAAGAAACATTCTCAAACATTAAAAATTAAAAATGAGTCTAACTTAGATAATTTGAACGCTCAACAATGACTTGAGGAATGAAGGACAACGAATCTATGTTAATACACTTATCTTCTTTAGCTTAAAATATTACTTTTATTTGTAGGTTTTGTTTCATATTTTTCAAATTAAGATTGACTAAAATAGTCACATCTTACGTCAAAAATATTTAGAAGATTGAATGAGAAATGAAAATAAACATTAAAAGGACGGAGATATTTGTCATAGTGGCATTATATACATGTCAAACAAAAAATAATCAATTCAATTGTAAGGAGACAACAAAAGAGTGAGAAAAAACATATAATAAAGGGAGTAAACTATGATATATCCAATGATGATAACAAATCATTCTAACCAAAAAAATTCCTACATTTTGAAATAAGATACCTCCACACTAATTGACTAACACTTCAATAAACTTTCAATCAATACAGTACTCATAATATCCACATAAAAATAAAAAAATATGCGCATGCATAGTTATCAACTCTCATATAATTTTCTGAATAACAAAAAATCACATCCTTGTTTGTGAAGGAATAACATTGTGGATGAAGAAATTTGAGAATTGTAAGGGATTTTTTTAAGGTACCTTCAATAATTTCAGACGCGAAAACTTTCTTGAATATTTTATTAGCATTTGTTATTTAATCTAACTTACAAATACTTTGACAATAACTTTACATAAATATAAAAATCAATGTTTAAAGCATATATTCAAGAAATAACAACTAATAATATAAGCATAAACTAATGATTGTAAAAAATTTACTAGAATATGCAACAATAGATGAAATAGAATGAAAAAGGTCGAGCCCACAGAAAGCAAAGTATAGTCCTCTATTTATAGACAACAAAGAGTAGTGTAAAAATGTGGTTATTGTTTCTTATCGGAAAAGTCACAACCTTTTTGAAAAGTTACAAGCCTCCAGAAAGGTCACAACATTTCATAAAAGTTGCAGCTTTTCATAAAGTCACAACTTTTCATGAAAAATTTATAAATTTTCATAAAAGTCATAACTTTTCATGAAAAAGGAAGGCTCGTTTTGGAAATAATTTTTTTTTAAAATAGAACATTGGTTTGTAGTGGCACCACGTAGGCGACCTAGGGTTCTCTTTTATATATATAGTAGGTAAATTGCCCGCGCTTCCTGTGTTGGTTAACTACGTCAATAATATACCCTTGAACATGTACTAATATTAATGTTATCGAGAAGGTACAACCTACGATAATTTTTAAGAATATTTTATCATAAAAATACTGAATTGTTTTTTGAAATCGTAAAACGAAAAATATTTGATTCTAAGTTTTTATGAATTTTGTTATTAATTCTACATTTTAAATGTAGTTGTTCATCACCAAAGTCTTTAGAAAAGATATGTAATTGCTTCATTGTCTATATATGTATATTTTCAAAAATTTGTAAAAAAAAATTATTCATCAATTGCCAGAATTTTACTCCTATCCAATGCCTCTACATGTAGAATTTAAATATTATATATCTTATATTATTAGTTGTGTACTTGACAAGTTAATTAAAATAGAAAAATGCATCCCTTAAATTTCAATTAGATAATGTAGGTCGCTCAAAAAATTTATATTAAATGATGTCTTTTCATGCCCCTTATTCAAAATCATATGCACTTGATGAAACTACTTTCATAGCCAAAAGGAATATTTTGTTGTTTATGTTTTGATCAATATAGTTAAAACTTAATTAGGTGGAGGAATTTCAATCTACAATTTATAAGAAAATAATTGTTTCTTTAACATTTGATTAATATAGATTTATTCTACTTTGAGGGGTAGTTCATTGACTCCAACCCAACATTTAAACCCCAAACGTTTGATTAAGGTGGAGTACAATACTTACCGTCCCACTACATTTTCTATTTTTTGGATCTCACTGATCGATTGAATGACTCGATAAGATAGAAAATTGAATAAATAAAACACCAAGGTAGTGTGGAACCACCATATCTTTTGAACACTCAAAGTCCCTTCTTAGACATCCCATGGATCTTTTAGCCAGTAAAACTCTATAAAAATCAAACTCATTTATTTTTGAACTTTAAGAATTTTGATATAAATGACACAAATATTCTAATAATTTCATCAAACTCTTGATTGAAATATTTTTACTTCAAAACAATGATCAAAAGAAAAAACATAAACAAAAATATTTAAAACATGTACTCAAAAACAAAAAGTAATAATTTAAGCATACATTTATTATTGTAAAAAGCATAACAGGATCTGTAATAAGAAATGAAACATAAAGGAAAAAATCGATCCCACTTATTGGACATTATCCCCTTAAGGAAATTTTTTCATTCTAGTACCCGAAGTTTAAAGGAATATATCTTCTCAGGAAAGAACGATTCTATTCACCAGTGTGCTGATAGAAAAACAATGGTGTCAGTGAGCCACTCAACTGGAGCAAAGGAAATGTATTTTCGTTATTTTAAAATTAGAGGAAATCCCTCTATTTATAGAATAAAAAGGGTAGCTTTAATGAATGTTTATTGTGTCTTATCGGAAAGGTCACAACTCTTTGGACAAGTCACAATCTTTCATAAAAGTAATGATTTTTCACTAAACTTGCAACCCTTCGTATAAGTAGCAACTCGTCATAAAATTTACAACTCTTCATAAAAGTCACAACTCTTCATAAACTTTGCAACTCTTTATATAAGTCAGAAATTTTCATAAAAATTCACAACTTGTCATAAAAGTCACAACTTTTCATGAAAGGAAAGACTAATTTTGAGAATAATTAAGTAAAAAGTGAATTCTTGTTTGTAGTGGCGCCAAATAGGCGGACCTAAGGTTCTTTTTTATATAAATATATGATATGATGATGATACATTTATATACATACATATATACATACATACATACATATATATATATATATATATATATATATATATATATATATATATATATATATATATATATATATATATATATATATGATTTTATAGTTTTTCACATACTGCTCTTTCTATGTACAAAGTTGAAGAGATGAAGAATTTTACTTAAATTTTTAATTTAGTTTAAAAACTATTTATATAAAATAAAGTTAATTAAATTTAACCGAACGAAGCAATATGAAATTTTTGTTATTTTTTTAACAAAATCTATTTAATTAAATTTTATTTCTTTAATTTCATTGTACTTTTACAATTTTTTCTATGGAGATGAAATTTAAACTAATCTTATTTGATTTATTGATTATTTGTTTTTTTTACAAATGACTAACCTAGTAAATGATTTAAATGAACTAGAAAAATGTTGATGTCATTTATTTATTTCTTGAATATGTCAATTTTCATTCCTTTTATAAGATCTTGGTGATTTTTATAGTAACATATGATTGAGAGGCAACTATTAAGTATTTTTTTAATAAAATAACAAAGTAAAATAAAACACAGGTAAATTTAAAGAGAAAAAAGGTACAAGACTTTGAAACAGAAACTCGATGGAGCAGGGTAAAAAGTAAGAAGTACC
Organism: Solanum peruvianum; assembly: GCA_027705065.1. Classification (NCBI taxonomy): domain Eukaryota; kingdom Viridiplantae; phylum Streptophyta; class Magnoliopsida; order Solanales; family Solanaceae; genus Solanum; species Solanum peruvianum. Next base: position 52,866,355 of record JAKWJD010001763.1, read on the forward strand.
TAGATGCAGTATAACAAGACAAGTTATATTTAGCGAGTTAAGATTAATATTTTTCTTTTCCATCTCACGTGTTTATTACTTTATACGTTGAACCCCCTTGAAGAATATTGTGGCTCCGCGACTGCCCGAACAAGATCATGCATCACCAAATAACGACAATCGCTTTTGACCAAGTTCCTTTAGACTAAGATTGAAATTGCACTTTGGGAATAAAAACCACAAACAATTAATGTTTTGGTATCTTCATCCTCAAAAAATCTATGGAAGGCGCAAACGATATCAAGAAAAATACTTTGAGCATCACAATCAAGTCCATTAAAGCTTATCTTGAGAATCTTTTGAATATCACAATGAGGAACTTCTCTTAGTTTATCTGAATTCGTATCTCCATTCTTCTATGGATCTCCCTGGCAAATTTGACCTCATAATAGATCATGACAGCCCATCTGAATATTTGATTTTATTTTATAAAAGCTCAACATATTCTTGTGGTGGAGAAAGACTGTTAAAGTATGACAAGAAAAGTTGTTGATCGTGATTTAAAAGTTTGGTCCTTTATCTCTCATTTCCTCTAAGCCGGCATATCTAATGTTCATCTTGGGTTGTAAAAACTATTAAACTATCAAAACCAAACCAGCTTCTATCTCTTGTTAAGGATTCTAATAGTCTCATATGATCCACATCATCCAGAATAATTAGACCTTCTTTTATTCAAGTCTTGCTTTGATTTGATTAATGCATTCAGAAATATTGCCAACTTTGACGCTTAGTGTTGAGGATTTGATTTAGTATTTTTTGTTGTATCTTGACAAGACCAAATGATTTCGCTTCTAATCTAACTTCTGAAAGGAAGCAAGGATTCCGAAGTGTTGAAATATTCGGTTTTAGATGCCTTTTGCCACAATTGTTTATCATATTCCATTGACACGGCATATATTAACCATGCAAACTTCATCTACACATTCACTTTGGCCTAAGTTGGCATACAGTTACACCTCAATTCTTTATGAATATTTTGGGTAAAAAAAAGAGGTATAACAATTGAAAGTGGTTGGGATTGAAGGTTTATTTTCTTTACCAACAAAAAGGTGTAGGCACAAGTTGGGGAAAATGAATCACACAACTCACAAGGTGGTCACACTAACATAGGCTCAAACAAAATGATTAACCTGCAAAAAAGTCACCCATGATCCTTCTTCACGTTTAAAAGTACCAAATCATTGGAATTGGCTCAAACACAATTTCAAAACAACAACTCTACATGTAAAACCCTATTATTAAATTAGAGCAATTTAGTCATTAGTTTTATTTAAAAACAAAAGGAAGGGGAAAAGGCTTTAGCCCCATCTCACGTGCAAATATTTTTTAAAAAGGGGATTAATGACTGCTAAACCTTTGCAGTTATAAGTATGAAGGAGCACGAAGATAGTCATCACACAAAAGAAAAATAAAGAACTGAACCTGTGCAGTTATAAATAGGGATTTCAAAGTATTTTATTTCAGTTCATTGACATGCCTATTATGTATTATCAGGGGTTTGGGTTAATGTGACATTGATAATTCGAATATGAATTTCAACTGATTTCAATATGAGAATACCCATGAACACAGGAAGATTTTTAATCTAACCCTAAGATACTCTTAGTCTCACTAGTGAGTTATATTGTGATTGTTTAACAGTGAATTAGTTATATAAAGTTTCAAACAGAAATAAAATTATGCCTCTTTGTTGGTGGAAATTAAATGACTGACAGACTAGTTAATAAATATGAGTTAACGAATGAGGGTGAAATGTAACCTTGGGGATTGGGTGTTGTAAATTAGTTATGAAATGCCCTATCAAGGAGATTTAACATAAGATATACATGACATGAATGTAGGTGATAGAATGAAAGTTGTACAAATTAGTTGAAGTGATAAGTTTGGTATTTCAACACGAATACTGTGAGTAGAAAATTTACCACAATTTATGTATTATAACTTGCACGATTTTCACATAGTTTATAAAGAAAATGTGTTACAGAATATTTTATACTTGCATGTGGTGTTGAATCAATATTTAACACCCCTCTTGATTCAAAATTACAAACTCGAAGTTTCTGCCGGAACTGATCATGCGGCTTGTGGGAGTTCTTTGGTGAGAACATCTGCAGTTTAATCCCTTGTATCACAAATCCTCAACTCTATATCACCTCACATTGTGTGGTCATCAATGAAATGACTACGGATGTCTATGTGCTTTGTTCTGGTGTGAAAAGTCGGGTTTTGTCATTTCAATTGTTGCTTTGATATCGCGAAATATTTCTATCTCACCCGCTTGCCGATAGAAACATCAACTAACATTCTTCGTAACCATACGGCTTGACAGGCTGCTGACGTTACAGCAACATACTCTGCTTTCGATGATGATAATGCAACCACATCTTGCTTCTTTGAACTCCAAGAGTTCACTACAGACCCTAAATTGAACACATTTCCAGAAATACTCTTTCTGATATCTATACTTCCTGCCCTGGCTGCCCAATCACTATCACTCAAGCTGAAATTTGCATCTTTGGAGTACCAAATTCCAAAGTCAAATGTCCCAACAACATAACGCAAAACTCTTTAGGCAGCACCAAGATATTGCTTGGTAGGACTATGCATATACCAAGACAACAATACTAACAGAAAACATTATAACATGAGGAGTATGTGTTAGGTAGTCCAAACTTCCAATCAAGATTCTGTAGTTACTAAGATCAGTGAGATATGTGCCATCTTCAAGGTGAATTTTTTCTTGCATTCATGGGCGTTGCAGCCGCTTTACAATTATGCATACCGTACTTGAACAAGAGGTCTTTTGCATACTTCGTTTGTGACAGAAAAATACCTTCATCTACCTGTTTCACTTGAAGACCAAGAAAGTATGGAAAAACACCTAAATCTGACATTTCAAACTCCTTCATCATGATAGATTTAAATTCAGAAAATAAAGTTTCGCATGACCGGCCCCATATAGATAATGTCATCCAAGTAGAGACAAACTACCCATAAATCTCTTGTACCTTGTTTCTTTATATACAACGTAGGCTCATTCTCGCTCCTTTCAAACCCATTCCTCAGGAAGTACGAGTCAATTTTGTTGCACCATGCCCGTGGCACTTGTTTTATCCCATAAAGATCCTTCTTGAGCTTGTATACTTTGCTCTCATTCCACTAAAACCAAAACCCTCAGGTTGGGAAACTTAAACATCCTCTTCCAATTCCCCATTTAAAAATGCAAATTTAACATCGAAGTGATAAATAGGCTAGCTCATTTTAGAAGATAAAGATAACAGTATTCTCACCGTTTCAAAGCGAGCGACAGGTGAAAACGTCCCATCATAAACAATACCTTGATGTTGTGCATATCCTTTAGCTGCAAGCCTTGATTCGTAATGTTGTATGCTCCCATCTGCGTGACGCTTGATTTTGAACACCCATTGAGTCCAATGGGTTCCTTTCCTTCCGGTAGATTCACCAATTCCCATGTTTGATATAATCTGCTCAATAGCTTGCATCTCTTTTAACATAGCATTTTTCCATGCTTGACTTTCTACAGCTTCTTTGAAACAACTAGGTTCAGTAACATACAAACAAAACTAACAATTTTCATAAATCTCCCATAACGATCTGAATTTCAGTGGTGGAGTCTCGCTGGAAGAATCACTTGAAGAAGAACTGCTGCACGTTCTTAAGTGGGTTAAGCTGTGATCACTTGCTGGAGCAGAGGTTCTTGATTGATGAGTATCACGACTGCTACTTGTTGAAGAAGAGCTGAATGCATTCCCTGAAACAGAAAATGTTGATCATCCTGTATTCCTAAGATACTTATAACAAACTTTAAAGAACTTGATAAGAACATTTTCACAAGTAGAAAAATAAATTTAGTAGAGAAACTAGATCAGAAACAAATAATAAAAGTATAAAAATAGTTTTCTTAAGGAAGAATTGTTTTCAATTGTGTTTAAAGAACCTTACTAATTTCAAAAAACTTTGAAGAAACACGAACATACCAGAGTTTAATAAACCAGTAAAGAACAAAAATCAATTCATAGATCTAAAATCTGTAACACTATACCAGAATTTGGAAAACAAAAAGAAGATCATGCAAACTGAATTCATAGTGTCCCCTTAATGAAATTATTACCCTCTATATCCGATGTTTGATTTGGAATATGTCCTCCCAAGATAGAATAATCTCAATAATCAATGTATTGATTTCCAAAATGCTGGTGTCAGCTATCCACTCAATGACAGTAAAATACACTTAGAATAATAGATTTAGTTGTAGTAGAAGATGTCACGAAATCTATATTCTATATCTTTTTAAAATGAGAGAAAACCCTCAATTTATAGAAAACAAAGGATAGTGCCAAAATGTTCTTATGGTCACTTACTAGAAAGGTCACAAACCTTCGGAAAAGTCACAATCTTTCAGAAAGGTCGTCATCTTTAAGAAAGTCACAACTATTCATAATGGAATAATAAATATATTGGACCCTAAACATGACTTGGGATTTTAACATTGACCTCCAACTTTCATAATTCTCAAACAAACACTTCAACTATCCAACTTTTAAATAAATAAACATGTGAGTCCGACATGGCACAATATACGTAGGACGCCACGTCGGACAAAAAATTATATGTAGGATGACATGTAGGACATGTGTGTCTATTTGTTCAACTTCATACAAGTTTAAGTGTCTACTTTTGCACACTCAAAGTTGAAGGGCATAAATATGATTTGGAACCAAGTTGAAGGGCATATTTATGTGTTACGCCATTAATAAAAGTCAGAACTTTTCATAAAAGTCGCAACTTTTTTTAAAAATAGCATCTTTTTATAAAAGTCCTAACTTTTCATGAAACTCGTAAATTTTCATAAAAATCGCAATCTTTCATAAAAGTCGCAACTCTTCATAAAAGTCGCAACTCTACCTTTTAAAACCAAACAATCCCCTGCATCAAAAGGGAATAACTCCAAGACAAAGAATGAACAAGTATTTGTACTTTACAAGCAAGAATTTATTGCATCTGGATAAGTAGGTTTCACCTTGGACTTTTTGTAGTAACATATGTGGGATATACTCGGTCAATCGGTAGATGCAATAGCTTTGACCCGTCGAACTTTGGTGTATACCTAGACAACCACATGTCACACAATTAACCCTTTACATTTTATGATCTTACGGTTGTGTTCATGTGAACAATAAACACCTCCTGGTTTCATGACTATATAGAGAGATGAACACTTGAAAATCATCCTCTTTGAAGCGTCTTACACTTCACCGTCACATAGGTGATTTCTAACCGTGTTATCGTGTAGATACACTATTTGGTTTACTCTGCCAAACTTAGTTAATCATTAAAACCATTAAGCTTTATTAAATCATTAGCAAGCATTAATGTTGTATCATTGTCCCTGAGCATTGTCTTCATAATGAGAATAGATTGAGTTTGTTGACAATGCTGAACCGTCAGTCACAATTTTTTTTCTCCTTGAATCTTGCACTTGGGATCTCTAGTCTGCTAGATAGAGTTACCACCATGATGACTTGTCCTAAGCCGTAAATACATTCCCTTAGATGATTTTTAAACTCTCTCTTTTGTTCGACCTCTTTATTAGTGGATCTGACACATTATCCTTTGACTTTACATATTCAATTCTGATAATTCCACTAGAGAGTAGTTTTCTAACGGTATCACGTCTGTTTCCTATACGACGAGATTTTCTATTATACATCATGCTTCATACCCTACCTATTGCATCTTGACTACCAAAGTGTATGCATACGAATGTCAATGGTTTGGGCCAAAAAAAGAATATATATCAAGAAATTCCGGAGTCTTTCAACTTATTAATCGACCTTATTTTCAGCACATATCTCAAAGATCATAATAGATCTAGCGATAAATCTGTCATTTGAAATATATCCAAGAGACTGCTCCTATACAAGAATAAATATATATGCAATCGTGGACTTTACTTCATTTGTCTGGTGATAAGATTTGCATTACTGTATCTTTTCAATACTGTTGGATAATTTTATAATGCAAGGCATAATTTTATGTATGTTTTAAATACTCCAAAACTCTATTTATTTCCATCTAATGATTTTGATTGTGATCACTTGTCAACCGACGTAGTTTATTTATAATAAATTTTATATTTGATCTTGCACACTTCATTATATACATCATACTTCCCAATACTTTAACACAATCCAATTGTGAGTCACTTTCGCTTTCACTCTTTTGAAATTCAAAGCTCACATTTATTGGAGACTTTAAAATATTGACATCCAAATATTTGAATTAGTCAAGTACCTTTTCAATGTAACCTAAGATCGCATCAGCAACTCAAAGATTTTTCATTCCAAACTTGCTTTCTAGCATATGTTTAGTAGCATTTATGTCATTAGTATCTCTACTAATGATCAACATATCACTGATATACAAACAAACAATGACCTTTTGATTTTAATGCGTTAACATTTATCACTTCCATCATTCTTAAATCCATTTACCAACAAAGTTTGGTCAAATTTCATATGTCATTGTTTGGGTGCTTATTATAGTCCATAATGTGACTTAACAAGTTCACACACTTTCTTTTATTTACAAGAAACCACAAAAGCCTCGAGATATTCCATGTAAATTTCTTCCTCCAACTCTGTTTAAGAGAGTTGTTTTCACATCCAGTTCTAGAATTTGGAGGTCGTATACCAAATCTAACACAATTAACATCCAAATGAATGTCATTCTAGTTATTGGCGAGTATGTGTCGAAAATATCAAGAACTTGTTTTTTGCTAAAACAGTATGTGTCAAAAATATCAAGAACTTGTTTTTGGCTAAAATATTTGACAAAAAGTCTTACTTTATTTGTAAACAGTTCCATCGACTTTCGTTTTCCTATTGAGGATTCAGTTTGATCCCAAAGGTTTATTTCCTGAAGGAAGATCAATCAACGTCAAATAGAATTGCTCAAGATTGAACCAATCTCACTATTGACACCATCTGTCTAAAAGGATGAGTCTACAGAAGACACAAGAGATGTACAAAGTCATATTCAAAGGAAGTACATATCCTTTGACATTTACTACGCCATTGACTTTCATTGTTAAATACATTCTCCTCTTGTTCTTCCCAAGGCCATTACACCTTTCACTAGACAATTCATGTCTAAGTTTACAGTCCACAATTTTAGGTCCTATTTTTCATTTTAGGAATAGGAACATGGAATTTGGATTGACACCCCCACACTTTGAAATTTTCAAGTTGGATTTCCTTTCTTTCCATTTCTCATATGGAATAGATTGTGTCTTGAACAAACAATATTGTTTTCTTTCTAGAAAGACAATACTTTTTGATGTTCCCTTTTGTAGAAAAGATTTTTCCTCCACACAAGTTTTGTGGTAAACCCGAACTTCTAAATAATGCATCCATCATTTCTTTCAACATTCATTTTTTTATTAGACTGAGCTGAATATGGAAACTATTTTATGGATAATTCCACTTTTCAAACACATTTCAGCAAAATGAGATTTATACTATCCATCTTTTTCACTTCTTATCTTTTTCCCAACTGATTTTTAGCATCAATATTATATTGTCTAGAAGTTTTTATTGCGTCATCCTTACCGTGCAGCAAATATACATAATCATTTCTCATGCAATTGTCAATAAAAGTAACGAGAAACTTTTTTCCACCACGAGATGGTATTGACTCATATCACAAAATGTCATTGTATATCAATTTTAAGAAACATAATTATTTTTAACAAGTATAAATATATTTTTGTGGGTTCATACTAGTCACATCATATACTAGTAATAGAGAAACTCAGCCACTACAATATCAAATATATTTCAATAATTTTTTTGGATCTAACATGATACTAAAGTATCACTAAATTTCAAATATTTTGCTCAAAAATTAAATTAGATACCAATTCTAATTTTACCTTTATTATAAGCAAAACACCCCACACATTTTAAATGTAATCTCAAATATATTTTTCAAGTATTTGAAAATAGTTTTTTCACATATTTTCCCTAACTATCAAAATGTCATTGGCAGTATGAAACCTATTTTGAAACTATTATTCTACTTAAGAATTTTAGAGTTTCAATTCTCTTTGACAATGTTTACATAGTGTAAAATTTCATTTCATAGAGGCACAAATTCACAAACTCTAAGTCACTGGTCTTTTTCCTCTATCACAAATACCATTTAGTATTTAGAATGTTTCTATTGTCCAACAAAATAAATAGAAAATCAACAGTACTGCACAAACTTAGTCTAATTTATTCAGAGTAGGAAACTACAAAAGTTTTTAATCCACAACAATATGACTTAATAAAATTCACAAGGAGTACAAAACTATAAAATTTTTCTTTTTTAGTCTCCAATCAGAATTAAACATATTCTTTATCACATAGAAATGTTTTCTTATCAAATAGTCTACCAACTATAACATCTTGACATACTATTTTATCAAACAAAAATATGCATCTTTTATTTTTGCAAACTAAAGAATTTTAAAGGTAACAATATTTGCCAAGTAGAATTCAATCCACAACACATGGTTTGTAAATTTTTACCAAAGATACACATGATAAAAAAATCAAAGATGATAATTCATAGAAACTATTTTCCTCCTTAGACAAAATAATAAGAAGGTTACCTGGTACTCATTAATTGGAATACCATAAATTTTTTATGTTACATTCTCACTTCGACCTTGATAAATAAAGTAACGAATTATGGAGAAATAATGCATTTATCTTCTACTTCCATAATCAGATTCTCTCAATCAGTAAAATACAAAAAATACTACCAGTATAATAGTTTTTTTAAGATTGTTCTTCATCTTGTATTCCTAAGATACTTAGAACAAACTTTGAAGAAATTGATAAGACACAACAAAGTTTATGAACATTTTCACAACTAGAAAAATAAAACTAGTAGAGAAACTAGATAAAAAACAAATTATAAAAATATACAAAATATTTTTCTTAAAGAAGAATTGTTGTTAATCTGTGTTTAAACAATCTTACTAATTCCAACAAACTTTGCAGAAACACGAAGTTACCAATGTTTATCGAACCAGTGAAGAATAAAAATTAATTCGCAGAACTAAAATGTTTAACATCATACCATAATTTGGAAAAACAAAAAGAAGATCATGCCAACTAAATGAATAGTGTCCCGTTAAGGAAATTATTCCCCTCTAGTATCCGAGGTTTGATTTGGAATATGTCATCCCAGGATAGAATAATCTCAATCATCAGTGTATTAATTTCCGAAATGCTGGTGTCAGCGAGCCACTCAATTACAGTAAAGTACACATAGAATACTAGATTTACTAGTAGTAGAAGAAGTGAAGAAATTCTATAGTCTATATATTTTAAAATGAGAGAAAATCCCTCAATATATCAAAAATAAAGGGTAGTGCGAAAAGGTTCTTATTCTGCCTTACTGGAAAGGTCGCAATCCTTTGGAGAAGTAGCAACCTTTAAGAAAGGTCGTCACCGTTCATAAAGTCACAATTTTTCATAAAATTTGCAACTTTTCATGAATGTCATAACTATTCATAAAAATCGCAACCTTTCATAAAAGTCGTAACTCCTCATTTTCCACTCACACCTTTTAAAAACCTGTAGAAACTACTGTAGTTTCTTGATGAAAAGCTTCATTAGTAGGCAATAATTTAATAGTTGAACTAACATTCTCAGAATCGATGTTCCAGCTACCATCTTCATTAAACATAACATTACTATTGACCGCCATTTTTTCCAGTGGATTATATAACTTATAAGCTTTGAATTGTGTGCTATATCCAACAAAGATACATTTCATTGATTTTTCATCAAGCTTATATCTAGCTTGGGAATTCACCAAAGAATAAGATATACATCCAAAGACACGTAAGTGGCATTCCTCGGGCTTGTTACCTTTTTATTCTTCATATGGTATTTGTTTAAGAAAAACCCTGGTGGTTGAAATGGTTAGCATGTAGATAGCAGTAGCAACAACTTCAGCCCAGAAATATTTTGGTACACCTCTAGCTTTTATCATACTTTTACCCTTTTGAATGACCGTCCAATTCATGCTTTCGACAACACCATTCTGCTCTAGAGTATATGGTGCAGTGAGATCTCTATGAACACCATTTACCCTGCATTAGGTGTTGAATTCATTTATTATAAATTCACCACCTATATTTCTTTGAGGAGTCGTAATTCTAAAACCACTTTGTCTCTCAACAAAAGACTTATATTTCTTGAAATTCTTAAATGTTACTTTTTTTAATTTCAAGAAATATCCCAACTCATTCGATTAAAATCATCCGTAAAAAAGAAAAAACATTGACTTTCACCTAAGGACTCAACACTCATAGGACCACATAGATCAACATGCACCAATTCAAAACAAAATGATGTTATCCAAGACTTACCTACAGGAATGGAATTTCTATTTTGTTTCCCATACACACATCCTTCACTAAAGTCAAGAGCATCAATTCAAGGCAAACAAAGAACCATATATCTACGACATAATAATTATGACCCCATTACACTATGAACATACCACAAATGCCATAAATTAGCTTTCATATTGCCTTTTGTAATTAGCACAAAACTTTTAACATCAGAAACTTCAAGAGGAAACATTCTACTTTGAGTCAGTCGAATGTCAACAACTTTGTGTCCTGGATTTTTATCTTGAATTCTACAGGAGTTGTCATAAAAAACAAAATTTCCACAATTCATTAGCTGCCCAACACCCAACAAGTTATGGGCCAAACAAGGAACATATTGCACATCATGGAGAAGTTTGACATTACCATGAGATTTTTTAGAGCGATTGTGCCTTTCCCGTCGATTGTCATCGCCTTGTTATTTTCAAGACGAACTGTTGACTTCTTTTATTCATCAAGTTATTTGAAGAGTGACCTTCTACCTGACATTTGGTTGGAACAACCAGTATAAATTATCCATACGTTATCTAAACATCTATTGAGAATTGAGCCATGAACAAATTAAGTTTATCTTCTTGTTGCTCAGTGAAATCAAGTTGTTGTTCATCCTTCTGTTTAGTCCATCAATCAGCTTCCTTCTGCCCAACTTTTTTGCAATATTCGCACTGGATATTGCTCTTGAATTACGGTGCTGACCACCAAACTGAGCATGTCCTCTGCCACGACTTTGTCAATGGAAACTACCTCTACCTCCTCTACCATTTGAAACATCTGTTTTGCATTTGAAAAAAATACTCCTCCTATATTTGATATGCCTTCTCTTCACTCATTTCTTGAGAAGCATTCAGTCTATCCTCATGAGCTTTCAATGAACTCATCAATTCATCAAAATTATAATTAGATAAATCACTGGGCTCCTTAATAGTACCTACGACATGATCAAATCTTTTATTAAGACTTCTCAAAACATTAGAAACTACAGATTAATCTGTAATTTTGTCACCATATGCCTTTATATGATTACCAATTGAACTCACCCTAGATAAGTAACCATGCACGAATTCACTACTTTTCATCAATGAATTTTCAAAATCCAGTTAGAGTAATTGGAGTTTAACATTCATAACCTTTGTCGAGCCATGAAATTATTTTTTTAGAATATCCCATGCATGTTTAAGGTTTCTGCATTAACAATTCTTGAAAATATTGAGTCATGCATCACTTATTGGATGTAAAACAGAGCTTTGGAGTCCTTTTTTTTCTCGCACAATCTTTGTGCTTCATCTTCCTCAGCATAGCCCTTCTCCACCAAATCCCACAATTCTTGAGACTTGAACAAATTCTTCATCTTTGTTCTCAAAAATTCGTATTTATTCCCATCAAATATGGGAATTAGTTGTTGAGATGTGGTAGATGCTCTATTGGTAGACATTTTTTGTTCTCAACTGTTACTTTCTCCTTGATTCAAATCTAATTAGAGGTTCCTATTTAGTTTGCGGCGTAACATATATGTTAGAAGTCCTAGTTCAGTCAAAACATATCTCTTGTTAGTTTCTATATTTAGCTTAGTGGATAAGGTTATGGTTAAGTTAGTGGGTCAGGTTTCTCTTAGGTGGTTAAGTATTAGTTGTATATATGTGGTAGATGCTATATTGGTAGTTATTTTTTGTTCTCAATTTTCACTTTCTCCTTGATTCAAACGTAATTAAAGATTCCTATTTAGTTGGCAGAGTAACACATTTTTTATGTAACACCTTGAAAATCCAAGAATCATTGTAAAGCCTAAAATAGGTTTCATAAAGTCTAAACACTGTTTCTAAGTCTATTTTTAATGAATATAGGTCATTTAGAATATTTAAGAATAAAAACATCCAAAATGTTGGGATGTAAAAGGGATGATAATATGCCTTAGCCTACTTGACTATGTTTTAGGAGTTGGAATTTTACGAACGTTGGTGGGAAAGTAACTAATGGGTGTTTGAGTTGTTCCATTGTTTAAACGTCTGGGTACGACTCCCCAAGAACCAATCAAGGGCCCTTTAAGAGGACCCCTAAAGTTTGATGCAGCACTGCCTGACAGTGTGCATCGACGAGACAGATGACGGCCCGTGTGCAGACCGATGGGGCATTGATGACACCGTCGTCCCATACATAGGCTTTTGGAGAAGTTCCCTTCACCTGCACAGTCTCTGGAATCATTAAAGGATTGCAGAGGTGTAGGTTATGGTCCGTGTGTAGATCGACGGGGCGTCGATGCCACCATCGTCTAGAAAAATGGAGAAAATCCTCCCCTGGACCAGTCTCTTACCAAACTAATAGATGTGCAGCTCGGACCATTGATGGATCAACGGTTCAGTGATCGAGGTCTCGTTGATGGGGTCTCTAAATTCCTGCACGTTTTGACTTAGGTTCATTTGATTGACTAAGTGGTTTAGAGATTAGTTGGGATTAAAGGGAGACCAATTAATTTTTTTAAGTTCTACTATAAATACCCACAACCCTCATTAATCAAAACACATCTCTCAAATAAACACTCTTTCTTCTCTATTCATTCTCTCTCTAATTGGAAGACTCCATAGAAGCTTAGCTTGGAAGGTGAATTGGGGGCTAGGAATGGGTGGATTATAAATCAAATTTTTGAGAAACATTAAGGTATGGGTTCTATTCACCTTTGAGTTCTTTTCCTCAAAATATTCCTTCAAAATAGATTTCAAAAAGTTGAGTTTTCCTATGGGTTTCAATCAATTACAAAAGTGGAGTTATGGATTGAGTTGTTAATGAATTCTTAGGTTTATATTTAGTAGATTAACATGTAATTCAACTTTTTATGGTAATTTTTGATGGTTTTGTTTAAATCGAAGAGTATGATCCTCAATCCCTAACCCTAGGTAGTTATCTTGACTTATATTGTATTGTGATCATTCATTTGAGTTGGTTGTTGATTCAATTACTATACATTGGCGTATTATGATTAAATTAAGATGAGTTATAGGCCTATAATACTAGTTCCTTAGGTGTGATTTAGGGTTATGAATTATAATGTGAAATTAGCTTATGTACTTTGTCTCAAGTTGTGGCCTAAAGATGAATTGTGTTATAGATTTGCAATTGTCCTTATTATCTTATTGGTTGTCATTGTGTGATTATGTTACTCCCCAAGTTGGGTGGAGTTATGGGTTTATGGTAAGACCTTGATTATGCACTATCACTAACACTTGATAAGTCTTAGAATCTATATCTTTACTTCCAATTGTGACTAATTGTTGTTAAGTCATGATATTACATTGGGGTATGCCTTATACTAGGATTATAGAGTGATTTAATGTTGAATTGAAATGTCTTAACTATATTGTTATATTGATTAAAGTGTATGTGCTACAAGGATGGTGAAAACTATCAATGTACCTTAATATGTTATGAGATGCTAAAATGTGAACCTCACTTATATGAATTGTCATAAAAGGACTTATACTCATACAATTCTTATTGAGATATTGATTATTATGATTATACAAGGGGCAGACTCTATTTCCTAAGTTAAGCTACGATTTATAATTTAAGGCGTAAAGACATTTCAAAAAGGGACTCTAGCTTAGCACTGAGTGAACTAGATAAAGAAGTGTCCTTTCCCACATAGGGAAGGTAGGAACACTACATTACTCTTCAGATTGGAGACTATAATGCATGACGCACAAAGAGGGGCCTCACTAAATCTCCTAGCTCTTGAACTATGTTGCCCCCATAGGAATACTAGCTAATGGATCCACGTAGTTGCTATGTATCATGTTTTGGTACAACCTTGACAAGTAGTCCGCCTTTTTGCAGTGTAGGGTCTTATGACACCGGATTTCACACTAGCTCAAGTGGTCTATGTCGGTTAGGGCAAGGTGTTCCAAAAAGGTAAAATAAATTAAAGGATTTGAACCCTAACTTGGATAACCTAAGGAGTCTAGCTTAGTCTAGGTAAAGGTATGGGACTCTACCTAGACATTGCACTACTTAGCCTTGCGGGATTCTTAGGAGGAGGTTCTTTATGTTTTTGTTATGTTAATATATGATGTTATGATGACCATGGAACATTGTTGATACTATATATTGATTAGTTCATTTATGAATATGCCTTGGATTATAATGATAATATACGATGAAATGCAAGCCTAAATTCCATGACACGTAAAGTTGGACATTGGTCATGTTTTCTTTAAGAGGATACTTGATTGAGTAAGGGTATAGGGATTTGCTTGGTAATTGCACTTGTTGATTTGATAACGACTTGTGAGTAGTTGTCTTTATTATTATGATGTGTTCAACTCTTATTTATTCTTGTGATATTATTCCTTGATGATAGGTAGGTCCTCAACTTTTGAGGGCAATCCCATCCTCTAGCTTTGGATTTTGTTATGAGCTTATATAATCAATAATTCTTTTCCTTTTTATTTGAATATTGCACTTTCGTATGACCTATACATGGTCTTGTTGATTTTATGTAAGGTGTATGCCCATATTGTGATATCAGTTTAGATGGTATGAGATGAGACAATCATTGAGACTATTTCTATATTCTTATATATGTATGTACAATAAAAGTAGAAGGCTATGTAACCTTCCTATATGAAGTGTCTATGTATACTCGATATGAATATATATTATGTGTATCTAGAGGTCTATGTAAACCTCCAAGTAGTGATAATGAAACTTTTAAATTTTTCCTCATTTTTCAACCTATTAATGTAATGACATGAAACTAAGAGGACAGTCTTAGTCCTTAAAAAAGACAACAACGCTGGTTACGTCTAGGGGGTAAACCCAGATGTTAAAAACTTGGTATCAGAGCATGAGGTTGAATATAGTTGAGTTATATATCTCTCTCTCTACCATTTCTATATAGGTTTGTATTCATAATTGTGAAGCGCGCCACACTTATAAGTAGAAACCTATATGATGCTTAGGAATCACTCTCTTTCTTGGAAATCTTATATCGTGCCAATAGAGTATACTTATGGTGTGCTTTTGTATATAATCCTATTGTTGTGATTATTGGTTGCGTGAACACTCGAAGGAATGCGGCTGGAAGACTTGAGGAAGAAGTTGCTAATGCGGGAGCCCCTCCCCATAATGACCAAGTCCCTCCACTTAAGGAAAATGCTAATGTTGATCAAGCCCCTGTTAACCCTCAACCTATGACGGAAGCGGAGATGAGGGATATACTTTATCAAATTGCTCAAGCCATGACTACTCAAGCACAAGCCACGATGCTTCATTCCCAAGTTATGACGGCTCAAACTAATTGAGATGTTGCTCCCTGTCCTCATCAACAAGTCACTACTATGGCTTCCCATCTAAGGGACTTCCCTACGATGAAACCTCCTACTTTTTATTGATCTTAGGTTGATGAAGACCCTCAAGAATTCCTCAATGAGTTCTACAAGGTACTATATGCTATGGGGGTGTCTTTAAGTGAAAAGGTTGAGTTGGCCTCATATCAACTCAAGGATGTGAGTCAAACTTGGTATATGCAATGGAGGGATAATATGTCGTTGAGGGGTGCTCTTATGCCTTAGGAGATCTTTAAGGTGGCTTTTATTGATCGTTTCTTCCCTAGAGAGATGAGTGAGGATAAATTGGAGGAGTTCATCAATCTTTGTCAAGGGTGGAAGAGTGTCCATGAGTACTCTTTGGAATTCATTAAGTTGACCAAATATGCTCCTTCTTTGGTCTCTGATCCTAGAGACTAAATGAGTCGTTTTGTGATTGGGTTGTGGAGGACTTATAAGAGGAGTTCCAATCGGCCATGCTACATGACAACATGAACATTTCCCGTCTTATGGTTTATGCAAAAAGGTAGAGGAGGCAAGAGCTAAGCGAAAAAGTAGAGATGCTAAGAGGGAAGGTCCTCTGATGGAGGTTGTTCAAAGAATAGGCTTGAGATACAAGACAAGCCTAAATTCAATAAGCGGGTCTCGTATCAAGTCCCATACAAATTTCCAAGAGATAGTGGTGATAGGGTGTCTAAACCTAAATTCAAGGAGGGGAAATGTACTAATTCACGAAATGAGAAGCCAGTTTGACAAAAGTGTGGTAAAAAGCATAATGGTGATTGCCTAAAAGGGACGGATAATTGATTTAGATGCGGCAAGAGTGGTCACTAAATGAGAGATTGTCCAAACTTGACGAGTCAAGACAAGGGTAGTGGCCAATCTTAAGCAAGTGGTTGTAGTGATGCTCCAAAGAAGAACCGCTTCTATGATCTCCTCTCTAAGGGTGAGAAAGAGACCTCTCCCTATTTGATGACCGGTCTTTTGAAAGTTTTCTCTTGTGATGTATATGCCTTACATGATCCTGGCGCTACTTTATCATTTGGTACACCTTAGTAGCTATAAAGTTGGATACTTTACCCGATATTTTGCATGAGCCTTTTCTAGTGTCTACTTCGATGGGAGAGTCGATTGTTGCTAAAAAAGTCTAACGAAATTGTCCTATTTCATTGCCTAATAGAGTTTCTAATGTTTATATAGTTGAACTAGATATTCTTGATTTTGATATTATTTTGGGTATGGATTGGCTCAATTATAGTTTTGCCACTATTGATTGTAGGACAATAGTTGTGAGGTTTAATTTCCCAAATGAACCCGTTGTTGAGTGGAAGGGTGGGAATTTTATTCCTAGAGGTCGCATCATATCTTTTCTAAAAGCATGTAAAATGATCTCAAAGTGTGGTCTTTATCATAGAGTAAGAATCCAAGATTTGGTTTTCGGAATTCCTCCTATCGAGTCGGTCCCTGTAGTGAGTGAATTTCTGGATATTTTTCCCAATAACCTTCTCGGTATTCCCCCTGAACGGGAAATGGATTTTGGTATTAATTTTCTACCGTAAACAAATCCCATTTAAATCCTTCCATATCAGATGGCTCAAACCGAATTGAAGGAGGTGAAGTCTCAACTATAGGATTTACTTGACAAAGGCTTTAAAAGGCCTAGTTTATCTCAATGGGGTGCTCCAGTTATGTGTCAAAAAGAAAGACGGGTCTTTGAGAATGTATATAGACTACCGTCAACTCAACAATGTTACTATCAAGAATAAGTATTGTCTTACTCGGATTGATGATTTGTTTGATCAACTCCAAGGGTCGAGTTACTTTTCAAATATAGATTTGAGGTCGGGGTATCACCAACTTAGAGTGAGAGGTGAGGATGTCTGAAACACGACCTTTCGTACTTTGTATTGGCACTATGAGTTCTTGGTAATGTCTTTTGGTCTCATCAATTCTCCGGCGGCGTTTCCGAACCTAATGAATAGGGTATTTCAAAATTACCTTGATTCATTCATCATAATGTTTATTGATGATATATTGGTATATTTGAAGAATGAGGATGATCATATGGGTCATTTGGGGGTAGTGTTGCAAACCCTTAAAGAACATCAATTCTATGCAAAATATAGTAAGTGTGAGTTTTAGTTGAGGTCGATGACTTTTCTTAGGCACATCAACTCTAGTGACAGAGTTGATCTAGACCCAAGGAAAACGAATGCGGTGAAAAACTAGCTTAAACTATTGACTCCAACAGACATTAGGAATTTCTTCCTTTTAGTGGGTTACTATCGGAGATTCATGGATAGTTTCATGTCCATTGCGTCTCCTATGATTACTTTGACCTAAAAGAGTAACATCTTTGAGTGGTCGGAGGTATGTGAGAAGAGTTACTAATTGTCGATAGATAGGATTACTTTTGCTCCAGTTTGACCTTACCAGAGGGTACAAAGTGTTTTGTGGTTAATTGTGATGTATACCGAGTGGGTTTGGGGTTTGTGCTTTTGCAACACGAGAAGGTTATAGATTATGCCTCTAGGTAACTAAAGGTACATGAGAGAAACTACCCCACTCATGATCTTGAATTAGCGGCCGTGGTGTTTCCTTTGAAAATTTAGAGGCATTACCTTTATGGGTTCATGTTGATGTTTTACCGATCATAATAGTCTCCAATATGTGTTTACTCAAAACGAGTTGAATCTTCGATAAAGAAGGTGTCTTGATTTGTTGAAATATTATAATATGAGTGTTCTTTATCACCCCGACAAGGCTAATGTAGTTGCGGATGCCCTAATTCAGATGACTATGGGTAGTATATCCCATCTTGACGAAACCAAAAAGGACCCAGCAAGGGAAGTGCATAAGTTGTATAGGTTGGGAGTGAGGTTGGAGAGTTCTCCGGATGGGGGTGCCATAGTTTTTCAGAACTCCGAGTCATCTTTAGTTGTTTAGGTGAATTCCAAAAAACACCTTGATTTAACCTTACTGCAGTTGAAAGAATCGATTCTCGACAAGTTGAATGAGTTATTTTCCTTAGGGGGGGATGGTGTGTAAAGGTACATGGGAGATTATGTGTTCTCGATGTAGATGGGTTGAGGGATCGAATCCTAGAAGAATCACATGGGTCCCGCACGTAGATTCATCCAAAGTCTATAAAAATGTACCATGACTTGAGTGAGATATATTGGTGGAAAGG
Source organism: Solanum peruvianum (assembly GCA_027705065.1). NCBI lineage: Eukaryota > Viridiplantae > Streptophyta > Magnoliopsida > Solanales > Solanaceae > Solanum > Solanum peruvianum. The sequence continues at coordinate 52,885,373 of JAKWJD010001763.1, forward strand.
TCTAAAAAGGGACATAGCAGAATTTGTCGCTAAGTGTCCAAATTGCCATCAATTAAAGGCCGAAAACCTACAGTTGGGTGGCTTACTACAAAAGATCCAAATTCCTACTCGGAAGTGGGAAGACATCAATATTGACTTTGTAGTTGGATTACCTCAGACTCAAAAGTCCTATGATTCCATATGGGTGGTTCTGGATTGATTGACTAAGTTCGCTCTCTTTATTCCCGTCAAGTCTTCATATACGGCGGAGGATTACGCAAGAATCTTCCTAGATGTGGTTGTGTGCCTCCATGGCATTCTGTTATCCATCATATCAGATCGGGGCATACAATTCACATCTAGATTTTAAATGTCACTCCAAAAAGGGTTAGGTACTATATTTAAGTTGAGCATCGCTTTTCATCCTCAAACGGATGGTCAAGCGGAGAGTACAATACAAACCCTTGAATATATGCTTATGGCGTGCATCATTAATTTTAAAGGGAGTTGGAATAGACACTTACCTTTGGTGGATTTTTCCTACAACAATTATTTTCATTAATCCATTTCCATGGCTCCCTATGAATCCTTGTATGGTCGGTTGTGTAGGTCTCCTATTTGATGTTTTGAAGTGGGTGAGACATAAGTCTCTAGTTAATTTATAAGACTTTTCAAAAGGTCCATATCATAAGGAACCGGTTCCAAACAGCCTATAGTCGGAAAAAGTATTATGCCGATCATAGGAAAAGGGATTAGGAGTTCTAAGAAGGTGATAAGGTGTATTTGAAAATTTTACCAATGAAAGGGGTGGTTAGATTTGGCAAGAAAGGGAAATTGAGTCCCCGTTATGTGGGTCCCTATTAAATCTTACAAAGCGCTAGTAAGGTTGCCTATGAATTCAAAGTTCCTAGTGAATTTGCTTAGGTTATCCGGTTTTCCATGTTTCTATGTCAAAAAAGTGTATCGGTGATCCCGAGTCCGTTATTCCTATTGAGAGTCTTGGTGTCAAGGATAACCTCTCTTATGAGGAAGTTCCAGTTCAAATTCTTGATAGGCAAGTCAATAAGTAGAGGACTAAAGAAGTGGTTTCCATAAAGTTGTTATGGAAAAATCATCCAGTTGAGGGTGCAACATCGAAGGTCGAGGACGACATGAAGTCCCGTTACCTTTATCTTTTTGAGAATTAAGGTTATTCATTCTTTTTAATAATATAAATATGACTATGAATTGAAGTTTCTTGATTTTTAGGTGTAGTTTTGCACATTTTGCATTTCTGAAAGAACATACAGTGAAGTTACTGTAGTATTGCTATTAAAAACATGAAATTTTTATTGTTGCTTGTTTTCAGTTATGTTGTGCATTTTGATATGGTGAGGGTTCATGAAATGGTAGGTAGCATATTGTTTAGTTGAACTTTGTGCTAATTGACTCATGTAATGTATGTTGAGCTCAAAAGTGTTGTGAGAAGGAAATGCCTCAACATAAAGTGTTTTGAGCCTTATGTGTGCTAATATGAGTTTTGATATTTGCCTTGTTGAAATGACATGCTTTATGTTGATTTGATATTGTTGATTGGTTGGGCTTCTAGTCATGGGTCTATTCTTTCCTTTTAAAAAATTTAGTGTCATTGGGGGACGAATGTTCCTGGCGGGGGGGGGGGGGGAGATAATGTAACACCTTAAAAATCAAAGAGTCATTGTAAAGCCTAACATAGGTTTCATAAAGTCTAAAAACCGTTTATAAGTCTGTTTTTAATGAATGTAGGTTTTCTAGGAGATTTAAGAACCAAAACGTTCAGGAAGTTGGTTCTAAGGGATGATTGTGTGCCTTACCCTACTTGACTAATTTTTAGGAGTCGAAATTGTACGAACGTTTGTGGGAAGGTAAATAATGGGTGTTTGAGTTGTTCCATTGTTGAAACGTCCGGATACGACTCCCCAAGGACCAATCAAGGGCCATTGAGGAGGACCCCTGCAGTTTCATGCAGCACTGTCTATACCACCGTCGTCTCACACTTAGGCTGGTGGAGAAGTTCCCTTCACCTGCAATCTCTGGAATCATCAATGGAGTGCAGAGGTGAAGGATACGGTCCGTGTGTGGATCGACGGGGAGTCGATGCCACCGTCGTCCCACACTTACTAAAATGGAGAAAATCCTCGCCTACAATAATTCTGATCGAACTAACGGATGTACAACACGGACTGTCGGTGGACCAAAGATCCAATAATCGAGGTCGTCGATGGGGTCTGCAAATTCCTGCACGTTTTACATTAAGTTAATTTAATTAATTAAGTGGTTTAGGGGTTAGTTAAGGATTAAAGGGAGACTAGTTAAGTTGATTAAGTCCTACTAAAAATACACACAACCCTCATTAATCAAAACACATCTCTCAAATAAACCCTGTTCTTTGTCTCTAATTGGAAGACTCCATAGAAGCTTAGCTTGGAAGGTGAATTGGGGGCTAGAAAAGGGTGGATTCTTCATCAAATTGTTGAGAAAAATTAAGATATAGGTTCTATTCACCTTTGAGATCTTTTCCTCAAAGGGTTCCTTCAAAATAGATTTCAAAAAGTTGAGTTTTCTTATGGGTTTCATTCAATTACAAAATTGGAGTTATGGATTGAGTTGTTAATGAATTCTTAGGGTTATATTATGTAGATTAACATGTAATTGAACTTTTTTATGGTACTTGTTTATGGTTTTGTCTAAATTGAAGAGTATGATCCGCTATCCCTAACCTTAGGTAGTGATCTTGACCTATATTGTATTCTGATCATTCAGTTGAGTTGTTTGTTGATTAGATTACTATCCTATGGAATTATACGATTAAATTAAGATGAGTTATAGGCCTATAATTCTAGTTCTTGAGATGTTATTTACGGTGATGAATTATAATGTGAAATTAGCCTATGTACCTTGTCTTAAGTTGTGACCTTAAGATGAATTCTGTTATAGAGGTGGAATTGGCCTCGTTATCTTATTGGTTATCATTGTGCGATGATGTTACTCCCCAAGTTGGTTTGAGTTATGGGTTGATTGTAAGTCTTTGATTATAGACTATTAGGAAGAGCTGGTAAGACTTTGAATCTCTATCTTTACTTCCAATTGTGATTAATTGTTAAATCATGATATTCTATTAGAGTATACCTTATATAGTATAATAGGGTGTTCTGATGTTGAATTGAAATGTCTTGACTATGTTGTGAAGTTGATTAATGTGTATGTAATATAAGGATGGTGAAAACTAGCAATGTGCCTTAATATGTTACGAAATGCTAAACTGTTAACCTCACTTATATGAATTGTGATGAAAGGACTTATACTCATACAATTCTTACTCAGCAATTGATGATGTTGATTATACAATAGGTAGACCAAATGGCCTAAATGAAGTTATGATTGATAATGAAAGGCTTAAAAACATTTCAAAAAGGGATTCTATCTTAGGACCGAGTGAACTAGATAAAGAAGTTACCTTTTCCGCTTATGGAAGGTAGGAACACTACATTACTCATTAGATTGGAGACTATAATGCTGGCGCATAAAGAGGGTCCCAACTAAAACTCCTAGTTCTTGAACTATGTTGCCTCCATAGGAATACTAGCTAGTGGAGCCATGTAGGTGCTATGTCTCATGTTTTGGTACTACCTTGGCATGTAGTCCGCCTTCTTTCGGTGTAGGTTTTTATGACACTGGATTCCACATTAGCACATGTGGTCTATGGAGGTTAGGTCAAGATGTTCCCAAAAGGTAAAATGAGTTAAAGGATTTGAACCCTAACTTGGATAATCTAAGGGGTCTAGCTTTGTCTAGGTAGGGGTATGGGACTCTACCTAGACATTGCACTGGTTATCCTTCATGGGAGTCTTAGGAGGAGATTCTTATATGTTTATGTTATGATAATATATGATGTTTATATGATGACCATGTCACATTGTTGATACTATATGTTGTTTAGTTCATTTATGAATATGCCTTGGATTATAATGATAATATACGATAAATTGCAATCCTAAATGCCATGATATGTAAAGTTTGACAATGGCCATGTTTTGTTGTTGAGGATATTTGATTGAGTAAGGTTATGGGGCTTTGTTTGGTCGTTGAACTTGTTGACTTGATAAGGACTTGTGAATAGTTGTCTTGCTTATTATGATGTGTTTACCTCTTATTCATTTTTGTGATATTATTCCTTGATGTTAGGGTTGTAGTAAATCATGGTTTCATATATGTTGGGATAATTATTACTTGTATGATTGCAAGCATGTTGGTTGATTGATACGACTTACTTGACTTTGCATTAAGTCCTTAAAGGGTTAAAAATGACATATTTTAACAAAAAGTACCTTTTAACATGTTTTGCTTATGTATGTTGATACGCTCAAACTTACTTCTCAAATAAAAAGTAAAGAGGTCGTGCAAGCAAATAACCCAACTAATGAGGTTGGGATCGTTCCCACTAGGAAAATAATTCAGACTTAACTTCAACTATTATTACTATTGTTCAGTCAATTACTTCCTTGGAAAGCAAAAGTAATAAAAGGGGGGTTTTCTATTTCTAAATGAATGAAAATAACTAGCGAAATTAAAGCTGACAACTAACAGCTTCAAATGTTTGAGTTTAATCAATTAATAAAAGTAACTAGGGTTTACGTATTCCCCACATGTTCATAACTTAATAATTCTAACTATAACAATTCTTTCCTAGTATCTTTCATTCAAAGTAATACGTTATGTATTTCTAAATCCTTGGTCCGGCATCTAGAAAATTTCACTCCGCACCTTGGTCCGGCTATGTGTTGCTATACTAACCCTTATCTTTACCTCATATTAAGCATCGTATTCGATATTTGACTAAGTTATTACCTCGTACCAATCAATACTAGCTTATTAGATAGTATACACTAAATCTATGTTTATAATTCTTTTCCTATTATCTACCTCCTTGGTCTTTAAAGTAGCATTAAGGCGAGTTCTAATGTTGGCCATCCGTCAAAAGGACTTCTAAGCGAAAGAATTATCAATACATGGAAGACACTATTCTAGAATTGTTATTTTAGTAAGGTTATACCTCATTATTCGCCTATGGTTCCCACAACCCTAGTTAAGGAGTTTAGTTACCCATAGTCGTAATCATAATATTGAAATATATGATATAAGAATTCATGAACTTACTTCAATGAGAAAGAGTAAAATCCGAAAGTTCACTTGATTAATCATCAAAAATCACCAACAATCAATTACTGAAATTAATTGAAGAACAAAGATTCTCCAAAAGTGTAACAATAATCCTTAAGTATAATCCACAAAAGAAGCTCAAAAATCAAGAGTCTAACAAAGAGTCTAAAATAATCAAGGGTCTAATCCCAAAAACGAGGTTTTTCGAACTAGTTATAAAAAATAAAAACGTAATTATATAAGGACTATATTTGCTGGAAATCTGCCAAAAAGCGGCTGGATCGACGGACCTCGCGACGGATCATCGTGGTCACGACGAACCGTCACGAACTACGTCGTCCCATAATTATGCAACTTCTTCTGCTGCTCTTTTCATTACCCTCGACGGCAGGTATGACGGATCCTCATAGGCACCACGGTCCGTCGAGGGTCTCCGTTCCAAAACACTTGATGTCTTGGCACTTGGGTACTGGGACTACTTCTCTAATCTTCATGGCGAACCAGCAGAACGGACCGTCATGGCTAGGACGGTCCGTCACGCACCCCTTAACCCTACAGTTGGTCAAAATACCCCATCTTCCTTCAGCAGCTGCACTCTGATGCCACCTACAGACCGTCACGGGCACAACGAACCATCTCAAGCCCCGTAGGTTCCGGTCGTTGAGGAGTTTGGGAGGCGACATTATTGAAGGCTTAAATTATTCCTTTCACCCAAGTGATGTAGGTCCTCAAATTTCGGGGGCAATGCCATCCTCTAGCTTTAGATTTTGTTATGAGATTATTGACTCTATCATTCCTTTGCTTGTTATATGAATATTGTACTTTTGTATGACCTATACATGGTCTTATTGAATTGATGTAAGGGCTATTACCATATTGTGATATCCGATTAGATTGTATAAGATGAAATAATCATTGAGACTATTTCTATATTCTTATATATCTATGTGCAATAAAAGTAGAAGGTTATGTAACCTTCCTATATGAAGGGTCTACTTATACTCGATATGAATATATATTATGTGTATGTAGAGGTCTATGTAGACCTCAAGTAGTGATAATGAAAGTTTTAAATTTTTCTTCTTTTTTCAACCTATGAATATAATGATATGATACTAAGAGGCTAGGTAGACTTTAAAAAGGACGACGATGTCATTTACGTCTTGGGGGTAAACCCGGATCTGACATAAGAAGTCCTAGTTGATTCAAAGCATATCTCCTGGTAGTTGCTAATATTTATCTTAGTGGATAAGGTTGTGATTAAGTTAATGGATCATGTTTCTCTTAGGTGGTTGAGTCTTAATTCCTATTTAAAGTGTCATGTGTATTTTCTTTAAAAATATCAGCATATATAAAGTTCTCTGGAACTCAACCTCTATCTTCTTGTACATTGTTTCTTCTTTCTTTATTCTCCTACATGTGGGACAAGTCTTTTACTAATATGATACTGAAAAGATTATTTGAGATAATCTCATTCTCTCAAGATAAGATTAATTTTATTGAAAAGGTTTTACACTTATTTTAGAAATAGTATTTTGACATGTGATTGTTAAATATTGAAATGATATGATTTAATAAGATTTAACTGTTCTGTTCGGTTTGGAAATGCTTCTACTAATTACAAGAAAAATTTAAATGGAGTAGACCTTGTTGAAACCCTAGCTAACGATGGGTTCGTTAGACATGATGTAGGTTGTAGTTAAACGCATTATTGATAATGCATTTGCTAGTGGAAAGGTAGATCAAGTGTATTGTTACTGTTATCTCTCGAGTAGGGATTCAATGGTAGAATATTTAACTTTTTTTATGAAGAGTTCAATGTTATTGGTAATTTTTAAAGAGAAGACCATACTGATTACATGATTAATCTTCAGAAACCTCCCGCAATAAGATTTGATGTGAAAATGTTTTTCTAAGTGTATTATTAAGTATTTAAATGGATTTGACTTATATGAGGCAGATAAGATTGAATATTGTTAATGTTTCTAAAAAGGAAGTTATTTTACCATTTTGAATATCAAAATTGCATGTTTTATGAGTTGGCCCTTATTTAAAATGATTGTAGTTAAGTATTATTACTCACTGAGCTAGTGTCCCGCTCCTCGCTAACTGTTTTTACACAAAAATCAGGTGCTATTGAAAAGGATTTCATTAACTAGCATGTGAATTGGTAGAATCGGTTGAGCCCTGCATTGCTTCGTGTTGCATGAGAACTATTTATTTGCTATGTTTCTTTAATTTCTTTTAAAAAATCTTAGAGTCACTCCATTGTCATTCCTTTGATTTGAGTCGAAGATTAGTCCTTTAAATTGTAGTCAAGCAACTAGTTTGGAACTATTCCTTAACTTAGAGATGAATTGGATTAATTGAGGGACAATTAGATCACATATGAATATTATGTTGTGGTTTATAGTTGCTATTAGTTTTGTTGAAAATTTTTGAACAAGAAAATTAAGGATAGGCCTAAATATAAAGGAAAATCTGCTCGTTATGTTGTACATTTCTAGTAAGGTTTGCTTTAGGATTCTCCCCTTTAGCGGCGGTAACATTCTTAACTTGGGTCGTGACACTACAACCCTAGCTGGTGTTCAAGGATCATTACAAAATTACATGAATATATATCTAACTAGTCAACATAAGATGCCCAAAATTCATGCAAGAATTACATAACTCAATTTAAACAACTCAAGGTATCCACCAACACACATCTCCAAAAGAGCATTTTTTGAGACGACACAGTTGTGCACAATCGATATTCAAAATTTAGACAAGCATCAGAATCAAAAAAACTAAACCAAAGCAAAAGCAATTGTACTATCAAACCAAATAAGAAGTTAATTACTATCAAGTTATAATTATAATCCAAGAGGTACGAAAAATCAATTTATGTAACAAAATTACAACCCAATCAAATAAAACTCCCTCTACTCAAATCAAAAATAGACATTGTCCTCTAAGCCACAAAATTAAGTAGAAAATTATAGAGAGAGAGGGTTGCTCTATCATCTATGAAAGTGGAGAGGTCTGGCCAACAGGTGCAGCCTCATTTAGGGCATCAATGCCTTGCTCAACCCCCAAGGTCGGTGTAATGGGCTCTTTAGTGGGATTGGACCCACTAGAGACAATCATTCAAGTGTCACAAAGGCACACCTCAGTAATAATCTGCACAATCGCCTTCTCAAGGTATTTCAACTCTGCATTTGGATTAAGTTTCTTGGCTATAGTCTCATATCCTCCTCAGCACCTAACTTCTCCTGATCCACCTTGAAGGTCTATAAATCATGGGTAGATTGAGGCTCTTCAATAATAATCACAAGAAACTCTATTTGGTGCCCTTAGGGACACCAGAATCAGTCCACAAACATGAAATATCAATGGATTTTGATTCATCCACATCACTTACCCACTCTTTTATCCGGGCATATAATCCATAAATACGTTTCTAATACACCTATAGTAATTTCCTATGCACCCTGCATCGCCTTCCAAAGGGATACAACGAAGTCTTTATAGCCCGGTCAATCATAGTTGGAACATGTGCCTTAAACCGAGTGTCTCGCTCAGCTATAAAATATACAAGGTTACCAATCTATAAAACAACATCTTAAATCAATGGAGTGTGAGATAGAGTAGAAATAGAAGGAGTACTTGAGGCATAGACAAAGAAGTGGGAGGCATAGAGTCACCCTCCAAAGATTCTACATAAACAACCAAGGAGTTATCCACCAGTGTTGTCTTCTTCAACTCGGCCATATGTGAAAGGTACTCCACTTCAATCCAACGAAAATCACAGGCTGATGTTGGGGTCATTTGTTTACCCTTCTTGTCCAAAAAAAAAAGCACCTACTTTTTGGCGCAGTGATGTCTATGTACTTCTTTGCCGCCATGGATTTCTCTAGATCAATGATTGAAACCAGATTTAGCCTCTCTTTAGCAATGATCAACCCTAACAGATAATCTTTTTGATGGCGGAGGATAGACTCGTTTTGAAATGGCATCAAAGAGCTAAATATAAACCCAAACCAGTATCACATAGTGATGTGTATTTATTTGTTTTCAATTATCATTCCCTCCTTAATCTAAGGAGTTGTAATCTCACTCAACAATGGGGTAAGCCAACCACTCAACCCATCTAATGTATTTTCAAGATTATTGGCCAACTTGTGACAAATTCGCACAGTGTAGTCCAATGCATTATTAATGTAAGTTTCTCTACACTTCATTTTCCTACCTCGAACATCACCAACTTCAATAGGGTGAAGACGAACCTTTTTCTTCTTATATCTTGGTAACGGTTGTGTATACACATCATAAAATTCCATCACCTTAGTGAAACATACAGGTGATGGGCTTTGTGAACTGCACAGATTTATGAAACCTTATAAGATCTCACAAAATCTCAGGATATCTATCTATCACACAATCCATGAAAAACTGTGTCTCCTCAAGAATAGTATGCATCCCTAAAACTTTGAGATGATTTAGAATCCTAGAGTCTAGGTACCATGAATAGATGCTGGAACAGGCTCCGTGGCAGTAATAAAATAGTGGATGGCCTTACAAAAGAATCTCACTCCTCTTTTGTTTTGCGGATTGTGCTTCCTAGAGTGGAACGAGTCGAATCTCAGAGAAACATTTAATGGATTAATTCAAGCAATCATGCAATTACAACAACCCAATCATGAATGATAACTAGAACTCTAAGAACATGGATTCAAGAAACTTATGGAGTAATGTAAAATAGCAAAGAGTGTACGAAGAACAAATAATGATGATGGATATGGGGGGGACAGGGAATGATGGAAATAAGATGCAATTATGATAAACTATATTGAATTATTTAAAATAAAGTAGAAAATTAATAAAGAAAGGTGGATGAACGGAAGGAAAAAGAACAAATGCAAGAATTTAGAGGGATTAATTTAAAAAGTCAAAAAGACCATCGGATCTTCAACTCACGTCCATTTGGAAATCTCGATTAACTCCGCCCCAGGTTATCTCAACAAGTTTAGCATACTTTGTTGATGTGCATATTTATTATCACTAAAAGTTATTTTTATTGTAATTGTATTGCTATGAGTACAAGCTAGAGAATGTTGGATATACACAAACTTAAGGAAGTAAGAACATCAAAAATGACAAAATTTAATGAAAAAATATAATATAAAACTAGTATAAGAAAACCTGGGCATACTTGATAAATGTTAGTTGTTGAACTATGACTGTTGGCCTGTGATTACCAATCCTTTTGAGCTAATTTTATGCAGTTTGTAGTCCAGACACTTTAGTTAGGATGAAGGGAGTACTCATATTCTAGCCTAGCTTTTATTTGTTTAATAGGTTGCTTGTTGAGTATTTTGTTGTTTAATACTCACCCCTTACTTCTACACTTGTAGGTTCGGAGCTCCTATCCATGTGATTGCTCTACTTTTATTTCCAAGGTTTCTGAAGGACTTTGAGAGGTAGTTGCACGTCATCCCTATGAGCCCTCTTGTTTCTTATTTTATGTTTTACTCTATTCTATAGACAAATAATTGACACTTAAACTTATCTTTCAATTGTGCATTAATATTAGTGGCTTGTACACGTGACAACAAAGTTTTGATATATATTAGAATGACTATTTTTTCCTTTCTTATGTTATTCTTGTTCTACTTTCCACTTTTATTCATGTTGTTGGGTTTGAAGCTTACTTTTTTGGTGGAAATAGATGAGTGTCATCACGTCCAGTTTTGGGTCATGCCATTGAAGAAGTCAAGAAAAAAGAACTCATGCATGAGAAAGATCAAATATACCACTTAATTTTGCAAAAATATCAAATGTACCTATCTACATTTTATTTTTTTTTGATAAAAACTAAATTTAATTTAAATTATTTTTTTCACTTCGATTAGACGAAGATGGTATATTTGAGTCATTTGTATAACGATACGAGTATATGTGAGCCCCTTTTGTAATGACCAGTATCTTTAGCCTAATTATTTTTTGGTCGTGTCAAGTTTATCTTTTTTTGATCGAGTTTGGTACTTATTAGATTAATTATTAAAATATGATTTAAACAATAGTGATTTTACTATTAGAAAAAATAATTATGAGCTTTTGATTGAAAAAAAGTTATAAATATGTCCTTTTATGAAATGGAACTTATGGTGCTATTTAAATAGACAATATATAAAAAGGGAAAAGGATAAATATACCCCTGAACTGACTTAAAGGATATGCAGATACACTGCATCATATTTTTTGGTCATTGGTGCTCTTACCGTACAAAAACTATAGCATATATATCCTTCACGCTAACGGAAGACTAAATAGGAACATGTTGCACCATCTTATCCGTCGATATGATATTTAATAAGTATCTAATCATTGGATAAGATATGATTATGACATGTGTATGTCCGTTTGTATCAAGGGTATATATGATCTAGTTTTTGGAAGGTAGGAACGCCAATTCCAAAAGTATGACAGAGGGTATCTGTATACCATTTACGATAGTTCAGGGATATATGTGTCATTTTCCCATATATAAATAACAAAAATATGTACTAATCTCAAACTTAATCTTTTCTGAGAGAAAAACAAACACAACACAATTCTTATCTATGTCTTCACATGTACAATCAACTTATTTTCTACTATATAAATAGACCACTTATATTTCTTTTTCTCTATCTTTACTCATCAATCAAAAGGTATGTAAAAATTTCTCTCTTACATATTTTTTTTCTTTGTTCTATTTTAGCTATTTCTTATAGAAATTGACTGTCTACACAATAAATCAAATAGATTAACACTTTATTTTTTGTATTTCTTTTGTAAATTTGTTTTAACAAGCATAAATTAGCATAAAAAAGACAGATTCTGCGGAACAAATCTAAACACTTGAAGTGTAAGATAAGTTTTTTTAAAAGAACTTTATCTTTCATATGTATTAAAAAAACTACTTTTTTTTTGTTTAAAGAGATGATCTTATTTTCGTAAAATGCATGAGTGATAAATTAAAAAATCATTAGCAATTAAATAACTTATTTTTTGTATGTGTTTTTTGTGTATTGATTTATATTTAATTTTTATTGTTTCCTGGTGTTGCTTTTATCTCTTGCTCTTAATATGGCCATTCAAATTTAATAGATGATATGTACTTTTGATTTTAATTTTAATTTTTTTTATTGGATTGCTAATATGGTTTTGAAATAGCTTATTCGGATGATTAATCTAGCTTTTATATACAACTTTATCAATGATAGGTTTATTCTTGATTATTCATTATATAATTTCGATTTATTTCTCATTTTTGCAAAAAAAAAAAAGAGTCTTTTTCTCATGATGTTCGATACTCTTTTTGAGGATCAATAGATATAGATATGTATCTAAAATCTCTTTTAAAGGCTCAACTAATCCAGATCGCTTAAAATAATTCATTATACTTTGACTATATAGATTTGCATTCAAAAGTCCCACTTTAGGAAGGTTAGTTCAGATTCACATTAGAAAGTCTTACTTTGAGGGATAAACTACTCTCTGCGGAATGTGACAAATCTTATTCCATGACTCAAAATGAGGCCTCTAGTTAAGTATTAAGGAGTATCTGGTACTTGAACTAGGCTCGACTTATCAAAATTCAAGTGGGGAATTAAGTCCGATTTTAGGGTAAAATGTTTCTTAACAAGGAAGCTTTAGTTCCGATGCTCAAACTTGAGACATTGATTATGTTCCTACTGCCAATCCACCATGCTTTTTATGACATGTTTCTTTTCTTCTTTTATTTTTAGGTTTATTTTTTAAATAAATGATCAACAAAAAAAATTCCAGAATTTTCAATGAAGATTCTTTGAGAAATGTCCCCTTTCAAATGAAAATCAACAAAATCGATTGGCTAGGGAAGCTGAGATTGAATGTAAGCTGGTCAGGATTTAGTTTCAAAATGAAAGGACGTAAATGAAGGTAATTCTAATTATTTAGTTCTTTTTCGATAAATTCAATTATACATAATTGAAGATATGTAGTTGTTATTGTTGTTCTTTACCCATAACAACATATTACTATTTCTTAAATTATTTTTTTCAAAAATCTAGTAAAAGTGACTATAAAGGTAAGATCGTCGTATGACAAGGCCAGTGATCTCTTGTTAATTTATTTCTTTGAGTTGGGTTAAGTTTTTAGAATGTGTTGATAACTACAACAATTTCTTCGTCTTATTAATTAGGTTATTTTCTTCCACTTTCATTTTTATATTTTCCTCCTTGTACAATCAATTCAATTATTTAGGATTGAACTTTTTAATTCCAATATAGTTTTCCTAAATCAGTCATTTGTTTTTGCCTCTTTGATTGATTAATATATATAAAAGTATGTTCTTTGCCTCACTAATATATGAATTTCACTAAAGTAGATTCTTGTCATTAAATTTTTTTTATCATCCGGCCTCCTAGTTGATTGATTTGTTGCTCAATAAAACAAATGATAGAATCATGTTAAATTATTCAAAGTACATAAACTCTCAAGAAAGTTCCATAACTTGCCAAGGATTATGAAAATTTAAAGTCAAAGAAAATTTGGTGTTGCAACAAAGAAATAATTATTTTAATTTGTTTTCTATATTAATTTCTGAATGAAGGAAATCTTGCCATATTACATGGATGGACTGAACTAAGTCAAGGCTTTACAAAATGATTTGTATAAACAAATGAACCAATTAATAAATTATTTGTGTTGGGCTTAAAATAGACAAAACCGAATTTTCAGCTCTAACCAAATTTTTCTTACAGTTTTTTATCATTTTTTGTGAAATTACTATACTAAATAATTTTTTTTACAACTAAATTTATCATGTCCAAGCTAAGAGTAAGATTTTTGATGAGGAATTCCATTGTTATTGAGGATTCTCAAGAAGAGGAGGATAGCTTTTATCTAGGAGACCAGATGGCTAGGATTTAAGGTATAGTATGTGGATGGGTATAAGTTGTATTGCTTGGGTAGTGTGAGGAATAAGAATAAGTAGGCATCTTGGTATATTCCAATTACAAATTAGAAGCACAAAAAGGAGCAGTCACTATAAAACAATATTTCGGATGTCTCAGCTAACAAAACATAATAACCAGGAACAAAAAATTATAAGGATTATTAAATTTAAAATGAGGATCTTAATTGGTAGTTTTATGCGTTTATTGCAGTTGTATCAACTCCTTGTAGTGATCATGAAATTACTTAGTAAAATCAACAATTTTCGGTGAGTTCAAGGTTTGTATGTTTTGGACCTAGGCCTTACCTTGAGATACGAATGTGACAATGACTGTCAAGTTGAAGATTTCTTTATTGAGTATACACTTATCATATGGAGGTGCAATCTTACTTCCACAAACTCTTGAACAGAGAGAAGGACAGGGACATTGTACTGGGGAAGTTGGAGCACTCATAGAGCATTGCAATTTTTGGTGCTATATGTGTAATAAAGTTGAGGCCTTTGATAGGAGTTTATGAAGGACACATATTAGGGTAAGAGGTTTGTTAGATTGTTGAGTTGTCTAATTTATAATTTTACACTAATAGTCGCATTATTCTTTTAGTTATTAGTTATAGAATTTTACGCTTCTATTATTGTTTTGTCTTATTATGACTATTGTTTAGGATGATTTGATAGGTTATCTACAAAATTGAAAAGTCTTTCTCCATTTTGTATTCTCTATAATGTGCTTGTCTTTATTTTTCTTGAGACGGGGGTCTATCGGAAATGACTTTTGTACCTCCGTAGTAGTTGTAGGATATATGTATACGTTATCCTTTCATGCCCCATTTTTTTTATTTACACTAGGTATGTTATTGTTTACTATATACGTTATAAGAAGTTCATTTATGAATTATTTTGAGATAAATATTTAGTTTATATCAATCGAATTTGAATCATGTTATACCTTGATTTCTGCCCAAATTAACCTGCACGAAATATGCTAGCAAAACATGTTCAAATTGGGTAAATTAATTTTTTATGGACTAATTTATAACCTATGTAAACACTCTTCAAAATATATATTTTATATGAGGAAGAAAGTGTATGTTTTTCAAAATCAGAATGGCAATTTAAAATTTTAAACAAAGGTGGAAGCAGAAAATAATTTCACAATTTTTTTTTTAAAAAAAAGGCTTAATTTGGTTCTTCAATTATTATAAAATTCTCATTTTTATATAGTAATGTCTTTCTCAGTACCTAAAACTACAGTTAATTGGAATGTGCACTTTTGATTCCTTTGTTTGTAAGTGTTCACAAATTTAACATAATGGTAAGTTGTACACTTACTTAATTATCTAATATGTTATGTTATATTTGTATTGTTGCTCAGTTATATATAACAAAAGACAGGCAGATTTGTGGTTGAACTTAATTGATCAATCCGGGATTTAAGGCATTGAGCACCTATCTCAATGTTATATTTTGAATTATAAATTAAGGGGGTTAGATTTACGACCAATGCATTGGACTAATGGATAAGAGAATTGAGTTAGCTTAAAAAGCGCTTGGGCGCCCTACGTTTTTTTTATGTTTTAGTTAATTTTTACACATATATGTTTATATTCCACCATTAAGATATCTATTGAGGTGGATGAATATTATAGGCACGGAGTTCATTTGAATCCCATAATATTACACAAAGCATGCATACATGAAAAACATCACTAGATTTTCTTTTCAAATGTTGTATCTAGATCTATAATTGTATAAATACAATGAATTAAGCTTTATATGCCAAATAAAAAGGGTTGTAACATCTACACCTTACATGATGTTAATCCAAATTTGTGGATGTCCTAATGTGGGTACTAAAAACTAGGTGAAAATCCCCCCACCTACCCCAACCAAAAAGTGTTAAATACCTAAAAAGTCTTAACCCATTAAGTTTAGATCTTGAATTCATGTATGCCCCATGCTTATGAGTTGCAAGTTGCACCCGCCCTAGACGAGAAAGATCAAGTTGAATGAAAAGAATTTAATTTATATATACTTATAAAAACTTAATTATATGTACTCCTATCCTTTATAATGCTTATTATTAAAAAAATATATACATGTTATTATAAGTAAATTAACTTAACAAATTTTTTTGCAGTATGAAAGAGTATCATAACTTATCTCAAGTATTCCTGAACGGCCTTCTGTGATGGTTTCAATTTGGCACCATCAGAATCAACTATTGGATATCCTCCTCCCTTTGGTCAGGAAAATAATACTAATAATAATTTTCAAGAACATTCAATAAATCTAATAATATTTCAATAATGTCTCACAAGAACATTACAAACTTCATGATAGGCAAAAAAACAAAATGTACGAGATTTTTGTGGCTTCTATGAATGAAATGGTTGAACTTTGGAAACGAAATTATCCAATTTGGGTAGATTCATCAAGTGAAGGAAGGTGTTTTGTTCATCATGAGATTTATAAAAGAACATTTCCAAATCCAAATCGACTTTATTAACAATCATCGTCTACTCAAATGGAAGCATCAAAGGATTGTGAAGTTGTGTCAATGACTGCAAGTGAGGTGATCCATAATTTCTTGATTTAGTAAGTTTCTTGAACTCTTTCATGTTATAATTTTTCAGCTCACATGTTTTATAACATGCGTTGTCCCTAGAATGATGTATTTCTTTAGAACATATCATTACTAGGATTTAAGCCTATATATAGATTGTGTGTATGGTAGGCACTTGATTTTGAATTGATTTTTGGAAAGTAGCTACTTTTTGAGAATTCGTTGAAAACATAGTACTTTTGATACGTAATCATACCATGTTAGTATCATGAATTTTGAACTCGAGCATGTGAAAGATCGAATATATATTCATTTTTTTATTTGAATCTAACACATTGTCATAAATTCAATAAATTGTCTGTTTTTAGTAGACTGATACAATTTAATTTAAATTTTATCCCACACAATATTGATTAGGATGAGTTTAAGTGGATTGAGGGACATGGACAAATGACTACTTATTTTGAGAAATAGTTATTATTATTATTGTCCTATAATTAATCGTATACTTAAAATATATTAATTTGTATCTGCAGGTCAAATAGATGTATTTGTTTCCTACTATAGTCACAAAAGCTAGGGACTGTCGAAGTTCTTGATTCTGGGAGTTGGGGAGGCTCTATACAATTGGTAAGATACTGATGCTCTTTTAGATCTTCTTCCATAGAGATTAAATAAATATTATAATTATTTCATCAAAATGATCTAATTTTTCTTGGTTCTTGAATACAAATGTATGAAAAGTTGCAAATTTTATTTCCTCTAATGGGAGCTGGAGATTTTTTCTTACGTTGTTGTAGACAATTTGATCCAAAAACATGGATTATGATGGATGTTTCTTATGATCTATTCAATGAGATTCAGAGTGGTGTACATTCTTATCCTTGGAATTTTCCTTCTGGTTGTGCAATTCAAGATATGTGTAATGGTCAAAGTAAGGTATGAATCATTTCATCTCTCTAATAATAAACTAATAACTATTCATATAATAGAAAAACATGAGCCTTAAGCTCTCTACACAGGAGATCCAAATTACTAGGGTCTTTATATGTATTCTTGTCTTGCACTTAAGCAAAATTCTTCATAGAGTTATTGTTTATTTCAAACTCCATATTGATTTAGAATTTTACTACAAGTAAGATTCCTTCTTTAATTCAAACTCCTAGCTTCTTTGGACTTCTTCTTCAAATTTCATTCATTGATTCTTTTGTATTGTAGTCGAACTTCCACACTTCAATTCAGTAGTAATTTGAAGAGTTCTACTGTAAGTGAGACTCCTTCTTCAATTAAAACTCCTTGCCTCTTTAGACTCCTTCAAATCAAACTCATTGATTCTTCAATGAATCAGATGTTTATTTCCACTAGATTTTCTCATAAAATTAACATTATCCATTATTTATTAATCATCAAAACTGCATAAATCTCAACACTTAAATTACCCTGTTTAATGACATTTTTCAAGAAACAAATAATATTGTTTATAATTGGATTCTTATTTTTTCAAATGTATAAATAACAATGCTTCTGAATTGTATCTTTTCATCCTTAATCTTTGATTATTGAATCAGAAGACATTTTATATTGTCCAATTTCTGTTTGGACTTTTAGTCAGTTAACAATAAAAACACACACATTTAATTTACATATACTGATAATTTAAAAATCTTTTACACGTTATCTCTTTTAGTACTTCCACTAATAATTTAAAATTATTGTAATGTATATACAACCTTGTATGCAAAAGGAAATGTTAGTGCTCCAAGAGACAGGCATTGATAGTATCAGAGCATTTTTAGTAAATGCACCCATAGAGTTACCAACGGACACTTGAATTGTCAAGGGAGGTGATGCAATAAAAGTTCCCATTTTCCCCTCAGGTATCATCGTAAGTCCCGATGGTCGCCTCTCCTTGGATAGGGACAGTACTGCAAATGCAGAAAATAATTCAATTTTGACAGTGACCTTTTGAAATATTAATTAGTGGTCATAATAATCTAACTTCCAAGAAGAAACACATAGGTAGTGGCTTCTGTTCATTACCTTTTGAGCGGCATAATTTTAAAAAACAAAGCAACATTGGGTTGCTCTGGTTTATGATTGTTTAATTTCATGTTGTTTATTTGTTTCTTTTGATGATTTTGAAACTTAGACAATTGATGGTTTCAAAGATGATGCATTCCCTTTTTTCTTTCTTTTGAAAATCTCAAGACTATGAGATATGTGTTGTCGCAATTGTCATTTATAATGATACACTTATTTGACACTTCTCATTTAATGGGTTTTTTCCATTTTTATTATGTTTGGTTTTCTATGATAATTGTTTTTGTCATTTGTTATGTTACAATATCATGCCTTCCTGATTTTTCTAGTTTAATCTAGTGGAGTAGTATAGAAATAGTATCCATGTGTGTATGGAATAGTATATAAATAGTATCCATGTCTGGATGGAAGTATATGTTGTGAACACATATAGCCCATAATCTAGCTATGTTATTGGGCCTAGGGCTAAGTCACGAAAAGTCTCACGAATTATACGCCCGAAAAATAGATTTACCTGGGCTCTAGGTTGAGCACCCATTCTTGTCTTGTGTACACACTCCTTACTTGGTTTCTTACTTTCTTTCTTTCTTGACTACAACTCAAACGACCACATTTATTTATAGGTGGTAATTGATGGAAGGATCTAGTGAAGGGTCGGATATGGACGATTCAACTCTAGAGTGTTCCTCCAACTACATAATTCTCCAAAATATCTGCACATTCTCTTAGGAACAATCATTCTAGATACATCCTTTCATTTGTTTACAAGTCTAAGCTTTCTCAGTTGGTGATTAATTCTTAACATTTTCTAGAGCTAAGCTTCTCATCCTCCGTTCTTATCTCTATTCTTTAATTACATGTTATTTCAGTAGTTTCCATTATAATTAAATAGTTTAAGTGTTGGTGTTATAATTTGGTTATGAGTCATTATATAGTAGTTGAGTATTCTAGTTTGTTACTTTATACGTAAAAACTTAATGACGTGGCCAGTTTCTCCCAAGCTTTTAATGCTATACATTGTTTTTTAGTTTTTCTCAAACCATATTTAATTTGTACCCTACGTTGACATACATCTGACAAACCTCTGTCTCCTCCTTCATTTCTCTTCTACCAACTTGTCTTGTCTCTATGATCTGTAGGTTTTTGTTCGTCCATGTTTGAGTATAGCAGGCGCACTAGTATTTGTTTTTTTATTTGGCACATTACTCTCTTTTTGTATCCTTAGAATGAAAAAGGCACCAAGAAAATTTGCTACTTGGTTTCCTTCTTCGTAGCGGCGAGTGATTTGGATTCCAGCACTCTTCTTGTAGTTAATGATTTTGTCCACAAACTTGAAAAGCATCAGGCAGAAAGAATCGTCCTTTGTCACCATGTTGGTTTTGCATTGATTCCACAACATTTCACTTCAAACTCTGTTGAATAGCTTCATTTAGCGATATTGCTACTGTTACATTTAATCACCTTGACTATCTCTAACTATTTAACATATACTATCTTTTCTCATATATTTTTTGAGAAACTCCCATTAGTGTTCACTGTTCACTTTGATTGTTCCATAAGGAGCCTCCTTTCACCATACTTATTTCCATCTCTTAAAGTTCTAAGCCTTTCTACTATATATGTCCATTTTGTAATAGGCCGGAATGATTCGAATTTTCTATGTCCGAACAACCCTGATATTCTAAATATACTCGTTAGCGTCATTTATTAACTCAACTCATTTTGATCAATCAAATTCAGCCCATATAAAATCTTGGATTGAGAAACATATGTGTTGAGCGGTTTGGCCTACCCATTGACAATTGTTTAGCCAATTTTGACTCATTTCGTTTCTGCTCAATTAGTAACATTTGAGTGGATTAATAACCAACTCATTTTTTTATTCAACACTTTTTATTTTGCCCCAACCAAATTCGACTATACACACTCATTTTACACCCCTAAACACCTGCACTAATTATCATAGATTAATTTCAATCCATCTTTATTTAAGACGATATGAATGTTATAATATCATTTGAGACTAGTTAAATGGAAGAAATAATCATAAAATTGAAGGTATGACATAATGTTTAACCTAGGTAACTAATAAGACGATATGAATGTTATAGGATAGCGGTATATTTGATGTAACAAATAGAACCCCAGTTATTATGTAGATTTAGTTGTATGTTGATTGATGTTGGCAAATGTAGAAGTTAGCCTTGCTAGAAAGGAAGAATCGTGAAGTCGGTTCAGACTTATCTTACCTAAAAAAAATTCTTAGGAAAGAGATGCTCATAAGTTAATTTAATTAAATGTTTTTGAAAGATAATGTGCTTCGTGTAAATATTGTGACAAAAATCAGTATGTATCAGTTAGATTTTCCTAACCAAAGAGATTTTCACTGTTACAGAGCAAGCCAATCAAAGCAGGAAACAGAATTAACATACCCTGCCTATATCTCCATTAATCAGAATCTGCTGCAACTATAATTTGGATAAGTGGCTTCTTCCACATCTAAGGATAAAATATGCTAAGATTTGTATACAAGCTACGGAGTATTTGATGGTAACTCTATTTTTCTACATGTTATCAATTTGTGAAGAAATGTTTTTTAAATGTTTTTGAAAGAAATGTCTTTGAATATCAAACAGTATTATCATTTTTTCCAAAGGTTTTCACTGTTAAAGTAACAGAAAAATATTTCTCCATTAATCATCTGTGTTTTTGGTGTGGTTCTTCCACATCAAGGATAAAATATGCTAAGATTGTATCAGTCGGATTTTCATGGTAACTCTTCTCATGTTATCAATTTGTGAAGAAATGTTCTTTTAAACTTTCAAAGCATGTTATTATGAAAGTTATTAATGAAGTATGAAAGTTGGTTTCATACTTTTAAAGTAAAGAAAACTATTTCTTTTAATCCACCTCCATGGTGTGTGTGTGTGTGTGTGTGTCTCGGGTGGACTTTAGAGTAACTAGTGAAATTGTTTCCATTTGGTCGGGAGGTCACGCGTTTTTGTCGTGGAAACAACCTCTTGCACAAATACAAGGTAGGGCTGCGAACAATTTTGAAGAGATTCATCAGTCCCTGGGATTTCTCAAATATCTCTGTGAAATCATATTAACTAATTGTAAAATGCTTAAGAGGTTTCCATCTCTGTGCATCAGTTCCCTTAAATATCTTACTCTACAGGTGTGCTCTAGTTTAGAAATTTTTCCTGAAATACTCGGAAGAAAGGAACTGGAGACGGAGATTCACATGCTATTGTGATGATGAGGGATCTAAATTCAATGCATTTTTTATTTCCATGTTTGTTGTTCTAGAATGTCTTTTCAACGCAACATGACATCTCTGCTTCAAATTCCCTGTCACTACGAGCGTTTACCATTAAGCATGGTGGGAATGGATAAAAGTGTATCAGTGAATTTGCCTTAAAATTTGTATGCACCTGATAGCTTGTTTGGATTTGTTGTATGTTGCTCTGGCAGGTTAATTTGACAAATGAAAATTTTGTAAAACAGTTTGGTAGTGAGATCTAGTGGACATTTTCATATTTGTACCACGTTAAACGTGGAGGTTCAATTTAGGATAGCGGAATAGATCTTCAAGGAAAACAACCTTCTCGAACTTTCCGACCTAATAGATATCATGTTCAAGGTGATAATGATAGATTGAGAAAGACGATTACTAGTAGAAGTTAGTGCCAGAAGCATTAAGTGGTGTGGTTTAATTATGTCTTGCATTAATTACCAAACTAATTTTTCCTTCATGAAGTAAAATTTTGGTATGTTTTCCAGGCATGTGCATTTGCTGAGGAATTACAAGGCAGTTACCACAGCTAACTAAACTTTAATATCACAGATACTTAATATACTAATAGCGATCTTATCTGGAAGAACCTAATCTTGTATACTATGAACCAAAATTAGCAAGGCGGTCATTTGTACAATTAGCTTCTCTATAACAATGTTTGATTTGGAAACACTGACTTTAGCCTTGTCAATTATCACGTTAGAGAGAATAAAGAAGTTTGTTTCTATCATATTGCAGATGCCAAAGTAAGAATTGGAGATCATATCTAGTATGTGAAAGTTCCACCACAAGCTGCGATGCTTCACCTGGCACTGAAGCGCTGAATTAACCCATGCCATATTTTCAAAAAAAAGTTTGAACGACTCTGTGCAAGAAAACTCTATCGAAGGAACTCCGCAATATATCCGAGTAACTTTGAGAGAAGGGTGTTTCCTCACAAAAGGGGACGCAGTGAGAAGTCCTGAGAGACTCTTATGATTTATTCCACCTGTTACTAAGAATTGAATTTGATCTGCAACTTAAGCACTCAACTCCTTCCAACTAGTTCTACAGTTCAAGCAAGGAAATTGATTCTTAAGGATCACAATAGTGTAATCTCCTTATAATAGATGACAGATATTAGGTCCCTTTTTTTTTGTCAGAAGAGGGATGAAGTTTTGTCTTAGACGACCACAGACACTGCAACAAAAAAATATTTATTGAAAATAAATTTTCTTTTAGTGAAAATATTTATTAATGTTGCGAAAATATTGTTAGTTTAGTAAAATGTGAATGGGAAAAGAAAAGAGAGAATATGTAAAAGTGAGGGAACCAATTTGGAGGGAAAATGAAAAGTCAATTGCAAAGTGCAAATGAAAAGTCATCTCTCCCATATCGGCAAAAGAAAGGAAAATTGTTGTCCTTATACAAGGAAACACTTCCTTTTCTTCTTAAAGATCTAAGAAGAAGGTTCCCCCTCGCACCGTCGTCGTAGCTTGCTCGGCCTCGGCGTGGGCTTGGGCTTGGGCTTATTGAGTAGTGAAAATATTTATTAATGTTGCGAAATATTGTTAGTTTAGTAAAATGTGAATGGGAAAAGAAAAGAGAGAATATGTAAAAGTGAGGGAACCAATTTGGAGGGAAAATGAAAAGTCAATTGCAAAGTGCAAATGAAAAGTCATCTCTCCCATATCGGCAAAAGAAAGGAAAATTGTTGTCCTTATACAAGGAAACACTTCCTTTTCTTCTTAAAGATCTAAGAAGAAGGTTCCCCCTCGCACCGTCGTCGTAGCTTGCTCGGCCTCGGCGTGGGCTTGGGCTTGGGCTTATTGAGTATTTTTTTGAACAAAATTTATTTAATCGATTTTATTAATCAAATAAATCATGTTAATCTTATATATTGTAAATTAATTCAGGACAATTAAAAGAATTAATTCGTGTGTAACGGCAACATTCCAAAAAGTCGTTACTTTCCAAAAAGTCATTAATTCCCCAACATACACATTTTACGAAAACTTGTTATTTTCCCAAAAGACACAACTTTCTCGATAAAAAGGGTATAAACAGATTTCTTTGAATACACATGTTTATTACTCAAAATGGCTATAAAGGAAGTAATTTTTCTTTTTTTCAAATACTAAATTTTTCCTTCTCTGCATATATGTTCTCTCCAAACCAAAATATCGATCGACAAAGTCTGTGTGCCTTGTTGCTCTTCTTATGTTTGCTGAAGTTAAAGAAGTTTGAGGTACCGCTATTTTTTTTAACAAGTTTAATAAATTTTATCTCGGGAGAAATTAATCCGTAACCTCAGGTACAGTGAGGGGATTAAATTTCTTAAGGAGACAGTAATTTCTGTGGAATCAGATTATTTTATTTTGTCTAATTCATCTTAATTCTGTTTCTGTTTTGACTAACCTTATAAGTACAAGTTAATAACAATCTTAAGAAACTTAATAACTTTCTGTATTTAAGGTTTCTGCAGGTTAAAACCTTTATGGTTTTCTACTATGCTTGAATTTTTAAAATTCATTTTATTAACAATTAAAAGAACATAAATATTTTCTTAAATTAGAAAAAATGTGTGTTAAGATATGTTTGTTACTATTAGTATTTCAAATACTAAAATTACCTACGATTTGTGACAAAAAAATTACCAAATCAAGTCAAGTTAATGCTGAAACAACGAATGCCGCAACAGTAAGTGCTGCAACAACATCGGTTGCACACAATTGTTCAACTGCTGCCTTAGACCCGACTAAGAAACCTGCACAGTTTTCTGGAGTCGACTTCAAGAGATGGCAGCAGAATATGTTCTTTTATCTCACTACGTTGAGTCTGTAGTGGTTCATTAATGTGAATGTTCGTATTATGTCGGATGATACTCCACCTGAAGAACAATTCTTGGTAACAGAAATATGGACACACTTTTAGTGTAAAAATTATATTCTGAGTGGCTTGCAAGATGATCGTACAATGTGCACATCAATGTAAAAACCTCAAAAGAACTCTGGGATGCTTTAGAAAAGAAGTACAAAACAAATGATGCCAAAATGAAGAAGTTCATTTTGGTGAAGTTTCTTGATTGTAAGATTATAGACAGTAAGATCGTCTTCACCCAAGTTCAAGAACTGCAGGTCATAATTCGTGATCTCCTTGCTAAATGTATACATTAATTTATGCCTATGTTAGAAATATTAAGTTTTCCCTTATTACTCACATAATCTTCAATATAGGATTGATTGTGAATGATGTCTTTCCAGTGGCAGTCATTATTGAGAAGTTACCTCTGTTGTGAAAGGACATCAAAAACTACTTGAAACATAAATGCAAGGAGATGACTGTTGAAGATCTCATTGTAAGATTGAGAATCAAAGTGTATAATAAGGCTGAAGAAAAGAGGTCACATGGTAACTCAGCAATATCTGGAGTAAATATTGTTGAAGAAGATCCCATAAAATTAAAGAAAACAAAGAAAACATATGGTCCAAAAAGCAGTGCTCCTAAGAAGAAATTCAATAGAAATTGCTTCAATTGTGATAAACATGGTCATAGGGCTACTGAATGTCGGGGTTCTAAGAAGGACAAGAAAAAGAAGAATAAAAAAACTTGGTTGAATCCAAAGGTGAAATGGACGATCTCTGTGCAATGCTTTCAGAATGTAACTTGGTTAGAAATCCAAAAGAATGGTTGATAGATTCTGTTGCCTCATACCGTGTTTCTGCCAAGAAAGAATTATTTTCATCATATAATCCAACAGCTACCGAAAAGAAGTTTTTTATGTCAAACTCCATTGTTGCAAAGGAGAAAGGAACTCAAGAAAGAATTATTTT
This sequence comes from Solanum peruvianum, assembly GCA_027705065.1. Taxonomy (NCBI): domain Eukaryota; kingdom Viridiplantae; phylum Streptophyta; class Magnoliopsida; order Solanales; family Solanaceae; genus Solanum; species Solanum peruvianum. The sequence goes on from JAKWJD010001763.1 coordinate 52,911,211, forward strand.
CATCATATAATCCAACAGCTACCGAAAAGAAGTTTTTTATGTCAAACTCCATTGTTGCAAAGGAGAAAGGAACTGATTAGATCCTATTGAAGATGACATCAGGCAAGGTGGTGACTTTGACCAGGGTCTCGTATGTTCTAGAATTGAGAAAGAATTTGGTTTCTATTCCAATTCTCACTAAGAATGGATTCAAATGTGTATCTTTTTCAAATAAAATAGTAGTAAGTATGAAGATATGTATGTAGGAAAAGGCTACCTCAGTGATGGCCTTTTCAAACTCAGTGTAATTGCAATTGATATGAATAAAGATTCTGCTTCTTCTTACTTGCTTTAGTCTAAATGCTAATGGCATGAACGTTTGAGAAATTTTAATAACAAAACCTTGCGAAAACTGATTAAGTTAAATATTTTGCCAAAATTTGAGAGCAATAAATCAAAAATGTCAAATTTGCGTTGAATCTAAGCATGCTAAGCATCCCTATAAATCTGTTGAAAGAAATTTAAATCCTTTAGAACTGATTCACACTTATAATTGTGACATGAAGTCAACACGATAACGTTGTGGGAAAAAGTATTTCATTACTTTTATTGATGATTGAACTAGATATTGTTATACCTATTTTTTAAATGTTAAGGATGAAACAATAGATGTATTTAGGCAATATAAAACTAAAGCTAAAAATCAATTGGATAAAAAGATCAAAATGATCAGAAGTGGTAAAGGTTGAAAATATAAATCTCCATTTGCAGAAATATGTTTTTAGAAAATGGAATAATTTATCAAACTACTACTCCGTAAACTCCTCAATCTAATGGGATTGCATAAAGGAAAACTCAAACTTTAAAAGAAATGATGAATGCATTACTTATAAGTTGAGATTTACCATAGAACTTTTTGGGGGGAAGCTATAATTATTGCAAATCGAATACTCAATAGAGTGCTTCACTCAACGACACATATTATTCCATATGAGAAATGGAAAAGTAGAAAACACAACTTGGAATATTTCAAAGTGTGGGGGTGTCGAGCCAAGTCCAAGTTCCTATACCTAAGAAGGTAAAAATAGGGCCTAAGACTGTGAATTGTGTCTTCTCCCGGCTTTCATCTTGTAAGTTAGAGGTTTCATAGAGAGTCACATTGTTTAAGGAGTCTATATTATTCATTTATTTTATTAAATTTTTTAAGACAAATGTTGCCTATTTTATGGCTAGTTTAATATTATGTTTTATTCAAAGTTGTCCATTTCAGTTTCATGAAATTTTATTAAATTTTAAGAATTTGTATGCTAAAGTTAGTCTTCCTCTTATAGTAAGTCAGATGAGGGTTTGCTTGGGGACCAGAAATGGTCTTCAAGCTCCGTACACGTCCAGGGTGTAGGCTCGGGTAATGACATAATAGCTCAAACTTAGCATTAAAACCCCTCTTGGAAATCATAGTTTCCTCTTTACTAAAACTATCCAAAGGCTCTTTTGGAAGTCTTAGCTTCCTTATTTTCTAAAACTATGAAAATATTTGTAACTTTTAGGGAATACATAGTTCCCTTATAACTTTTTAGAAATGGACTAACCTCGTTACTCTTTGCTGAACTTGCAACTTAACTCTTAGGGAATACTTAGTTCCCTTGTAACTTTTGAGAAATGAACTCTACTCTTTATTCTTTGATTAATTTGCAACTTGAGCCTTAAAACAAATGTAAAACCTTTGTTAGATACTCTTGAAAACATTAAGAATTTACTTTGACTTGCTTCTTAACTTTTATACTTGACTCTCAACTTTTTTGACGTCGATGTTAACTTTCCTTGAATTGATTATCGATTCAATGTTCATGACCTCATATTTATGGATGATTTAATGATTTATAGATGTACCTTAGAATTAATATGAAACGTAGGTACATCACTTAGAAACTAGTTCGAAAAGATGGAGGAAGAACAAGATGAACTGGCATCCTTGGCGATCTGAGAGCCAAAATTTAAAGTCCAGGTTGGGGCGCTTTGGCTGGCGCGGCTCCCCAAGTCCCTACGAACAAATATTAGCGTGTGGGGCTATGGAAGGAGCGGCGCCTCAACCCATGCACACATGTGTTTTCAACTTTTCTCCTCCATTTTTCATCTCTAAACCCTCTAAACTTCCATGGTTCTTTCCCCAAACACTTAGGATCATTATTACCCTCAATAACCAATATTTTTAACTAGATAAACAACCCAAAAACATGAACCAAATCAACATTAAATATTCAACAACTCAACCTACAAGAATTCGATGATGTTCTTCTAGAACTTCACATATTAACATGTAAACAACTCACCAATCACTGAATTGGAACAAGTTTGATATGTGGGTGAACTGACCCAACACTAAAACATCTCACATACCTTGATAGGGATCACCCCCAACGAATTCCACTTGCAAAGCTTGACGTTCTTGGTAAATTCTTGACTTCTCTCCCTTTCTTTCTTCTTTTCTATCTTCTCCAAGCCCCAAGCATAATTCTAACTTTTACAAACTGATCTAAGACTTGTTTCGACCCCCAATAAACCTCTAAAATGAAACAGGAAATTAATTGGTGAAAAGACTAGTTTTCCCTTCCCTAAATCCGGATTGGGACTTTCCTCAATCCAACAACCCAACCTCCGAAAGGCATAACTCACTCATATGATATCGAAACCACATAAACTCAATGACATTGGAAAGATATTTACAAAGGCTTTCCAACCATATGAAGATCTACCTCTAACTAATCCTGAGCTAGAAGTTATAGCCATTTCAAAATGACGAAAACCTACTTCTTAACTTAGACAAATATTTCAGATTTTTCCTTTCCTTTCCAAAATTGATTATTTTTAGTTTCTTATCTATTTGAAGTTGTGAGAGGTTACAAATACAAAATACAAACACAATTGATACAAAAATAGAAATATAATTTTCTAAAATACAATTGATACACCAATTCTCTCATATCGAAAATAATTATATCAATTATCAAGGTACACAATTTGTATCGACAAATACAATTGACAAAATACAAATTGTTATAAATAATTGGTATAATATATGTATACAATTGATATAGAATAAAAATACATATGATATAAAATACAAAATAGGATTGTCAAATTTATGTGAAATATATTTTGGGTGAAGAAAGACAAATATACACCCGGGGGGATGGGGAGAGACAAGGTGTCAAGCCTTGAGCCTACACCCTGGGCGATATTGACACTCGAGAACCATTGTTGGCCCCAAGCGAATCCTTGGCCTGACTTACTTACTTAGTAGAAGACTTATACAAACGAAACAATCTAAAATGAACTTGTGAAATAAACATAGTAGGCCTTAAAAGAAACATTCAGACTAACCAATATGACAACTCAAGTATCATAACATAAGCCTATAATAAAGTAGTGACAAAAGAATTATCTAACTAATTGTCCGTCGAGGAAGACTCTAAAAAACTTAAATGAATGTCAAGACAGACCCACAACATCCTAATGAACTAATAATAAAAATGAAAGCAGTAAAAGGGATCCTCCGAAAGCAAAGAGGATCACCAGAAAACTTTGAGTGCTTAACTGGATCAACATATGGTTGATGTTGATCTTGGTTACCTGTGTCTGCATCACAATAAAATGCATGCCAAATAACATTATTACATTGAATGTACGAGTATACAAAGCAAATTCTCAAAGACGACATAAACTTGAAATGAACTAAACAACTTACCTGGCTTAAGTCAACATAACTGAACTCATTTCAATGTAAAATAGTTTAAAACAAGTGCAATATACAGAAAATTGTTTAAAACATGATATCAACTCATTGTGTATTCAAAGATTCATATAACTCTGAAATGTATGTAAAAATAAAAATTAAAGTGTATATAAGAATATATGAGAGTTTATCTAACCGACAATCATCACTTAAGAGCTAGTGTGATGATACAAGAATTTGTCTCACGCTGTTAAAGTCGTCTGATTCCTTGCCGAGGGTATAGAAAATGAACTACTAAATGTATCTACTAGTCTATTCTAAAATGCACTAAAGGAATCATCTAAAAAGTATGACCTTTTTCTACCCATGGTGGCTACATGTTTTATGAGGGATGTGAGTTGTCTGAACTCTCCCCATATCGGTGCTCTATACTGCTCCCAAAATATGATAATGGATCTTATGTTTGAAATTACACTTCTTTATGCAATTTGAGATAATTGCTCAAAAACATAGCTCAAAGATTTTCTTAAAAATCAAAGTTTTCTCCCTTGCTTAATTGTGATAATATTTATTGTTTACTAAAAACTAGCTCAAAGGCTCTTTGAAAATCTTAGTTTTCGTTCCTATTTAAATGTGAACAATTTAAAATCTTTGGAATACATAGTCCCCATATACATTTGAAGAAATGAACTTTAACTTTACTCTTTACTGAACTCAAAACATAAGAACAATATTAAATTATTTGTATGAATCTTTTGGAATACTCTATGGACTTCTCTTGACTTGACTCTTAAATGATCCTTGAATCGAATTATTGATTCAAGGTTTATGATTTGTGTTAAGAAGGATCTTATGGTTTTAATGAATATTTTTAGATAGCTAAACATGAGAAAATATCAAGATATCAATGTCTGAAAGTTGATCCGCAATGGGGAGATGTGTTTAAATTTTTTGTCTGGAAATCAATTTTGAGGCAGAACAGTCCGTGACCTCTCTGCAACGTGAGAGGAATTTTTGAATTTGAAAACTGGTGAACCTGGTACCCAGATTTTGCCAACTTAATGCTTCTTCTTTTTCGGACCCCAATTCGCCTAAATACAATTTTTTTGTCAAATCCCCTTTCGATTCAGATGCGTAGTCAATGTACCCAAGAACTTAACTCCAAACAACCCTATAATCTACACTAAACTCTCAAAAATTTCTAAATATCATCCAAAGTCAAGAACAAAAGTAAATTGAAGAACTCAGATAATGAACATTCAAACTTTCAATTTTTAGGACGAATTCACGATGAATTAAACATGTTTCGCGCGTGGATGAAAGAAAATGTTGTATGAACTCACATACCTCGTAGGGATAACCCCTTGATGAAATCTATAAGTGATTTCCTTATATAGACGTCGAAGCTTGAACTTTCTCCTCCTTTCTCCTCCTTTCTCTTTTCTCCAAGCCCTAGTGTGAACTTCGACGTTTTTAAAACTAACTAAAAATTGATATAACCGCAACTAATTATCCAAAAAGAAAAAATAAAACAATTCGGCAAGAAAAAGACCAAAATTCCCTTCAACACTTCGAATTTGACATTTTCTTGTTTTACTAACCCAACTTCCAATGGTTATACTTCACTCATACGAACTCGGAATAGCGCAAACTCGGCGGCGTTTGGAAGATCATTTGAAGATTCTTCCTGCCAAATCTGTAAACACACCTGAGTCATCCTGAGCTAGAAGTTATAATAATTTGAAGTTGAGCAAAACTCAACTTTAACAAACTTAACATATTTTCAAATTTTTTATATTCTTTCCGAAAATGACTATTTTCAATTTTTAACATCTTTCTACTTCTGTCTAGTTACGAGGTATTACACAAGGGAAAGAACTTCTCAAAATTTTGATGCCCAAAAACTTTTAATTGTAATTTTTTTAATTTTAATTCTATATAAATAGAAAGAGAAAAAACTAGTATCTTCTTTTATATAAACATTTTAGGACTTTGAATTGAAATACTAAATTTTTTATACTAATAAATAATCTTTTTATAAAAATATCTAATGTAATATATTGTAAAAAGAAATACTAATATCTTATTAACTAGAATACTTAATAAAAAATGATTTGGTGCTTGAGTTGTAGCAAACATCATTGGATAACAGTCTGCATTTCATAATTCCATATTTTTCATTGGTGACCCAAAAATTTTACCCTCCATAAATGAAATAATTATTTTTTAAAATTCAAAAAATGTTTTCAAGTATTTTTTACGATAGGTTTGTTGTTTTAAAGAGAAAAATTGTATACTTCTATACATTTATATACGACTTTGATTATCTTATAAATGTTTAGAAAATCGTTTACAAATAATTTTTGACTTAATTCTCATTTATTTTCTTGAATTAATTAAATTGTAGTTACTTTTATAATTATTTTTTATTTTGATTATTATCTGACTTTGTTAAAATTACGAAGGTTTGTTAATTAATTAAATTTTTAAGTTATTTGTATTTGTTTTATCGAGTGTGATGTATGGATGAAACTTACAGTAAATCAACACCCCAGATCACCCATGGTGCACCCCATGTTCAATCTCTCAAAAAATGTTGAATAACGAAACTAACAAATTCACATTTATTGTTTGTATAGAAGTCACGACGAGTACAAGAGCATTGTATCAAAATTTCAGGAGACTAGTAGCATGACCTCATTTGTTCAATTTTATCATACCCCTTTCGTCGAACTTGTTTCCATTAAGAAAATTTCAAACTCATCCATAATTGTAGATCGATTTTATTTCAAAAAGTATACTCCTCCCATTCTACCCAATTGTTATAAGATAAAGAGGGGCGAAAAAAAAAGAGAAGCTCTATAATATTTGGGAGTTCTATGTTTCTCGAAGAATTTCTCTTTGGATGTCTATATTTTTTTTTTGTATGTGCTGAAGTCAAATTATTCGTTGTTGCCGTTCTCGTTATATCAATATTATTGGACGGAAAGATTCTCGACTTCCGGTCAAAAAAAATAAAGGGAAGTTAATATTGAGTGATTGAAATTGACATCGCTTTATGTTTAAATGGATAAAGATCAAAGTCCACCAATCGAATTTTTCTAAATCCTCTCTTTTTTATTACTTATTTCCATAGTAATAGTTAGTTTTTTTTCAAGGGTGATTCAGTTAGTTTTATTTTCTTTATATATTATTTTACTAATTGTAATTATTTGTTAAATGCAATAGTTATAACCTAATTGAATTTTCTTTGAAGTAGCTGTATTTTATTAGACGTCTCGTTTACTTTATTTTTAATTATAGAATACTTTTGAATTTTATTAATCTTACCCATCACACTTGCTTAAAGGCTTAAAAATGACTTAAAAGTTCTTATATAATCAATTCAATGCTTTTTTACCTTCCTGTTCAATAATATTTGTTAACTATTAACTTGTCATATCCCTTAAGAAACTATTTAGAAACTATAAATACAAAGATATTTTTATTATATTGCTCTTTGAATATAATAAATACAATGTTTTGAAAAATGTAATGGGGAATAACCATAATAATAATAATAACAAGGGTAAATTAGGAATGAAGTGTAAAATTATCCATGAAATTATAAAGTGAACAAATATTATTGGAGATTTATTTTTAATATAGTGAAAAAATATTATTAAACAATGGGAGTATTATTTTTCTAAAATTAGGCAAGTATCTTCAAGTTTTTGAAATTAGAAAAATAAATGATCGGTCAGTAAACCACATCTTTGTGAATACTCTTAAGTACTTACAAACTGTGTAATGCTCAATAATCAGAAACTTTGGTTAGAAATTTAAAAAGTCTATGATATTTTTTTTATTTTTAAATAAATTGGTCTTTTTCCTTTTTTATTAAAATGTATTAAAATTAAAAGGGTAAAAAGTTTTTAAAAAAAAATATAAAATAACATATTGTGAAATATGTTATTTCTCCATTCTAATCATATTCTGGCCAAATTTTCTGGCCAAAATGATTTTTCCTAAAACCCACCTTTGAATATCACTAAAATTTTTACTTGAATTTTGGAATTTTAACGAATATTTTTTGTTCAAGTCTTTAAAGTTTTATTAAGGTTTCTTAATTATATTTTTAAAAAATAATGCTGTGTTTGGTATGAGGGAAAATATTTTTCAATTTTTTTAATGTTTTGTTGGATTAAAAGTTTTGGAAAATGCTTTTCAAATTAATTCATTTTCCTCAAAATTAAGGAAAATTACTTCCCTTCAAAATTAAGGAAAACATTCTCCAAAACTTTCCTCCAACTTCAAATTACATTTTTTATTGAAAAAATAAATTTTAAAACTAATTTTACAAAATATTTCGAAATTTAAATTTTATTTTTTCATCCCAACCCGCCCCTACCCACAACCCCCACCCCTTAAAAAAGAATCAATTTCTAATTTTTATTTTTAACCCCACCCAGCCCCCTACCCACGAAGCTCATCAACCCCCCACTCCCTCCAAAAAGTTAAGATTTTTTAAAAAATATTTCCAATTAAAAAAAAAAACATCCAACACCTAATCACGACCTACCCGACCCCCCCCCTCCAAAAAAATTTAAGTTGTTTTTAAAAAATATTTTCATTTTTTTTCTTAACCCCCTACCCGAAAACCTACCCACCCACCCACCACCCTCTTGAAAAAAATTATTTCCAATCTCAAATTTTTATTTTTTCAACCCCCTCCTCCTCCCCCCCCTCCAAAAAAAGAATAATTAAGCTTATTTATAAAAGATATTTTCAATTAAAAAATTTCGATTCTACTAGAAAAAAAGATATTTCTCAAAAATATTTTTTGAAAAATATTTTCTAGTCACTAACGAAATATGAGAAATTAAGTCAAAAAACAACTTATTTTCTAAGAAAATATTTTCCATGAAAAACATTTTTCTTTCATACCAAACACACCCTAAGTGACAACTCTAGCTACTTTGTGAAGTAAGAAGTGAAAGAGTTGAAAGAAGTACATAACTGCAGTGTAGAAGCTAGCTACTTTGTGAAGAGTGTGCAAATTTTATTGTAAGTTATGTTAAGAGCGTGAAAAATTAAATATACACTCGTAAATTATAATAACTAATATTTAACCTCCGTACTCTTCATAATTTCGAGGAATGTGTGTGATGTGTGTTGAACCACCCTTGCCGAATGTGGCTTCCCCAATGCATTATTGGACTTCAAATTATATTTCCAAACTAGCATATTTATTTCAAATCTTCAATAAACATTTCATTTCAAGTATTTCTTCATGTATTCAAAAATGAAATATTAACTGAATTAAGTGAACGCGACAAATTAGGAAGTGATTTGCATTTATAAAATTTCGACATTCTCAATTCAAGTATCTCTTCATGCATCCAAAAGTCATAATATAAACTGAATTATGTGGCTGCAAAAAAATACAATCTAACTAAGCTAGTAAGTTAAGCATAGTATTATTATTTTTAAGCAAATAAATAGCTTTTTACAATATCGACATTTAAGTGTATTAATCTTGTAGGAAAATTGAGGAAGAGTCTCGTATCTTGGGTACTCTATATTGTGATATTGTTGTGCCAACTTGGCTAAAGATAAAAAATTAAATGAAGATCAAGTCTTACCATATAAACAACGATTTTTCTTTTTTTTGTGTGTGTAAATTTTTGACAATCAAACAACAGTAGAAAATCAAATTCTTATTCGAAAAATCTCAATGAAAATATTTGAAAGGTGTTAAATTTATATGTAGCAGAATTTGTAGTCAACATTTTAATATCTTAGCATAAATAAACATAGATAAACCTTTCCAAACACCATCTCATTAAGTCGATTGATTCAAACACTGATAATTACGCATTAATCAGACTATCACATGGTTAATTCTAAAAACTATTTATAAGTTCTTGAATAATGTTGCAATGTAATAGCGCTTCACTTCTCAAATTTTAAATATACTTATCAATTAGCATCTTCAAAATTGTAAAAAGAAAGATATTTAACTAGTTAAAAGAACAGAATAGATAACGATTTTGATGCAGAAAGGATAAAATTACATATATCATCCTATTACTTAGCAGGATCGGAACTTATTACCTTTAAACAAAATTAAACTATTACTTAACTCATTTAAATTTTATTTTTTTTTATATTTTTGTATCTGATTTGGGGAGAGAGAAAAGGTTGTCATTCTCTTAAATTAACAGAAAAGAAAATCCCAAGCACTATTAAGATTGCTTATTGAGGGGAGAAAGACAATTGAAAATACATATACAACAAAAATATTATGAATACTCTTATCTCTATGATTTCTCTCATGCTATTTCAATCCGATCCAATATAAATCAAAGAGTGAACTTCTAAATTTTTTTTAAGGGAATTACATTTTCCACCAATAGCAATTTCCTCCCCTTATATTTTTGGCTTAAAAATCATTTTATAAAAAGAAAAATCCATGTAGATGAATCACTAATATTTTATATGAAGAACATATTTAAATGTATCATAATCAGAAAAAGTAAGGAAAAAGTCATATTAGGTGAGAACTTAGAAAAGGATAAATATTCCGTTCTAGGCTACGGCTCCCACATCTACTCTCTCTCTATATATATAATAAGAGATGTGAAAAACGCCACATGTCAGTGCCACAAAAAATAGACTTTTAAAATAATTAAAATAAATTCATCTATTCTTTCTCTCTCTATATATATATAATAAGGAGAGGTGAAAAGCGTCACATGTCAGCGCCACAAAAAAAAAGACTTTTAAAATAATTAAAATAAATTAAATATACAATGAATAATAATAAATTATTACTATATTCTTAAAAAATTATTTTAAATTATGTAACTGTGTTGGTGATTCCCTTTTTATGGGAAGTTAAACAAAAAAAATGAAAATTGCAAACACCAAAAAAATAATGAAAAATTCAAAAAGCAGTTTTCGTGGCCTTTTTTTTTACAATTCAAAAATTAACAGTTATCTTTAACTTTTACTACTTTTCGAAATACCTTTTATCTTTTGATTTTGAATAGAAAATGGAGAAATAAAAATGAACCTAAAAAAAGGATCAAGGCCTGTCTATTCAAATGATTTTGTTGAAGACTCTTCCCCACGCCTATTTCTTCCCCCGGCCCTGTAGTGGAGCTTGCCATATATAGGAAAGGTGATAGTGCCACAGTCAATCTCTAATGGTAATTGTATTCTCAAATTATGAGTTTATTCAAGATAATTAAAAATTGTTTTGACAAAAGTATTAATTTATAAATGATAATAATATTATGTTTTCGGAACCTCCTTATTTATAGCGAAACAAATGTATAACAACAACAACAATAATAATAACAACAATAACAATTGTTAGCGGAAACGTGAAGTTAAAGAACAAGGAAGAACAATATTATTGAACGTGGTTCGGATCAAAATGATCCGATGTCCATCAAAGAACAACTGCACCAATATTTATTTCACTGTACAAAGAATACAAGTGAAATACTACAAGAGAGAGAACACAAATGCCTTAGAAGAAGTGAAGGCAAGTAAGAGGATGATTTGTAAATTAATTAAGAGCTACCTATTTATAGGAATAAATTTATCCTATTGATGTCATCCATGACATATGTCAAAAATGGCGAGGTTAAGAATATGAAACCATTTATGTTTGCCTAAGCTTCACCTACCAGGATACTATTTTTGAATTTTATTTTGTACTAATTATCTTCCTCTTCATGTTAAGTCATCTTCCATTTAGTTAGATTCAACAACAACCAAACCAGCTCTTTCCATCTCCACCTTAGTTTGTGTTCCGAGCACGCGTATAAACAACTCCGACCAAAACTTCTAAGCTTACAGGGCAATCCCGTTGTAAGAAAAAAGAAGAATCAGACCTTTGTTGATCATACTAGCTCCACCTAGCAGTTGTTCCCCCAGAGTTGCATCACTTGATGCATACTCCCACCAAGTCCTTGTAGTGTGAAAACTTGGCAAGCGGGACTATTTTGGTCAACATGTCTACAACGTTATCGTCTGTGATAACCTTCTCAACCTTGTTTGCTCCCTCTTCTATGACATCTCGAATAAAATAGAATCTGACATCAATGTGTTTGGTGCGCCCATGAAATCTTTGATTTTTAAACAAATGAATGGCACTTTGACTATCACATCTTAGAATTTGTTCAGGTTGAACCAAACTCAATTCTGCAACTAAATCTTTCAACCAGATATCTTCTTTCACTCCCTCCGTTGCTGCCATATATTCTGCCTCAGTTTGTAAACAGAGTGACAATACATGTAATGTCGATTTACAACTAATGGAACTGATAACGAGAGTAAAGATGTATCCAGTTGTGGACCTCCTTCGATCAAGATCCCCTGCATAGTCAGAATCTACATAACCGAGAATTGAAATACCTTCACTTTTTCGAAAGGTTAGGCCAACATGAGGATCTCCTTTAAGATATCTCAATATCCACTTGACCGCTTCCTAGTGCCTTTTTCCTTGATTTGCCATGTACCTTCTTACCACACTTACAGATTGGGAAATATCTGGATGCGTGCACACTATAGCATACATTATGCTACCAACAGCGCTCCCATAAGGAACCTTTGGCATATGCTCCACCTCATCCATAAACTGAGGCTTTTGCAACTCTGAAAGCTTGAATGAAGAGTTAATGGTGTACTTAAAGACTTGCTCATATGCATATTGAATCTCTCAAGAACTTTTTTGAGTACCTCTTCTGAGAAATATGTACAACACCATTTTCTTTTGAAATATCCATTCAAAAATTTTTTAATGCAACTCCCAAATTGTTCATGTAAAATTCCCTGCTCAACAGTTAAATTAAGACATTTTCTCTGTGATATTGTTACCAGCAATAAGCATTCATCAACATACAATAATAGATAAATCATAGAATGCCCAGACATCTTCTTGTGATACACACAACTATCAAATGCACTCCTCAAAAATCCACATGTAGTCATGAATGCATCAAATCTCTTGTACCATTGTCTAGGGGATAGCTTCAAACTATACAAAAACTTCTTCAGTTGACATACATGGTCTTCTTTTCCTTCATATTGGAAACCTTTAGTCTGATCCATATAAATTGTCCCTTCTAGATCACCATGTAAGAAAGCAGATTTTACATCAAGCAGTTGAAGCTCTAAATCAAATATGTGCAACCCATGCTAATAGCACGCTAATTGAGCTATGTTTCACTACTGGAGAAAAGATATAATTGCAGTCAATTACCTTCTTCTGACTGAAACCCTTTGCAACCAATCTATCCTTGAACCTAGCATCTTCCACTTCTAGAATACCTTCTTTCTTTATGTAGACCCATTTGCATCCAATGTCCTCATCCCCCTTGGTCTTTTAACTAAGACCCATGTCTCATTTTTGTGACGAGACTACATCCCTTCCACCATGGCTTACTGCCATTGTGTAGTTTTTTTGCAAGAAATTGCTTCAACATACGAAGAGGGCTCGAGATCCTTAATCTTTTCTTCTGCAGCTATGACTGCATGTGCAATCAAATTTTCTTGCTCTATAAGACCTTATGGTTTCCGTATCTGGTTTTTGTCCGTTCCCTTCGCAATTTTATGTTGTTCATTGGAAGCAAGTTATTTAAGATCTGCATCTTTTCAATCATCAATTTGAGTATATTGATCTCGTTCTATGGTAAGCTTCAGTGTTAGCTCCACCTTCTCACTGTTCTCGTTTCTTGATAAATCCATAAAAATTTAACGAGGATCAAGTATAGAGGATTCATCAAAGGTAACATCTATACAAACTACAAATTTGAGTAAAGACAAACACTATACTTTGTACCCTTTTACTCCATCTACATACCGTACAAATATGACCTTTTTTGCCCTTGGTTCAAGCTTTACTTCATTAATATGATAATAATATGGACACCCAAATATTCGCAAGTATGAATAGTTTGAGGGTTCACCTGACCAGACCTCATTCGGAGTCTTAACGTAAATTAGTGATGCTGGAGATCGATTGACAACACGAGAAGCATTATGAACTGCTTCAGCCCAAAATACTTTGGACATGTTTGATTGTAAGAGCATACAACGATCCTTCTCAACAAGAGTTCTATTCATTCTCTCGGCATCTCCATTCTGTTGTGGTGTGTGTCTGACCGTCTTATGTCTTGAGATCCCATGTACCTTGCATAAATCATTAAAATCTTCGCTGCAAAACTCCTATCCATTGTTTGTGCGAAGTTACTTGATTTTTCTCTCAATTTGATTTTCAAACAAAATCTTCCACTCTTTGAATGCTTCAAAAGAATCACTTTTTGCCTTCAGGAAACGCACCCAAACCTTTCATGAAAAATCATCATTGAATGTGAGAAGATACCTCTTTCCTCACTTCGATAGAAGCTTAGAGACCCCACGAATCTGAATGGATGTAGTCTAGAACCCCTCCCGTCTTGTGCTTGCCAATGCTGAAGCTGACCTTCTTCTGCTTGCGTATGACACAGTGTTCACAAAGTTCAAGTGTGCTGATCTTCTCACCATTCAAAAGGTTGTGGTTGCTCAATATCTCCAATCCTCGTGCTCTCATATGGCCTAGTCTCAAGTGTCATAATTTTTCCTTGTCATCATTAGATAATTGCACTTGTAGATGCATTTATTGAGCCAATAATGGTGTTTTCCGCAAGTGTGTAAAGGCCATCCTCCACCTTGGCCTTCAACATGACTAAACTTCTTTTAGTGACTTTCATCGTTCCTTCTTCTCTCATGTACTTACACCCTTGTTTATCAAAAGTACCTAGGGAGATCAGATTCTTTTTCAAATCAGGAACATGCCGGATTTCTTTAATAGTCCTCACTTTTCCATCATGGAAGCAAATACGAACTGAACCAATGCCAATTATTTTACAAGTCTCATTATTGCCCATTAATATAGTTCCTCTGCTTGTGTGATAACTGTTGAACCAATCTTTTTGGAATGTCATATGCGTAGTACAGCCATAGTCTAAGACCCATTTGTTGTCATAGATTCCACTATTACATGATGTTGTTAGTACATAATAATCAACATTATCATGTACTTGTTAAACAATGGATGCACTCGCCTATTATTTGGACTTCGACATAGGACAATCTCGTTCAAAGTGCCCCTTCTTTTGAAAGCCTCAACACTCCGCATTCTCTTTGTTCACACACGACTTTTATTTCTATACTTCGATTTACTCCTTCCCTGTTGACTAGTACGACCTCTTACACAGATTCCACTAGCTTCGTCACTTTTGTCTCCTTTAAAATGCATTTGCACATCACAAGAGTTAAGTAGTTGCTGCACTTGCTCAAGTTTGATAGGTTGTTTTCTATACATCATTGAATTCTCCATATAACGATATTTTGAAGTCAATTAAAATAGCAAAGAACATGCAAATGTCTCATTGTCCTTTTTAATTCCAGAAGTTTGTCACTGCTGGTTCTGGTAAAGCCCTTCCAGCTTTACCCATAACTCTTTGGTTGTCACTTCAGTACTTGTTCTCACTTCACAAAGTGTGTTAGGTGCAAGGGACAGTTGGATTGCACTCAATATATCTCCTCCAATATTTTCCTTATCGGAATCTAATATATTATCGGGGTACTTTCCGTCAATAACATGGGTTGAACCTTCCCTCCACAGTAACACCATCATTTGGATTTTCCATATATTGAAGTTGTTGTTCCTACTAGATCTATAAATTTCAAACTTCATGGAACTCATCTTTACTTTTTCTTCCTTTTCTACTACTATGTAGTTGAAACTACAGAAAACAAAAGTAATTCTTTTTTAATATGGAAGTTCAGACTGTGCTGCAACTACATAGCATACTTAGACAGAACCTTGGCTCTGATACCAATTGTTAGCAAAAACGTGAAGTTAAAGAACAAGGAAGAATATTTAACGTGGTTCGGATCAAAATGATCCTACGTCCACCAAAGAACAACAACACCATTATTTATTTAATGTTAATTCATCTTCCATTTAGTTTGATTCCACAACAACTAAACCAACTCTTTCAATTATAATAATGATAATATTCAAATTAAAATAGATATTGTCATAATAATAATATTAATTATAAAATTAATTTAAAATTTTCAAAAATAAAAAAGTTAACATTAAAAGGATTTTTTTTTCTTATAACTTTTGTCGCTTATTAAAAATTTAGAATTTGCAGTTACATTAGTGGTTTTTTAAAAAGAAATATTGCAGCTTTTTTTAAATATCACAGTTTTTATAGGATAATGCAGTTACTAAATAAAACTGATTGTCAAACTAAAAAAAAATCAATTAATATTAATATAAAAAATTAAAAGATGATTGTAAAACTACCACAATTTAATACTTTCCCATTCTCTCTCGCAGGAGAATTTTTTTTCTCCTATCCCAAAGAATTTGTGAAAGAGAGCATAGTGATTTGTTTCGAGCATATTGCTCACTTTTTTATTGGCACGATATCATTCTCTAAAATATTTGTTTCACCCCACTTATATTCTTAATCTTTTTGTTGCTAATCAATTTCAATATGTAATTTGTGATTATTGTATGTTTGCATATATTGACTTTTATGAGTAGACAATCTTTCTATGGGAACATTTGCAACGACAAATTAAAAGATAAGTTGAAAAAAACTGATTAAAAGATTGTCCAGGTAATAATTTATATATCCATATGTAGTGTAATTGAGATGTTTTGTTTGATGGTAATTCATTAGAGTATATTTAAAATAATTTCTCTCAATCTATTTAAATTTTCAAGTTTTTCGATTCAAAACCCCTAATTCGTTGTAAATTCTTTTATAATGAAATTAAATATGTGCATTGAGACTAAAAAAGTCTATATAAAATCTAAAAATTAAAATTACAATGAAAATTGCAAAACAAAAAAAAATGGAAAATATGTTTTTTTTTTTCTGTAAAACCTCATATAATAAGTTTTTCTCTTTCAAAATATAAAACTCCTAATAAAAAAATTTTGACGTGTTTTAAAACTAGAGCAAACTAACAATATAAAGAAATAAAAGAAGAATATCAGACATGAGATATAGAAGATGAAAACAATAGAAATAGGGAGAAGAGAAGATGAAAGCTTTTCTTATTCAAGTATTCACCAAACCTTCAAGTCTATACAACATGAATCTTTATACCTCTTTTTATAGTTTAACATAGAGTGATACAAAATGTAAGTCATAAACATGACATTAACATGAACATAATGGGGAGGTTAGGAAAGTGTAAGGTTACAACAATAATGGTTATAAAGGTGGAGGTTATGGAGGTAATTCTTCATGATGAGGAAAATAGTGGAGATAATGGGTGAGTAACTTCTTGGTGTAGTGGAAATCCACACTATAATATTTTATAACACTCCTCCTTCGACGTCCATAGATAATATGCCTCGTTTAATCCATTCGAGGGAAAAACCCCGTGGGGAAAAATCATAATGAAGAAAAAAGAGTACACATATCTTTTAATACGCTTGAATATTGCCTCATTAAAAATATTTCCAGGAAAACCCATTTGGGACAAAATCATGGTTAAGTAAAAGAGTACAATACATATATTCTCCCCCTAATAATAACATTACTTAATATCTTGGAGACGATGCATTTTGATCTTATATTACAACTTCTCAAATATTGATGTTGGTAATCCTTATCGAATAATTTTATTAGATTATCATTTGAACGAGCCTTTGAACATCTATCTCACCATTTTGTTGTAGATTATGTGTGAAAAAAGACTTTTGGTGAAATATTTTGTGTCAGATCTCCTTTGATTGTATTCTCCATTCAATCGAGCTATATATTATTTTCGTATATGGTTGCTGGAATATCATTTGTCAAAGGAAAATCACATATTTTCTGAATATGGTAGATTATGATTTAAACCAAACACACCCTTGACTTACTTCATTGATCAATATGATTTAAAGAAATGGTTACAAATGTTTGTTGAATGCCAATATATTGTTGTGCCTCAATATGCAAACAAATAGCTCATTTTTGACTCATGAAAGATTGATCAATTTCATTGAAGCTCATCTTTTCTTCTCGAAGAAATGCACACATCTTCTAGAATTTGTATAACTACCAATGTGTAAGTGCACCAATTTCACTAATACATAACATTTTCAATCATTTTCTTGAGTTTGAAAAGATCTTTTATTTGTGCTAAGCAATCTCAAAACCATGAGTACTCAATGGAATAACTTTAAGACCTTTTAAATCCTTCAAGGATTTTCATATAAACTTCATCATCTAGTTAGATATAATAATCGTTCATTATGCATATTCGAGTATTTCATCTATTGCTTGACTCAAACAAGTCTCATTTAATTCACCACTGGAGAACATATCTCCATTTAATAATGTCAGGACTTCTTCGAAAATTCTTTATGCCCTAAGGCACAAACCGTACTTCATATCTTACGGCTATACTTTCACACAATGATTTATTTGCACCCTCACTGACATACGTTTTAATCTATGAACTCTATGTTCAAAAGCATCATTTTTCTAAGTGAAACAAAATACACTTGAATAGTGTCAATCATTTATCTTTCCATACTATATGACAGATTCGAATTCAAGATCATCGTAGCCATTTATAGCACTGAGTGCTACATCATATCAAATATACCATCAACGACCATATTATATCGATTCCAATAAGGCATAACTTATCAAGATATCTTCATTTTTCATCATTTTCAGGTACCTGAACCTTTCCAAGGTCTTATGAAATGTAATGTCATAGTGTTCTTAAACGTACTTGCCTCATTAGCAATGACCATTTAAATAATTTTCTCCTCTCCTTTATGAAGGATTTTTACGATTGGAATGGATTGGTCTATCACGCTTCAGGTGTACCATAGACTCTGTCCTTCAAGGACTATTTATTGGAGCATTTGTAGCTTGATTAAAATATTTGGTCAGCAAATACATCTAGCAAATTACTTGCAACATTTTTAAAATGAATTATCTTTTGAACTTCAAGTGCACATTTTTTAACAAGGATCTAAATTATTCACCGCACACATAATTTTTAGCTGCTACACATATCTCCCCCTAATGTTAGGAAATTTAACATTCACCCTCAACCTCAATTGGGGATCCATCTTTGTGCATGGTGGAGCAATAAAATCATATGTGCACATGTCAAATTTTTAGATGGAAATTATTTGTTTCCGAACATTGAACCAACTGTATTGGGAGAAGCTTGTTGACTTGATATGTACATGTTAAATAAACTCATCTCATACCAAATTTAATTTGACAGATATGTTCTCTTAATCAATGGTCTAACGATTATTGGAGGTATACAATTTCTGCTAAACAAACCAGCATTATAAACGTGATTTTATAGTTTGAAACTGTGCTCTTTATAATTTAATAATTCGAGCAACAACTTTACAAAAACTAATTTGTAAGTTGATACAAATGCACATGTGACCATACCATAGATGCATCTATGAAATCACAATAGGTAACGGTCCACATGGCAGGTGAACGGACCCATATTCACCTTTTTATATGTTTTAAATAATTTTAGGGGATACAATTCCAAACTTCGCTTGTACAATGATCATTTTATCACGAGAACAAACTATAAAAGAGAATTCTTGAAGAATCTTTTATTTCTTCAACATATAGCCATGTGAATTCTCATTTTCTTTTGCATCACATTTGAATCGAAATGACCGATTGATTATATATTCAAGTAAACTTTTAGTTTATTTTTTCATCTGATTCTATCATTATGTCCATATTTGTATACCACAAACAACGGGAAAAAATGGATTGTGATATACGTAAATATTTATTACCCACTATGATTGTAGTATGTGAAGAAATTAAATCTTCCTATAATTTATAGTATCAATAAAAAAAATTTAATTCTTCGGAAACTTAAAATGTTTCTTTGAGGCTTATTACAATCCCAATATTATGAATAATTTCATTCCTCCAGATAGTTACAAATTATCCCGTTCGAAAATATCGATTACTTTTGTGTATTACCACAATTTTCACAACTCCATCCTTATAGTAACCATCTCATTCAAGGAGAATTATTATTATTGTTATGGTTAAAATTACTATATCCAAGACTTATTTCTAAATAATCAATGACAAATTTGTATTACTACATAATAACATTTATTTTGGTCATGACCACAACCTTTACAGAAAAAATTTATTTCTTCTTTTATCCTCCAATAGTTCATTTTAAAACATACCACAATATTTGTGTATTCAAAGTATATATATGACCAAAATGACCATTAATGTATAAATATTTTCTTTCAATCTCTCAAACCTCCGGTAAAGGTAAGATGTGATATTCATCCAACAATACAAGAACATGTTCTTATCCATACGAGCACTAGTCACATTTTCTTCAAGAAATAGACCATAACCATTTATGCATATTCCATGAGTTTTTATTAGAAACTCATTATCATGTTTTGACATTATGTGGCTCGCCTCAACATCACTTTAAGAAGTTAGATCTACCAAGCATATTACTACTTTGTATTCATTTATTTTAATGGAGGATTTACAAAAAAAAATAATTAATTTGGGTTGCACCAAAAACAATGTACCCAACTTCTCATATCACTTTGATGGATAAAAATTACTTTTATCAATCACCTTCAAATTTGAAGGACCATCTTAAGAACAATGTGTCCAATAACCTTTTATGTAATTTTAATAGGCAAAATTATCTTCACAACATCTTAAGAACCCAAAATGTTCTTCCTTTTAATTACAACAATGATGACAATTAACATTTTACCATACCCATATTCATACATTCAACACCTTGTCATTTTTTTACGACATATTAATACACTGCTACAACATTCACATAGGAAAATGGAGCAAATTAATTGGGAAAATTTCATGACTTTCATTCAAAATTATAAAACTTTAAGTTAGTCATCATCATATCATCACTATAATAAAGAGTATCTCAAAGGATGATGAAGAGTTATTTTTTTGAAATCCTAAGCATGGCAGGCAAATTAGATTTTCCAACTTGATCAGAACTAAACCGTGGAAATAGGATTTCAATAAGAAATAATGAAGAAATTACCCAACCCAAAGGCTATATTGCCATTGCCACTACTTTTCTATGGATTCCTCTTTCATTCCAAGATGTCTTCAATTATTTCAAAGATGATAAGACAAGAAATCAGGTATGTATCAAACCTCTTTATAATAATGTCATTTGTTCAGATAATTCTTTCATGGTTATAACAAAATGTTACTATAGAGAACATTATACTATAACATGATATTGATATCGTTTTCAAATAAAACTTTGATTATACATTGAATATACCGAGAATATTTCAAAAACAGTCTCTCTTCCTTCGAAAATTGGGGTAAGATTTGTGTATATTCCACCCTTTCCAGGATCGATATTGTGAGATTACAAATAATATATTGTTATTAAAGTATATAATAGGTGAGATGTTGTTATAGAGAATGATTTTCATAAAAAAAATGATTGTATATATCTTTGCATCAATATTCAATTTTATGAGCCAAACATGTTATAAAAGAAGTAATTTTGACATTTTCAATCTTAGAGCCATCAATATGGTCTAGGCCCATTGGGCCATCCTAGCCTATATGGGATTTAATAGATATGGACTAAGATTTTTGAAGCCCATATTAAGAAAAATGCGTTATATCCCGGCTTGAATAAGACTGCTAATTTATTGGCTTGAGAAATATCGGTAGGGCCTACCCGTGAGCTAATACAAATTAATTAAAAATATAAAATAATAATAAAATTTCAAATTTGATTAATATTTCTATTTAGATATTTATACTTTTATTTATAAAAAACTTCATATATATTTTAAAGATAATTTAATTTGTGGATTTGATTATCAAGTAGTAACATTAACATCATGTAATATTTTTTTCTGATATTTATGATAATATTTTTAAATCATAATTTATAATATTTTAATAATTATAAATAACATAATTTTTAATAAATTGGGCTGGCCCGGCAAGCACGTAGCCCATGTACTTGTGGATTGGGCCGACCATTTTCTAGCCCACACAAAAAGTGGGCTAGCCTGACCTGATCCGTAAAATGTCAAAGTCTGTATGGATTAGCCCGAATGGGGTGGTCTAGCCCAAAGAGAAATTAAGAGGAATAACGTACTTGTTTTAGGTTTAAACATTTTATATAATGTGAGATTATGAACTCAAAGTCACTATTAAGTGTGAATTGAATGCTAAAGGGAACAAACAATAACTAGTGTATTAAGATTAGTATTTAATATTTATGTATGGTAAAGTTATAAATAACTATAGTCTTCATGAGTTATAGATTTACTCAATAACCAATATTAAAAAACCAAATACCAAACTGAAAACCCGATAATTCTTTTGTTTTTATATAAGATAATTAAAATCCATTAATCCAATAGTAATAAAACAAAACCCATTTTTCAATTAGATTTATCAGTCCATTTTGTTGTTGAACACACTTATATATTATATTATCATCATGTTTTGCTAGTCTTATATTGTTTTAAATATATGATCTTAGATAATACGCATCCCAGAGACTAATTTTTTATCAATTTAATTATGATATTGTTTATCACTTGATTTTTTTCAGTGGGATATTTTAATCGGTGGAAATCATGTGATTGAGTTAGATCGAGTACTAACAGGAACTTTTCTAGCAAAAAACATTACAATCCTTCCGGTATTTGTCATATTTATAATAAGCTATTTCTGCTTAAATTATCAAGTAATAATGACATGTTTCCTGAATCAAATAATATTACTTATGATTGGATTGATCTTTTTTTTTTTTCACATGCAAAAATACCAAAATTTCTAAACTTGTATCTTTTCTTCCTTTATACTTTTGTTCTTTAATAATTTAATCAAAAAGAATTTTCTACGGTCCAATTTCACTTTTGACTTGTAGTCAATTAATCATATAAAAACACATAAATAAAGACTAACTTTTCTTCTTCACATTACCATCATAGCTTAGCCATTTATAGCAAGTTGTTGTTTGTCTCATTTCCTATATTAATAATTCCACTTGTTTTTTCATGATTCAATAATTGTCTTTAGCGATTCGGGTACAATGATATGTAATGCTAAATATATTTCACGAAGAAAAAGAAAAAGAATTAGCTATGAAATTCCTGGTTAATTTATGGTTAAATAACCTATAGCCTATATGTAAAAAGATTGTTTTATAATCCTTCACTGATTCATTATTAAATAGGATTAGCTGTGGATTTTTTATTGTTTCGCAACATAACTTATCCTTCACATATTCTTTTATAGTATTTGCCCTAATATTTCTTTATTGTTGTAATGCAGATAAAACCTTATAATATGCATAAGGAAATGTTAGTGCTTGAACAGAAGAGCATTTATCAAATGGGAACATTTTTAGTCTATGCACCCATAGAGTTACTACCAATTTCTTCAATTGTCAATGGAGATGATGCAACAATAGTTCCCATTTCGCCCTCTAGTATCATCATATGTACCTCCTCAAATAGAGACAACACCGTAATGCACAAAATGATTCAATTTTGATTGTGGTTTTTCAAATATTGATTTGTGGCAATAATAATCCAACCTCAAAGCAGCAACAAATGGAGGTAGTGATTTCTGTTCATGGCATTTTGAACGCCACAATTTTAAAAATCAAAGAAGCATTAGGTTGCTCTTATTTGTGATGGTTTAATTTTCTGTTGTTTGTTTGGTTGGTTTGAAGATTTTACAACAAAGACAATTGATGGTTTTGAAGGATGATGTGTTCCCCTTTTTTGTGACATCTAAAATCTCTAGACTGTGAGTTATGTGTTGCTGCAGTTATTTTTTATATATGTACACTTATTTAGGACTTCTTATTTGTTTGGTTTTTTCCAATTTTAGCTGTTTGGTTTTCTCTAATTATTGTTTTGTTCTTTGTCATGTTAGAATGTTATGCCTTACTTATTATGGAAGTGTGAAGTAGTATATATATTGTATCCATGTGTAGATGGAATTATATGTTGTTTAATACGGATAGCCCAGACGGTGACCAAGTTGTTGGGCGTAGGTCTAAACCACAAAGAAGCTCAAGAATTAAACATCCAGCAATAGATTTACTTGAGATCTAGGTTGAGCACTTACTTGCTTGCTTACTTTCTTTCTTTCTTGGATACACCTCTAATGACCACCCCTAATTATAGGAAGTGATGGAAGGATTAGATCTAATGGAGGATATTTACTATTCTACTCTAGAACGTTCCTCCAACTGCATAATTTATAACCATCCATTCTAGATTATTCCTATATTTTCCCCTCAGGAACACTCATTTTAGATATATCTCTTCATTTCTTTATAACTTTAAATATTCTAGATACTTCTCCCTATTTTTTTAGATATTTATTGAACTTCTCATCCTCCATTCTTATTTTTTTCTTAGTTACTTGTTATTTAAGTAGTTTCTATTGCAATTCAATAAAAAATTTGCGATCTGATAATTGAACTGTGTTTTTCAATACTATTATGAATGCTTTATTAACTTAGTATGAGATCATTCATCGAAGTGGTTTTCCATATACACCTCAACAAAATGGTGTTGTTGAAAGAAAACATAAACATATCTAACAGAAAGGGCTTTGAAGATATAGTTTCATACTCCAAGCAGATTTTGGGGAGATTGTGGTGACTGTTGTACATCTGATCAATAAACGACCTTCTTTTTGCTAAAAGGAAAGTCTCCATGTGAAGTATTGTTCCACAAACCTCCCAACACGACTCACTTGAAAGTTTTTGGTGGTTTATGATATGCCATCATAGTAAAGAAAGGGCATAAGTTTGCTCCTAGGGCCAACAAACCAATCATTGGATACTCATCTACACAGAAAGGATACATGCTCTATAACTTAGAGGTTAAAAGCGTATTCATTAGTCTAGATGTCACATTCAGAGAACAATTATTTCCTTTCCAAGAAAAAGAGATACCAGATCATAATCTCCCTTTGGTCTCACCTTTTGTGTGTGATACATGTACTTTGACAAATAGGTTCCATGAATCCAAAAATGCTGATCAGTGTGTAGTTTCACCAGTGGATCCACTATCAGTGATGAACTTTCTTCATGAAGATATCAGTCATATTGTATTGGAGGAGCCCCCTCTAGAAGTACAAATTCCTTAAATACTAGCAACCACTGTTGATAGTCTTAGAAAGTCAAATAGGACATCAAAACTACCTATTTGGAGAAAATACTATGTCATAACAGCTAAGCCTAGTTTGTACACCATCACTAATTATGTTATATATGATCATCTATCCACCAATTATCAAGACTTTGTTCAAGCTTTTTCAGCCTTGGTTGAACCACAATCTTTTAAAGAAGCTTCCCAAGATGAAAGATGGACCTTGGCAATGTAGTAAGAAATCAATTCTTTAGAATATAACCAGACTTGGACTCTTGTGTATTTACCTCCAAAGGCTAAAGCTATTAGGTCCAATGAGTCTATAAAAACAAATATAAGTCAAGGTTGGTAGAAAAGGTATATACTCGAAGGGAGGGGTTAAACTATAATGAAACTTTCTCTCCGGTTGCAAAAATGGTGACATTAAGTACTGTTCTCAACTTGGTTGCCTTACATGGTTGGGAAATTTTTTCAGAAGGATGCCAATTTTTTCCTCCAAGGTGATTTACATGATGATGTGTACATGGAGTTTACTATGAGTTTTCTAAATAAGGGGAGCATAAGGTTTGCAAGCATAAAAATTCCTTTATGGTCTTAATCAAACATCAAGACAATGGAACATCAAGTTCACTGATGCTTTGCTACACACTGCTTTCTCTCGAAGTGCACATGATCGCTCTTTATTCACCAGGAAGTAGTGGGATGATATGTTGTCTTCCTTGTGTATGTTAATGACTTACTTATCACTGGAACTAGCACATCAATGATTGAGGAAACCAAATCTACTCTTCATCAATGTTTCAAATGAAGGATCTAAGAAAAATGAGATATTTCCTAGGCATAAAAGTAATTCACTTTTAACAGGATATATTGCTAAATTAGAGGTAGTATGCTCTTCAGCTTATTGCAGACACTAGACTTAGTGGGGCTAAACCAATCAATTCTCATATTGCGTAGTAGTACTAAAAGCTGGGAAGTATATATAGAAGAGGTGTTCTAGGAAGCGGGAATTATTGAAGTTGAGGAAGACATAAACTTACCTGGAGAGAAAGGAGTTAAAAGAGATGAATATGTTGTGTTTGCCGCTGATGCATTATTGGATAAGGACTGCGAGTTTGAGTTGTCTCCTAACTAGGTTGGAGAGGAAACATATGGTGATGGAAAATCTTTAATTGTGCGTGCTTCTATTTCTAATGGAGTTGGCAGATATGTAACTATGTGAAGTTTGGGTGTGGGGTCTGAAGTACTTGGCATTGTTGTTTTTGCCCATTCCAGGTGAGCTGATTTAATGGTAGTGATGGAGAACAATGTATTAAATGGAAAAAAAACCTCAACAAATCAACATCTCGGGATAAGTACACCTTTGTAAAAATTAGGTAAAAATTCTGGTGACAATGCTGGGATAGTGAGAATCTAAGATAGACACATTAGGTAGATTTTGATTCAAATTTATTTTTTGAGTATGTTTAAGCCAAGGATAGCATAAACAAACAAAAATCCACAGGGAGTTGTAATTGGGTGATTTTCAAGTAATCTTTGGAATGGGGATTGATTATCGAAGTGAGAGGGTGGAAGACGATTGATGAGGTAGACAATGTGATGACATGCAAAAGACCATGTAAGAGTGTTGTTGCAGTTTCAATGATATGACAATTTCGTTTTTCTGCAAGTGCAACTCGTTGGGGTGTATAGGGTGGGGTGGAGAGGTGTTGGATGCCGTGACATGAAAGATAGGAGTCAAAACATTTATACTTACCTCCGCCATCAGTATATAATGACAAAATTTTAGTTTCAAAATGTTTTTCCGTCATTGGATGAAATTTTTGAAAGATATCTTTAACTTCACTTTTCTTTCTCAGCGTGTAGATCCAAATGCACTTCGTATTTGGTCAACAAAAATACAATAATATAAATTTTTATCAAGAAAAAAGACTGGTGATGGCCCCCATAAATTACTAAATATAATTTCAAGTGGTTTAGGTCTACATAATGATAATTGAGTAAAAGGATATCGATGAGCTTTATTAGATAAACAAGAATTACAATGACATTTTTTGTCTCGCGCATGAAACGGCAGCGATAATTTATTTAAATAGTGACCTAAATCTTGAGTGAGAATGACCAAGACGTTGGTGCCAAGAAGTGAGATGGATGGATGTGGAGATAATGTGAGCTTGTGTATGTGAGACAGGCAACTCATACAGTTCATGGTTGATCCAGCTATGTACTAGTGACTTCCGTATTTTCAGATCCTTCACAACAAAGTTAAAAGGAAAAAAATTCAATACCTTTACGATTGTTTTGAAAAAATTTGGAAACAGAGAGAAAATTTCCTTTGATGGAAGGGGCATACAAAGTGTGTTAGCTTAAAAACATTTTTTGATGCATTTAATTTAGTAGAACCAGTTTGAGAGATAGGAATTTTGTTAACATCACCCATGGAGACATCCTCGTTACCGTTGTATGGTTGTAGTTTGTGCGGATCTATTGTGATGTGATGAATGAATCCTGAGTCAACAATCTAGGGGTTGGTGTCCCTTGTAAGACCAGTGGCATTGTTGGCTTTCGCTTCAAAGTGATGATAAAACTTCGAGCGACAAACACTGGCGGTGTGCCTAATTCTGTTACATACTTCACAACGAGTAACACCGGTTTGATTTGATTGGACTACCATTGTGGTGGAGCACTTGGATGCGAGTTTTGGCGCCATTGTTCAGATTTATTTGTTTGTCTATGATTGTTGCGATTATTGGAGTTGAATTTTCTGGGAGTAGCAATGATGGTACTAGGTAGTTTCTTAGAATCCTCGTGGCGAAAGAAGAGTTCAAAATCTAGTAACTTTTCAAACATTTCCTCATAGGAGATAGTTGTATCGCATGTACGAATGGCAACAGAGATTTCACGAAATTCAGGAACTAGACCACTAAGTATTTTGACGATGAGTTTAGGAATGGAAACAGGAGCACCAGCAGTGTCTAACTCATCCTAAAAGGACCGAATAGTGTGAAGATATTCAGTAATGGAGCGAGACTTCGTAGTGACACGGAAAAGCTGATCACGCGAAATGAAGACTGGACTTTGAGATTTATTCGTATAAGTGGTATGCAAGGCATCCCAAGCTTATTTAGCCGAGTCAGCGGCAACAACAGTAGAGGCAATAGTGGGTTCGACAGAAGCCATGAGGGCATTTAGATGAGTTGGCCCTGAAGGAATCAAGCTAAGAAGGCAAGATTGAGATATATATTCGTAGCGAGGGTAATTGTGCGACTAGGACAGAGTGGTTCCGTCGAGATGGCGAAAATGGTTGTAGCAATACATATGCATGGAAAATCAGGCTTTCCAGGTGGAGAAGTTGTGACCACCTCTTAGTTTGATGGATAATTGGGATGGGGATTGAATTGAATGATAATATTGGTGTCTATCATGTTATTAGAATTGACAACTCTGGGATTGTTTCCATTATTGTTACCATTGTGATTGGTCATTGTTGCTGATCTGCGTGAGGAGAAAAAAAATTGGATCGTACTCTTCAGAGCGTGAAGATCCTTAATACCATATGAAGACTGCATTTATGCCGGAAGCGTATGTTTATTAATGAAGGCAACAAGGTATCAAATAGAGTTACAGTAAAAATAATAAGACTCCTAAACAAAATGAACTAAAGTAATGTAAATAAATAATAAATGTTGAATTAGTAAGACAATCCTAATACAACTAAACTACTAACTAACGTCGTAAAACCAGATGTTGTAATAGAATTCGATCATAAGTTCACAAGTGTAGAATCTGATCAACATCTGGGAGTCACAATTGATCTAGAGTTTGAAGATTTCACATCATATAAACAATTAATCGTAAACTGGCCTATCGGACCATCACAAGGCCAAACATTTGTTTTAGAGTTGAAGTAGTCAGTTTATGCAACATCCCTAGGAATTAAATTGGAACGCAACACTAAGAATTCTAAAGTACATTAAGAAATCTCTTGGACTTGGCATTTTTCTTAACATACAAGCTGTTAAGATTTGGTTGGCGACTATGATTCATATTGGGTGCCCAAATACTAGAAGGTTGGTAACTGGTTATATGATGAAACTTGGAGATTCTATAATTTCATGGAAATCAAAGAAGCAACAGAGTGTGAGGAGGAGCTCTGCAGAAGCAGATTATAGAAGCATGGCTGTTGTGGTTTCAGAATTTATTTGTCTTACAAGTTTACTAGAAAAAGTTGAATGTTCATAATATAGATTATATCAATGTTTCAGTGAAAGTAAGGCAACAATTAGGAAGTCCCATTTTTCATGAGCGAACAAAACATATTGAGATCGACTGTTATTTTATCAGAGACATAGTGAAGTCAGGTTTCATAGATCGTCAATACCTTTGCACTTCTATGCAAATGGAAGACATGTTTGTTAAGGGACTTGGAACAGGATTACCTGAGCTTCTTATTGGCAAGCTAGGTATGTTGGATGTATTCCAACCACCAGATTGAGGGGGAGTATTGGAAGAGTTATTTGCCACGTTAAGCATGTCACACTGTTAAGTGTCTATTAGAGGTTATTAACACTATTATGAAGCTACTAGAAGGTTGTCTGAAGAGTCACATGGGTAAGGTATGAGTTAGTTAGAATGCAAAGTCTGTTTTAGGCATTCATATACTGTTTGATAATCAATGATATAATCATTCATTTACAATGTATTTGTAGCTTGTCCAAAGCTCTCATATGAAGATCAATATTTCTCTTAATTGCTTGAATACATAGTTCTTTCTTCTAGATTAGAGAATTGTTGACAGAGAGATCCAACTTCTTCAAACTTCTACAATGCTAAAAGTAAACAAAATAACTTCTAGTAAGATTTTCTTTCACTTAGTTGCAATAAAACATAACACATGAAATTGCATAATCGTGAAACAAACCTGCAAATTCAAACAAAATTCTTCGATATTACTCCCATTTATATTCAGAAATACAAGTTTCACAACAATCTGAGCTCCTTGGACAATAGCTCGAAATTTTCACTTATATGAAACTTGTCGTCAATTACAAGAACCTTGAGATTTTATCTTCTTCTGAAATTCATTGGTGCTCAAGTTCACACCATTTAATGCTCGTCCTTCTACAATATTAGTGACTTGTAAATTAAAACAGGAGTATAACCAAGATAAAGATAAGAGAATTTACCGACTTCATTTCCTTGTACAACAACACGGATTTCTTGAGATTTGAATAGTCTACTCCGTTTTCCAAACTCATGAATTGATAGCATGTGAACTATTTCTCTTCCCATATCCCGAACCAGATCATACATCACCAAATAACGGCAATCCCTTTGGAGCAAGTTCCTTTGAACTAAGATTGTAATTGCAGTTTTAAAATAAAAACCACACATTTAATGTTTTGGTTATTTAATCCTCAAAGAATCCGTTAAGGCGCACACGATATCAAGGAAAACACTCTGAGCATCACAATCAAGTCCATCAAAGCTTATCTTCAGAATCTTTTGAATATCATAATGAGGAATTTCTCTTAGTTGTTGAATTCGTATCTCCATTCTCATACAGATCTCCCTTGCAAATGTGACCCCAATGTCATAATAGATTATAATAGCCCACCTGGATATTTTATTATGTTTTGTGAAAGCTCAACATAATATTGTGGTGGAAAAAGACTATTACAAGTATGACAAGAAAAAACTAGTTGAGCTTCATCGTGATTCAAAAGTTTTGCCTTGCGTCTCTCATTTTCTCTAAGCCGGCATATCAAATGTTCTTCTTGGGTTGTAATAACAATTAAACTACCAAAAATCTTGTATCTTGATTAGACTAAATGCTTTCACTTCTAATCTAATATATGAATTGAAGAAATGATTCCGAAGTGTTGAAATATTCAGTTGTAGATGGCTTTTGCCACAGTTGTTAATCATATTCCACTGGCACGGTATATATCAACAATGCGAACTTCATCTACGCATTCACTTTGTCCTAAGTTGGTATACAATTACACCTCAATGCTTTAAAAATATTTTGGATAAAAAAAAGAGGTATAAGAATACAAAGTGGTTCTGATTGAAGGTTTATTCTCTTTACCAACAAAAAGTGAAGGTAGAGGTTGGGAAAAATGAATCACAAAACTCACAAGGTGGTCAAAACATAGGTTCAAACAAAACAGTTAACTCACAAAAAAGTCGCCCATTATCCCTTTTCACGTTCACCAGTACCAAATCATTGGAATTGGCACTCAAACACAATTTCAAAACAAAAAATCCACATGTAATACCCTATAATATAAGAGCAACCTTCACATATAGCAAACAAAAAATTCATATATGTATGTTATAGCAAAGTTTGCATAATTACGCTCCATAGCAAACATAAATATGTATAATTTTGTATACATCTACAAAGAAACAAATTGTATAATTCGCTATACATATACAAAAGAAAGCAGTTGTATACAAATCAATTGAATAATTAAAGTATGTATAAAACGAGAAAGAGAGAAAAACAAAAGAAAATTAGGCAGGAGAATATTTGTATTGTATAATTATAAGTGTATAGGACGAAGAAATATGTATTTACAGGTGTATATACAATTTTCTATCACTTTATACAAACAGAAACACAATTTATAAATTTCATTTCTATTTGTATAAGTGATAGAGGCTAGGGTGGCGAGCGAGACTGGAAGAGGGAAACGAAAATAAATGTATAGATACAACTTTTTTCGCTTTATGAAAACACAAACACATTTGTGCAGCATTCCTCCCCCAATTTACGCGCAGTAACTAAGAAAATAAAATAAAAAAAGGTTAGCTATTCCTGTTCTCTAGTGAATGAACGAAAAACATAAAACGAAATGTATTCCTTGCTTCTCTGTCTATGAAGGAGCACGAAGATAGTCATCACAGAAAAAAAGAAGATATTTTTCACACAAAAAAAAAGAAGCATTGAACCTGCACAGTTATAAATATGGATTTCAAGGAATTTTTTTCAGTTCATTGACATGCCTATATATGTACTATCAGGGGTTGTGTTAATGTAACATTGATAATTCGAATATGAATTTCAACTGATTTCACTATGAGAATACCGATGAACAAAGGAAGATTTTTATTCTACTAAACCTAGATATTCTTAGTCTCACTAGTGAGTTACATTGTGATTGCTTACTAGTGAATTAGTTAGAGAATGTTTCAAACAGAAATATATAATTACGCCTCTTTGTTGGTGGAAATTAAACGACTGACAAACTATTGAATAAATATGAGTTGACGAATGAGGGTGAACCATAACCTTAGGGATTGGGTGTTGTAAATTAGTTCATGAAATTGCTATCAAGGAGATTTAACACGAGATTTATATGATATGAATATAGGTTGATCGAATGAAGGTTGTACAAATTACTTGAAGTGGTAAATTTGGTATTTCAATATGAATACTGTGAGTAGTAAACTTACCATATTTGATGTTTAATAACTTCCATGATTTTAAGATGGTTTATAAAGTAAATGTGTTACGGAATGTTTTGTACTTGGATGTGGTGTCGAATAGATATTTTACACTAGCACTTGATTGAAAATTACAAACTCCAAGTTTCTGCCTGAACTGATCATGCTTGGCTTGTGGGAGTGCCTTGCTGAGAATATCTGCAATTTGATCCCTTGTACTACAAAACTTCAACTCTATATCACCTCTTGTTGTGTGGTCACAAATGAAATGATGATGGATGTTTATGTGCTTTGTTCTCTTGTGAAAAGCCGGGGTCCTTGTCATTGCAATTATTGCCTTGTTATCGCAGAATATTTTTATCCACCCTCTTGCCGATAGAAACATCAACTAACATTCTTCGTAAACATAAGGCTTGAAAAGCTGCTGAAGTTACAACAACATATTCTGCTTTTGATGGTGATAGTGCAACCACATCTTACTTCTCTAAGATCCAAGAGATTGCTCCATATCCTCAATTGAACACATTTCCAGAGGTATTCTTTGTGTTATCTATACATCCTATCCAATCACTATTACTCAAGCTGAAATCTGCCTCTTTGAAGTACGAAGTCCCTAAGTCAACTGTCCTAACAACATAACGCAAAACTCTTTTGGCAGAACCAAGATGTTGCTTGGTAGGTTCATGCATATACCTAGACAACATACTAACAAAAAACCTAATATCAGGATGAGTATATGTTAGGTAGTTCAAACCTCCAATCAAGCTTTTGTAGTGACTAGAATTAGCGAGATCTGTGCCATCTTCATGCTGAAATTTTTCATTTGTATTCATAGGCGTGGCAGCCTCTTTACAATTATGAATACCTAACATGAACAAGAGGTCTTTTGCATTACTTCGTTCGTGAAACAAAAATACCATCTTCTACCTGTTTCACTTGAAGACCAAAAAAGTATTACAGAACACCTAAATCTAACATTTCAAACTCCTACATCATGAAATATTTTAATTCAGCAACTAAAGTTTCACATAACCCCATATATATAATGTCATCTACATAGAGACAAACTACCAAACAATCACTTGTACCTTGTTTATTTACATACAACGTAGGCTCATTTTCGCTCCTTTCAAATATATATCTCAGGAAGTACTAGTAAATTTTGTTGTACCATGCTCGTGGCGCATGTTTTAGCCCGTAAAGAGCCTTCTTGAGCTTGTATACTTTGCTATCATTGCATCTAACACAAAAACCCTCAGGTTGGGAAACATAAACTTCCTCTTCCAAATGCCCATTTAAGAATGCGGATTTAACATCAAAGTGTTAAATGGGCCAGCTCAGTTTAGCAGCTAAAGATAAGAGTATTCTCACTGTTTCAAAGCAAGCGACAAGTGAAAATGTCTCATTGTAATCACTACCTTGATGTTTGTGAAAAATAAAGATCATTTTTAGAGGTATAAAAAATCCTAAATATTTAGTGGAACTTTCTTGGGTCAAGTAGAGTAGTACGTTAAATACCTGATGTATCTAGGAATTTTGTAGATGTTCTAGAGAAGTAGATATTTATAATGAATCATATAAAAATCTAGATTCTTTTTAGATAGTTAGAAGATTAGGTCATCTAGATTTTTCTTGTAGAGAACAATTTCTAGAAGCATCCCTGTACTAATATAAATAGGGTCGGCCGTAGAGATTTGTAATGAGCCCAAGAAAACAAAGAACCTCCTATTAAAAGAGTATTCTACCATTATAAAGTTCTCCTTTATCGATTCCTCTTCTTTAGTTTAATCTTCCGATCTTAGTTAATAATCTTGGGCTAGCAGAAGGTTTCTCGAATTATACTTCTCTTCTACTATTCTCTACATGGTATAAGAGTCATACCCGTAGATTGGCTTGCGAGTATTATTTCAAGATCGGGTTGGTGGTAGATTCAACAAATTTGCATAGATGAATTTTAGTAGTCGTGTTAGTTGACATGTATTGAATCATACCTTGTGGGAGAGAATTTGTGGGATGTTGTTAATGGGAATGACACAAGTCCTCCTGCTGACGAACCGAAAAATACTAGTGCATTCAAGAAGTGGAAGCAGGTTAATGCAAAGGTGGAGTTCATTCTGAAGTGAACAATATCCTCCAGTTTATTTGATCACATTCTAAAGTGTAAATCAGCTCATGAAATATGGAGGACCCTTGATCGCTTGTTCAACAAGAAGAATGAAGCTCTGTAGATATTGGAGAATGAATTGGCTAACACCACTCGAGGTAACCTTTCTATCTCCGAGTACTTTTTGAAGATCAAGAACTTATCTTATGAGATATCTTTGTTGAATCCGGAAGAGGCTATTTCTGAAGCAAGATGAGAAGAACAGTCATTAGAGGTTTAAAACCTAAATATATTCAATTTGTGACGTCGATTCAAGGATGGTCTCAACATCCATCCTTGAAGGAATTTGAAAATCTGTTGTCGTCACAGGAATTACTAGCCAAGCAGTTGGCTAGTGTGTTTGTCAAACATGGAGCAGGAGATGCTCTTGTAGCCGAAAAAGAAACTTTAAAGGAAAAATAAGTGATATGCCACAATCTCGATCATCAGGGTGGTTCATGCTCACCTAAAGAGAAGGAACAATCTTTTAACTATTATGGTAAGAAGCCTCTCAAATGTTATCGTTGTAGAAAAATAGGCATATAAAAAGATATTTTTGAGCCAAGGAGAGCAATATGGCTCAAAAAGCTCACGAAGAAGAAGAATAGTGGAAACAATGTAGTAGCTGAGGCTTGCACAATACATGCCATGATTTCCATCAATCTTGAAAGAGATTGGATTGAGGATTTAGAATATAATATAGCCAATAACTTGGAGAAGCAAGAAACTAATGTTGTTGACATTAGCATGACATTTTATAGGATGTTCCAAGTGGTGAAATGGTAGCTTCTATTGAAGAAATCAAAGAAGAAGATCTTGAATAGGTAGATCTTAAAATACACTTGTTAATGGCAACCTTTATAAACAAAACATGGAGAAAAATGTATTGAAAGCAGAAGTATATGGTCAATCATCTGCAATATTAAGGTCAACTAATGACTACGACCAAAGTCTAGAAGCATATGGAGAAAATAGAGATCAAATAGAGGAGGAAGATGCTATTGAAGTCTTAAAAAATATGATTTTTGAAAGTTTTGAAGCTGCCAAAATATCTATAATTGGGATGATAAGCGAATATGACAGTGGATCCTATGCTGGTGTTGAGACGTCACAGGGAAGTGTTGTCAAGAAGTTAAGACAAAGGGGGAGTTTAGAAACTCAACAAGGAGATAATTTACATGGACCATTCCATAAGGGAAAATCTTTAACATTTGAATCAACACGAGGAGTCCATAAGAAACTACTGAGATTTTCACCAAGATGTGGCTCAAAGCTTCGTTTGAGCTCCTCCACGACAATTGTCGGCTAGTTTCCAAAAAATCACTTTACGGGAGATTGTGAAAATAAATATGATTTTTTGGAGATATAAATAATCCTAGATATTTAGTACAACTTTCTATAGTTATGTAGAGTAGTACCTTAACTAGTTGATGTATCTAGGAATTGTGTAGATGTTCTAGAGAAGTAGATATTTATAGTAAATCATATATAAATATCTAGATTCATGTTAGATAGTTAGAAGATTAGGACATCTAGATTTTTCTGGTGGATCTTTCTAGAATAATTTCTAGAAGCATCCCTATACTAGTATAAATTAGGGTGGCCATAGTCATTTGTAATGAACCCAAGAAAACCAAGAACC
Organism: Solanum peruvianum; assembly: GCA_027705065.1. Taxonomy (NCBI): domain Eukaryota; kingdom Viridiplantae; phylum Streptophyta; class Magnoliopsida; order Solanales; family Solanaceae; genus Solanum; species Solanum peruvianum. The sequence continues at coordinate 52,947,395 of JAKWJD010001763.1, forward strand.
TCATAATAAAAGAGTATTCTTTCATAATCAAGTTCTCCTTTATCACTTCCTCTTCTTTAGTTGAATCTTCCAATCTTAGTTAACGATCTTGGGCTAGCAGAATGTTTCCCAAATTATGCTTTTCTTCTGCGATTCTTTACATTTGTGCATATCTTTTAGATACAATCTTGTTTTGTATCGCCGTATGCTCCCATCTGGATGCCGCTTGATTTTGAACACCTATTTGAGTCCAATGGGTTCCTTTCCTTCCGATAGATTCACCAGTTCCCATTTTTGATTCTGCTCAATTGCTTGCATCTTTTTTAACATTGCATTTTTCCATGCTTGACTTTCTACAGATAAAGCTGAAATAAAACATAACTTAACAAGCACAAAAACAAGTATAAAAATCTTAACATGTACTATATTATTAATGTTAAGATAAATGAATGCAATGAACAATTATAACATGCTGAGACTGAATGCTGAATATACTGATAAATGGCCAATGCAAGAGTCTGACTGAACTGTGGGAGCTACTAATAACCGATAACAAAACCACATGAGCTAAATGTGAAGTCTGATGTATCTCCCCATCGAGAGGACCAAATATACCCTGCCAAAGGTATAAAGACATGCTGGCGTGATCACTAAATCTATTGCCCACAAAGGGGAATTACAACCTACTTGGCTAGTAGATCTAGGACTAATTGGGTACGTTGGACACTAGTCCAACTCGGTATACTGGATAGCTCAATACTGAACATGAAAACTATGCATGCAACAATTAATCTGCTAAATATGCATTTATAACTGAGGCATGTATATCTGAAGTAACTCAAAATATCTGACCTGGCATGTGTAATTCATGAACTAAAGAAATGCATACCTAGGGTTCTTAAATTCATGCAATAAACTGAATAATAATATGATAATTTGATTTGGAACATATAACCAATAAGTTCATGAAGTTCTTTTGATGTTCGAGAAATCTAAGATCAAATCATGATATGGGAATCAAGAATCTGATTGAAAACTAGGGACCCAATAGGTTAAATGAACCAACTAGTTAAATCCGACATGCCTTGTGATGAAATCCATGAAAAAATACTTAGTTTTCGGGGATGGAACTTAAGGTGTTCTTCTATTATGGTGCTTGACTTTTCCTCCTCTCTTGCTTCTAATTTGATAAGCTTTGATTTAATGATTAGACTTAGATATGTTTTAATTATTTTTCTAGGCCTAAATGACTAAAATATGATGATTTAGGGTCAAAATCATGTATATTAGGATTTAAACGGAGTGGGAAAGCTCCAAAAGACCCCTAGGAAAGTTTATGTCGGACCAACCTACGGCCAGAACAGACGGTCGATAGGTTGATCCACGCCCCGTCGGTTGGTCCGTCGGTTGGGGATATTCGACAACCCTTTACTAAAATGGGAATAAAAATTTTCTCATAGGTCGGATTTTAGCAAGATTGGTGGCAATGAAAATATAATTAAATTATCTATCTGTGGGTAGGTCACGAGACACCTAATTCAAGTTGTGCTAAGAGTTATGGCCATTTGAACTTGACTCAACTGCATTTCCCCTTAACTCTATGCTAATTCCAACCTACGGACCATAGGTCCACCTACGGACCCTATTGGTTATCCGTGACTCTTGTCAAAGAGTAGGTGAGAGGAAGGGTTCTCGATCGACGTTCATGGACTACGAACCGTAGTCTGACCTACGGACCGTTAGTCCATCAGTGTATGGTGTGTTGACAGTCACGTCATTTTCACCTGCAGATTTCTCTGAAAAACTAATTTTGAGTCTGTTTTGGCTACGAGTTGTGACATTATCCCTCCCTTGGGAACATTCATACTCAAACGAAGACTAATCTAGCTGAAAAACAGGGATAGAGCTACAAACCCTACTACTAAACACTAAGAACTGTGTTTCTGATTGAATTAAGTTCTGAGAACATGCAAATACGCTGAAAATGCAAGTACAAACTGAGGGAACATGATTCTAAGACAAAATTTACGCTTGAATGACTGGAAAACATAAGAAGAACTATTACCTCAAGCTGGAGTGGAATCAGAAGGAAATAGGTGAGGATGCTTGGGCTTCATGGCTGCTTCTACTTCCCAACTAGCTCCCTTTACGGACAAACTCCTATACAATACCTTGAATTGAAGCGGCTTCTTTGTTTCTCAACCTTATGACCTGACGGTAAAGAATCTCAACTGGTACATCCTCATAAGAAATAATATCTTTCACTGCCATACCCTCCAATGTCTCTATAAAGGCTGGATCACCCACACACTTCTTACAGAGTGAGATGTGGAAGACCGGAAGCACTGCTGCTAATTCAGCTGGCAACTCTAACTCATATACCACCTTGTCAACCATTTTCAAGATCTTATAAGGGCCTACATATCTAGGAGTGATCATCCACCTTTCATAGGTGAGACATTCCGAAAAACCCAATAATCAACTTGGAACTCTAGTTCCCTTCTCCTTACATCTTCATAAGATTTCTGACGACTTTGGGTTGTCTTAAGTCTATATCTAATGAGTTCATGTCACGACCCAAAACCGAGCCGTGACTGGCACCCACACTTACCCTGTTATGTGAGCGAACCAACCAATCTAAACCTTAACATTTCAATATAATATCAACAGAAAGTAATGCGGAAGACTTAAAACTTATTAACAAAATCAATAATCAACTTCTATAACTCAAAACTATTATTATCCCCAAAATCTGGAAGTCATCACCACAAGAACATCTATGATCAAATTACTAACTAAAAATATCTAAGAAGCTAAAAATACATAATAAGCTAGTCCATGCCGGAAGTTCAAGGCATCAAGACTTGAAGAAGAAGATCCAGTACAAGCTAGAAGCATTAGCTCACCCTGAATTTCCGATGTAGTAAAGACTGGCTTGAATTACTGTTGAGTCGAAGACGACGGCACGTTTGCTGCACTCCACAAATAACAAAGAAGAAAACATAAAAGTAGGGGTCAATACAAAACACGGGTACTGAGTAGATATCATCGGCCAACTCAAAATAGAAAACAATATATATCAAGTAATATTATAAAATCAACTATGATACTCAACATGTAGCAACAACAATTACCGTCAAGTTCACACATAAGGACTCAAGCCTCAATACCATACTCATTTGGGAATTAGATTCATTAGATTGAGTATATTGACATCTTTCAAGATTCATTATCTTTATTTCTCTTGTGTCGGTACGTGACACTCCGCTCCCTGATACATCTTTAATCCCCTTGTGTCGGTACGTGACACTCCGATCCCCTACTACTATGTGTCGAAACGTGACACTCCGATCCCCTACTACTATGTGTTGGAACGTGACACTCCGATCCCCTAAATCTACGTGTCGGTTTGTGACACCCGTTCCCCTAAATCTATGTGTCAGTTCGTGACACCCGATCCCCTAAATCTACGTGTCGGTTCGTGACACCCGGTACCCCTAATACTACGTGTCGGTTCGTGACACCCGATCCCTTAATTCTATGTGTCGGAACGTGACACTCCGATCCCCTAATCTCCTTCTATCAATTCATCAAGCCTTCTTTCTTACCAAGGCATCATTAATCTCATTACTTTAGTTCCTCACGCCTTCTTTTATACCAAGACCTCATCATTAACAAGAGATTAGGTTTTTATCAAGATTTGGGATTCAAAAACTTCATCATGCTTAATATAATCACAATTATATAATCACATTCATGCAAGCATACAAATCAAGCACATAGTAGGGTTTACAATATTATCAATACATATCATTCGCTATTAAGAGTTTTACTACGAATATCGTAAGAGAGACCATAACCTACCTCCACCGAAGAATTGATCAAGCAAGCAATTTCCCAAGCAGCGTTTCTTCTCCTCTTTCGTTCGATCGATTCTCCCTCTCTCTTGCTCTTTCTATTTTCTTATTCAAACCCTCTTTATTTTACCCTAATCAGTATATAATTAAGAATGAAAGATGGCACTAATAACCCACAAATTATCTTAAGGTTACCTCTTTTAACCCCCAAGTAATTAGACTTATAATCCTTAACCCTCTAACTTTATAATTAAAGTAGGAATAGTCCAAAACGTCCCTTAAAACGTGTAAAGAAATCCGACCCAGACTGGGATTACGCCACCTGTGACGGGCCGTCGTGCCTGCGACGGTCCGTCCTGCAGGTCATCGCAAGGTTCAGAGACCAAAATTTCCACCAAGGGTCTGTGACGGTCCGTCACGCCTGTGACGGTCCGTCCTGCAAGTCCGTCACGAAGTTCAGAGAGTCGATTTTCAGTACCCAATTTCAGAATTTCTAAGTGTTTTGAAACGGACCCTGCGACGGTCCGTCGTGACCATGACGGTCCGTCGTGGGGTCCGTCGTTTCAGCCAGTTTTCCAGAAATAAAATCTGCTGCTCAAAACGACTAAACAGGTCGTTACAATAGATACCAATTTACCCATCGTTCGTCCTCGAACGATCACAAGAAGAAAAAACAAGGGCGAGAAGGAGTACCTGAATCCTTAAACAGATATGGGTATTTTTCTTGCATATCTGCCTCCTTCTCCCAAGTGGCTTCTTCAACCGGTCGATTCTTCCATTGCACCTTGATGGATGCAATCTCCCTTGACCTCAACTTGCAAACTTCTCTATCTAAAATAGCAACAGGCTCCTCCTCATAAGACAAATTTTCATCAAGCAAAACTGAATCCCAACGGATAATGTAGTTTCCATCCCCATGGTATCTTTTCAACATAGACACATGGAATACCGGATGTACTCCGGACAGCCCTGGGGGCAAGGCTACCTCGGACTTAGCTTACCTCTTTAACCAAACCGCATCACCCCTTTCATTGGCGAAACTTTCAACAAGACTTGTTCACCCTCCATGAACTCTAAGTCTCTAACCTTTCGTTCTGCATATTCTTTTTGCCTACTTTGCGCCGCTAGAAGCTTTTCTTGAATAGATTTCACTTTCTCTATCGAATCCCTCAAAAGGTCAGTACCCCAAGGTCTAACCTCAAATGCATCAAACCACCCAATGGGAGACCTACATCTCCTACCATACAATGCTTCAAATGGGGCCATATCAATGCTTGAGTGATAACTATTATTGTATGAAAACTCCGCTAAGGGTAGGAGGTTATCCCAATGACCACCAAATTCTATCACACAAGCACGAAGCATATCCTCTAACACATGAATCGTTTGCTCAGACTGACCATCGGTCTGAGGATGGAACGCGGTACTAAGGTCCAACCTAGTACCCAATTCCGCATGCAATGTTTTCCAAAACTTAGAAGTAAACTGCGTACCTCTATCTGATATGATGGATAGTGGAACCCCATGCAATCGAACGATTTCTCAGATATAGATCTTGGCTAACTTGTCGGCATTGTAAGTCACCTTAACCGGAATAAAATGAGCAGACTTAGTTAACCTATCAACAATCACCCAAATAGAGTCGTACTTACCCATCGTCTTTGGAAGACCAACCACGAAGTCCATTGCGATTCTCTCCCACTTCCATTCAGGAATGGGCATTCTCTGAAGTGTTCCTCCGGGCCTCTGGTGTTAATACTTTACTTGTTGACAATTTGGACACTTGGCGATAAATTCAACAATATCACGCTTCATTCTACTCCACCAAAAGTGTTGCTTTCGGTCACGATACATCTTGGCTGCACCCGGATGTATAGAATACCTTGAACTATGAGCCTCTGTCAGAATAATGTTGATCAAATCATCGACGCGTGGTACACATACCCTTCCCTTAATCCTCAACACACCTTCCTCGTCAATTGTTGCTTCTTTAGCCTCCCCTTGCAACACTTTATCTCAAATCCGGATCAATTTTTCATCATTAAACTGCTTTCCCTTAATCTTGTCAAGGAAGGAAGATCTTGCCTCCACACAAGCTAAAAATCCTCCCTTCTCATTTACTTGTAATCTCATACGGTCGTTAGCCAGAATCTGAACTTCTCTAGCCAATGGGCGTCTAGAAGCTTGCAAGTGAGCTAGACTTCCCATGCTTCCCGCCTTTCTACTTAAAGCATCCGCTACAACATTCGCCTTCCCCGGATGATACAAAATAGTGATGTCGTAGTCCTTCAGTACTTCCATCCATCTCCTCTGTCTCAAGTTCAAATCTTTCTAAGTAAAGACATACTGTAGGCTACGATGATCTGTGTATACTTCACACTTAACCCCATATAGATAGTGTCTCCATTGCTTTAATGCAAACACTACCGCAGCCAATTCCAAATCATGGGTCGGATAATTACGTTCATGCACCTTTAATTGTCTTGAAGCATAAGCAATCACATTCTTCTCTTGCATTAGCACTGCACCCAACCCAGAATAGGATGCATCACAATAAACAATGAAGTTCTTACCCTCTACCGGCAAGGTGAGGATAGGTGCGGTAGTCAACAAAGTCTTGAGTTTCTGAAAGCTTTCTTCGCACTCATCCGACCATACAAATGGAACATTCTGCTTAGTCAAGTTCGTCAATTGGGAAGCAATAGAAGAGAATCCATTGACAAATCGGCGGTAGTAGCTAGCTAACCCAACAAAGCTTCTTATTTCTGACACATTAGTGGGTCTTACCCAATTCTTCACTGTCTCAATTTTAGAAGGATCTACCATCACTCCATCCTTAGAAACTACATGCCCCAAGAAGGACACTGCATCTAGCCAAAACTCGCACTTGGAGAATTTGGCATAAAGCTTTTTCTCCCTCAACATTTCCAATACAATTCTCAAATGCTCCTCATGTTCCTTATTACTTTTAGAGTATATCAGTATATAATCAATAAATACGATCACAAAGAGATCCAAATATGGCTTAAAAATCCCATTCATCAAACTAATGAACGCAGCAGGGGCATTCGTAAGACCAAAAGACATCACTACAAATTCATAATGCCCATACCTGGTTCGAAAGGCAGTCTTTGGTACATCCGTTGCCCGTATTTTCAATTGATGATAACCAGATCTCAAGTCAATCTTAGAGAAGACATAAGCACCTTGTAATTGATCGAACAAGTCATCAATGCGAGGAAGAGGATACTTGTTCTTAATAGTTACCTTGTTCAACTGCCGGTAGTCTATGCACATCCGAAAACTCCCATCCTTCTTCTTCACAAACAAAACCGGAGCACCCCAAGGAGATGCACTTGGTCTAATGAAGCCTTTGCTCAACAATTCTTGAAGTTGAGCCTTTAACTCTCTTAACTCCGCGGGAGCCATTTTGTAAGGGGGTATAGAAATGGGGCGAGTGCCCGGTTCAAGATCGATACAGAAGTCAATATCCCTATCTGGTGGCATACCTGGAAGATCTGCAGGGAACACATCCAAAAACTCACGGACTACCGAAACCGTTTCGATTGAAGGTACTTAGGTAGTGTAATACTTGAGATGTGCCAAGAAAGCTAAACACCCTTTACTCACCATTTTCTTAGCACGAAGAAAGGAGATGATACGCACCGGATTGGAAGTGTAGTCACCCTCCCACACTAACGGATCTGTCCCAGGCTTGGCTAACGTCACCGTTTTATCATTACAATCCAAGATTGCAAATTGCGGAGAAAGCCAAGTCATACCCAGAATTACATCAAAATCAACCATTTCTAAGATGACCAAATCTACATAAGTGTTGCTCCCCACAAAGTTCACCAAACAAGACCTATATACCTTTTCAACTACCACAGACTCACCCACCGGAGTAGAAACACGAATAGGCATATCAAGTAATTCACAATGTAAATTTAGACCGTTAGCAAATGAGGGAGATACATAAGAAAATGTGGATCCAGGATCAAACAATACAGAAGCCATGCAATCACAAACCAGAAGATTACCTGTGATGACAGCATCAGATGTCTCCGCCTCCGATCTCCCAGGGAAAGCATAACAATGGGCCCTTTCATTTGTTTGTCCGTTGCCCCAACCATGTTTTGATGTAGTGGCTCCAGTTTGCCCATCACCTCTGCCGTTTTGGTGACCACCATTACCTAGACCACCACGTCCTCCAGAATAACGGCCTCTACCATGACCACCTCTACCTTTAGCTATTGGGGGTCTATAACTCTGTTTGGGACTATTTCTCCTAATATGTACAGTCTCCCCACATCCATAACACTCTCTAGAGTCAAGTAGAGGTCTCTCAGAGAAGTGTTGACTGGTCTGAGGTGGACCCCCAACTATAGTCTGTAGTGAAGACTGAATTGATCGGACTGAGTAACCTCCGGAACCCTGTCCTCTCGAGTAAGAACCATTAAACTCACCTCCCTTTCGAAACCTTTTTGATGTCGATGTCGAGATGAAGTCATTGGGCTTCACTCCTTCCACCTCTATCACGAAGTCTACCACTTCTTGGAAGGATTTTGCCGTAGCCGCTACCTGTAAGGCCGAAATCCGCAACTCTGATCTCAACCCCTTCACAAAGCGACGAATCCGCTCTTGTGGACTGAAACAAAGTTGGGTGGCATACCTGGATAGTGCACGAAACTTGGCCTCATATGCGGTAATCGACATCCTACCTTGCTCTAGACTTAAGAATTCATCTCTTTTCCTATCCCTCAAAGTCCGTCGGATGTATTTCTCCATAAACAAGCTAGAGAATGATTCCCAAGTCATAGGTGGTGCCTCTGTTGGTTGACACTCAACATGTGACCGCCACCACATTTTGGCGTTCCCTTGAAACTGATAAGTCACAAACTCAACACCAAATCGTTCTACTATACCCATCTTGTGTAGTAGCTCATGACAGTTAACCAGAAAATCGTAGGCATCTTCAGATTCAGCACCCTTGAAGACTGGAGGTTTCAATTTCAAGAACTTACTGAAAAGCTCATGCTGATCATTTGTCATTATAGGCCTGTAGTCAGACGAGGAAACGTGCCTATGTCCAATGAGGCATCTATACGAGGAGCCATAGTAGGTGCATGTTGTACCTCCGGAACCTGAGGTGCTGGTGTAGAAAATACAGGAGGTGCCTGACCCTGATCAGACAACCCGCTAAGATAAGCCAGAACCTGATTAATCATCTCTAGGGTAGGTTGGGGTGGCATTTCCTCATTCTGCACTCGTTCATTCTCCCCATCCTCCCCCTCTCTTACTACTTCCTCAGTCGGTGGAGGAGTCACCGCCCTAGCATCAGATGGACTAGGTGCTCGTCCTCTTCCTCTAGAGGACGTCCACCCACGACCTCTACCACGGCCTCTTGCCACTGTTCTTCCTCGAGCCACAGCCCCAGTGGCTGGCTCAGATGTTTCTTGTCTGGCCGGTGTTGGTGCAGTCGTTGCTCTAGTTCTAACCATCTGCGAAAAGAGTGAAGATGGTTAGATACCAATTTGTATTACCTAGATACCAATTGGATTCAAGTAATAGCAGTAAGAAAGAAAGAAAGAATGGAATTTTCCTAAAGTCTTATAGCTTCTCAAAGAAAAGTAAAGGCGTCCCCCTACCGTACCTTAAGACTCTACTAGACTCGTTCTTGTGTGATGAGACCAACGAACCTAATGCTTTGATACCATGTTTGTCACGACCCAAAACCGAGCCGCGACTGGCACCCACACTTACCCTCCTATGTGAGCGAACCAACCAATCTAAACCTTAACATTTCAATATAATATCAACAGAAAGTAATGCGGATGACTTAAAACTTACTAACAAAATCAATAATCAACTTCTATAACTCAAAACTATTATTATCCCCAAAATTTGGAAGTCATCACCACAAGAACATCTATGATCAAATTACTAACAAAAACATCTAAGAAGGTAAAAATACATAAGAAGCTAGTCCATGCCGGAAGTTCAAGGTATCAAGACTTGAAGAAGAAGATCCAGTCCAAGCTAGAAGCATTAGCTCACCCTGAATTTCCGATGTAGTAAAGACTGGCTTGAATTACTGTTGAGTCGAAGACGACGGCACGTTTGCTGCACTCCACAAATAACAAAGAAGAAAACATAAAAGTAGGGGTCAGTACAAAACACGGGTACTGAGTAGATATCATCGGCCAACTCAAAATAGAAGACAATATAGATCAAGTAATATTATAAAATCAACTATGATACTCAACATGTAGCAACAACAATTACCGTCAAGTTCACACATGAGGACTCAAGCCTCAATACCATACTCATTTGGGAATTAGATTAATTAGATTGAGTATATTAACATCTTTCAAGATTCATTATATTTATTTCTCTTGTGTCGGTACGTGACACTCCGCTCCCTGATACATCTTTAATCCCCTTGTGTCGGTACGTGACACTCCGATCCCCTACTACTATGTGTCGGAACGTGACACTCTGATCCCCTACTACTATGTGTCGGAACGTGACACTCCGATCCCCTAAATCTACGTGTCGGTTCGTGACACCCGTTCCCCTAAATCTACGTGTCGGTTCGTGACACCCGATCCCCTAAATCTACGTGTCGGTTCGTGACACCCGGTCCCCCTAATACTACGTGTCGGTTTGTGACACCTGATCCCTTAATTCTATGTGTCGGAACGTGACACTCCGATCCCCTAATCTCCTTCTATCAATTCATCAAGCCTTCTTTCTTACCAAGGCATCATTAATCTCATTAGTTTAGTTCCTCACGCCTTCTTTTATACCAAGGCCTCATCATTAACAAGAGATTAGGTTTTTATCAAGATTTGGGATTCAATAACTTCATCATGCTTAATATAATCACAATTATATAATCACATTCATGCAAGCATACAAATCAAGCACATAGTAGGGTTTACAATATTATCAATACATATCATTCGCTATTAAGAGTTTTACTACGAATATCGTAAGAGAAACCATAACCTACCTCCACCGAAGAATTGATCAAGCAAGCAATTTCCCAGGCAGCGTTTCTTCTCCTCTTTCGTTAGATCGATTCTCCCTCTCTCTTGCTCTTTCTATTTTCTTATTCAAACCCTCTTTCTTTTACCCTAATCAGTATATAATTAAGAATGAAAGATGGCACTAATAACCCCAAATTATCTTAAGGTTACCTCTTTTAACCCCCAAGTAATTAGACTTATAATCCTTAACCCTCTAACTTTATAATTAAAGTAGGAATAGTCCAAAACGTCCCTTAAAACGTGTAAAGAAATCCGACCCAGACTGGGATTACGCCACCTGTGACGGGCCGTCGTGCCTGCGACGGTCCGTCCTGCAGGTTGTCGCAAGGTTCAGAGACCCAAATTTCCACCAAGGGTCTGTGACGGTCCGTCACGCCTGTGACGGTTCGTCCTGCAAGTCCGTCACGAAGTTCAGAGAGTCGATTTTCAGTACCCAATTTCAGAATTTCTAAGTGTTTTGAAACGAGACCCTGCGACGGTCCGTCGTGACCATGACGGTCCGTCGTGGGGTCCGTCGTTTCAGCCAGTTTTCCAGAAATAAAATCTGCTGCTCAAAACGACTAAACAGGTCGTTACAGTTCAACTTTTTCCATAGCATAAAGGACTGAATCTGTCCCTATCAAAGTTGCTTCAACTAATTCAAATCAACCAACAGGAGATCTACATCTACGCCCATATAAAGCCTTATAAGTGGTTGTCTAAATGCTGGAATGGTAGCTATTATTGTAGGAGAACTCACTAAGTAAAAGGTGATCATGCCAACTACCATTGAAATCGATAACACAAGCTCTCAACATATCCTCTAGGGTTTGAATGGTACGCTCTACCTGCCCATCCGTTTTTGGAGGAAATGTTGTACTAAGGTTAACTTGAGTACCAAGACCTTTTTGTAATGATTTCTAGAAATGAGAGGTAATCTAAGGACCTCTATCTGAGATAATAGACAATGTAACCCCATGACACCACACAATATTATTAACTTAAAGCTTGGTACAGTCTTCCACCGTAGTCTTGACCGATAAAAAGCAGGAAGACTTAGTCATCTTATCAACTATCACTCAAATTGAATCATGCCGTTTGCGAGTACGAGGTAACCCTGTGATGAAATACATATTTATCACATCCCACATCAAAGTAGGAATATCAATCTCTTGAGTCATACCTCTTGGTTTCTGATGTTCTACCTTGACTTGATGTCAATAAGGGCACTTACTCAAAAAATTTGCTATATCCCTCTTCATGCCATTCCACTAAAAGACTTCCCACAGATCGCGGTACATCTTAATGGAACTGGATGAATAGAATACCTAGAGTTATGGTCTTCTGCATGATTATGTTGTCTTAACTCGCCCACATCAGGAACACACAACCTACCCTTGTAGCGATATACACTATCTCCCCCTTGGCAGAAAACCTTCATTGTCATATTATGGACTTCACCCTTATGTTCAAGCAAGATTGGATAACTTTCTTGCTTTTCCTTAACCTTCACAACCAAAGATGATTCTTCCCCATTCTGAATTGTTACACCATTGTCTGATATGCTCACAAGGCGAACTCCTAAGAGAGCAATCCTGTGAACATCCTTCACTAGCTCTTTCCTTTCTTCCTCAACATGGGCTACACTACTAATAGATAATCTACTAAGGGCATCTTCTACTACATTTGCCTTACTGGGTGATAATGCACACTTATATCAAAATCCTTAAGGAATTCAAGACATCTCCTCTAGCGAATATTTAACTCTTTCTGGGTGAACACATACTGAAGGCTCTTATGGTCATTGAACACATCTACGTGAACACCATAATGGTAGTGTCTTCAGATCTTGAGTGCAAACATCATTGCTACAAGCTCGAGGTCATTAGTTGGATAGTTCTTCTCATGAACCTTAAGTTGTCTAGAGGCATAAGCTATCACCTTACATAGCTGCATCAATACACAACCGAGGACAAGGCTGGATGCATCGTAATAGATCACATTGCCATCTAAAACATTTGGTAGAGTCAAGACATGAGCTGTAGTGAATCTTGTTTACAATTTTGCAAAGCTGTTCTCACAATCATCTGACCATTTAAACATGACTATCTTCTAAGTTAACCTAGTCAAAGGTTAGGCTATATAGGAGAATCCTTCCACGAACCTTCTATAATAACCTACGAAACCTAAGAAACTTCTGATATTTGCAGTAGAGGTAGGTACGGGCCATTGTTTCACTGCTTCTATCTTCTGTGAATCCACTAGGATCCATTCGCAAGATACAATGTGACAAAGGAAAGCAATGGACTGCAACCAAAACTCATATTTGCTGAACTTTGTGAATAATTGGCGATCCATAAGAGTCTATAAAACAATTCTCAAATGACTCGCATGTTCTTCCTCATTCCTAGAGTAAATGAGGGTATAATTAATTAAGACGATAAAGAACAAGTTCTAGTACTGTTTGAATAAATGAGGGTATCATTAATGAAGACGATAAAGAACAAGTTCAAGTACTGTTTGAACACTTTGTTCATTAAATCCATGAAAGCTGCAGGAGTATTGGTTAGTCCAAATGACATAACTAAAAATTCTAAATGACCATACCGTGTTCTGAAGGCTGTTTTTGAAATGTCACTGTCTCTGACTTTGAGCTGATGATAACCCAATCTGAGGTCTATCTTTGAGAAATGGCTAGCACCCTGAAGTTGGTTTGACAAGTTATCGATTCCTGCGGAAGGGAGACTTATTCTTGATTGTGGCCTTATTCAACTGTCTATAGTCAATGCACATTTTTAGAGAACCATATTTCTTCCTTACAACAACAGTGGTGTACCCCATGGTGAAATACTAAGTCTGGTGAAACCCTTATCTAGAAGGTCTTTCAACTGATCTTTCAATTCCTTAAGATCTGCTGGAGCCATTATATAAGGAAGAATAGAAATAGGCTAGGTATCTAGAAGGAGACCAATTCCAAAGTCGATTTCCCTTTTGAGAGGGAGCCTGGGAAGTTCTTCTTGAAATACTTTTGGAAATTCACAGATTACTGGAACTGACTAAAGATCTTGGGTTTCAAGGATAGAATCCTTATCCCATACTAGATGATAGAGATAATCCTTAAATATTATCTTTCTGGCCTTAAGGTAAAAAATAAATCAACCCATAGGTGCTAAGCTAGTACCCTTTCATTCTAAGATTTGTTCGTCTAGAAACTTAAAGCTAACAATCCTAGTTCTACAATTGACTGATGCGTAACATGAGTGTAATCAATCCATGCCTAGAATGACATCAAAGTCTACAATTTCTAACTCTACTAGATCTTTTGAGGTGACTTTCTTAGAGACTGTGACATGGCAATTTTTGTATATCCATTTAGCTATAACTGGATCACTTACGGGAGTAGAGACTGAGAAAGGTTCTGAGAGAGTTTCTGCACTGACACTGAATTGGACTGCTATACTGAGTTACAAAAGACAAAGTGATGTTTGTTGACTTTCCACTGATTGAACCATATGTGAGTCACATCCCTGAGTTGGTAGTATTCAAATCTCACGTATCACTACCAGTTACTGACATCCCACCGAATATTTTCTTGACCTCATCAATGATCTTTGGTGGGTCCTTACAAACTTGCGACCCTAAAAACATAAGAGGATTCATCTTAATAAAGTCACAAACTCTTGCTGCCACTAACCGTTCAATTCTATTAGTAGGACTAGAACCTGCTGATTGTTCCTATTGGTCATAGTCTGAGCCAAAAGCTGCATTGGCGTTCTAAAACTCTGCATTTGAACTTCCTTATCTTGTATTAGAGGAATTGCGTTATCATTGTGTGCATTAGCATTCCATGTGTAAGATATACGAGAAGGCATGATCTTAAGCGCTCAATGTCGGGTTAGAATGGAATTAGCTCATACCTTACACACTATAAGAATAACAAGAAAGTGATGTTTTTCCTAAAAAACACTTTGCAGCCTCCCTTTCATTAGATGTAGTGCACTTCAGACCCATGAAAAGGACTCTACTTAGTGCGGCTTTTCAGACATCCTAGGACACTTAAACCTAGTGCGCTGGTACCAAGTTTTGTCATGCCCCAAACTACCACTAACACGGGGACATGGAACATAGGACCACAAGTGATCCCAGGCTAACCCTGCCGGCATGATAATGAGCATGCTAAAGATAATAAAATGTTGTGGAAGCTAAATCATAATTTATAATGAAAAGATGGGGAATACTCATATGCTAAAAATGATATATATGAAAACAAATTAGTTTAATTCAATGAAGTTACTAACTCATCACTAAGCTAAAACTAACTTTCCCTGAAATAAGCCTCTAACTGGACTAGAAATACCGTGACAAGCCCCAGCTAAATTTGCAAAAAACTGTACTAAATGACTAAATACTGAAAAGAAACTCATGACTATTGTCCTCACAGAATGAGGACTCACCACTGAATCTGCTGAATTAAAGATCGGAAATCAATCTATGCGTGATCTGGATGCTGAGAACCTTAACCTACATCACAAGAAGATGTAGTGCACGTATGCGTTAGTACTTGAAAGGTACTAAACATGTAGGATAGAATTATGCTGAAATAAAACATAACTGAACAAGCAGAAAAGTAAGTATAAAAATATGAACATGATATAGATTATGAATGCCGAGAAAAATGAATGTAATGACCAATTTATAACATGTTGAAACTATATGTTGAGCATATTGATAAATGGTCAATGCAAGAGAGTCTGACTGAACTGTAGGAGCTACTAATAACCAATAATAAAACCACATGAGCTAAATGTGTAGTCTGATGTATACGCCCCATCGAGAGGACCCAATATACCCTTCCAAAGGTATAAAGGCATGCTGGCATGATCACTAAATGATTGCCCACAGAGGGGTCTTACAACCTACTTGGCAAGTAGTTTTGGGACTAATTGGGCCTGTTGAACCCTAGTCCAACTCGGTATTATGATACTCCCATTGATTTATATCATTGACTGATAATATCTGAATTTTCTATAAATACTGTATAGATCAAATTGAACATGCAAACTAAGAATGCAACAATTAATCGTTGAATTATGCATTTATAACTGAGGCATGTATATCTGAAGTGAGTGAATATCTGACATAGCATGTGTAATTCAAGAGCTAAAGAAATACATAGCTAGGAATCTGAAATTCATGCAATAAATTGAATAATAATATGATAATCTTATTCGGAACATATAACCAATAAGTTCATGAAGTTTCGCTGAAGTTCGAGAAACCTAAGGTCCAGTCATGATATGGGAATTAAGAATCTGATTGAAAACTAGGGACCCAATGGGTAAAATGAACCCACTAGTGATATCCCACATACCTGTTGATGAAATCCTCGAAAAAAATACTTAGTTTTTGGGGCTGGAACTTGTGGCGATCTTGTACAAGGTTTGTTGAGCTTTTCCTCCTCTCTTTCTTCTAATTTTCTACGTTTTGATTTAATGATTTGACTTAGATATGTTGAAATTATGTTTCTAGGCATAAATTGACTAAAATATGATGAGTTAGTGTCAAAATCACGTATGTTAGGATTTAAATGGAGTGGGAGAGGTCAAAAAGACCTCTGGTAAACTTGTTGTCGGACCAACCTACGAACATGATAGACGGTCTATAGGTGTATCCACGCTCTATCTGTTAGTCCGTCAGTTGGACCTGTCCGACATGCCTTTATTAAAACAGGCTTTAATGTTTTCGCAAAGGTCGGATTTTAGCAAGGTCGGTGGCAATAGAAAAATCATTCAATTATCTATAAATGGGTAGGTCATAGGACACCTAATTAATTTTGTGCTAAGAGTTATGACTATTTGAAGTTGACCTTACTGTATTCCCCCTTGATGTCTGCTAATTCCCCTCTATGGTCAAACCTATGGACCGTAGGTCAACCTACGTACCATGCGGGTCATCCGTGGCTCTTGTCAAAGAATGGGTGAATGGGGTCTCGATCGACGGTCATGGACTACGAAGCGTAGTCTCACCTACAGACCGTACGTCCGTCCTCGACCAACACCTAACCAATTTTCCTCGGGTGAGATTTTTAGGTGTTTTTAATCCTATCAACGATTGTGGAAGACGGACCATGGGTTAGTCTACAGTCTTTCGACAGTCACGTCAGTTGCACGTGCAGATTTTTCTGAAAAACTGATTTTTTGTTTGTTTTGACTACGGGCTGTTACAGATACATGTAGTATAAATTAGTGTTTATAAATCATGTCCATATAATTCAACGTAGCTATGTATCATATACAAGAAAATGAATAGTAGATATACTTAGTATAAAATCTGAATTTACATATCATGCCTAATAAATTAGTTCTGGATATATTACTATTTATGTTTCTTAATTTGTTTGAGTAATGCAATACTTTTTCAAAAGATACATTATACATTATATATTACTATTTATGTGTCTTCATTCATTGTTGATTCATTAAGATCTTGAAGGCCTTGATCTGGTTTATCATCTTAGAGAAGCAATATCTAGTATAAGTAAAGATACATTAAATTGATAAAGCATTATATACAAACAAATTTTGATGTATCAAATATCTGATAATGTATCATAATACTAAATTTTTTTATCATACTAATATATGTTTATGTTCACTTGCTTCTGTAGTAACATGAACATTTTCATATATGGGTTGGAGTTCTGAATATTTCTGTATTTCGTGTTGATTTTTGATAGTATCATGAATATTTTCATTTGTCGGCTCGACTTCTGAAACATTCGTCATTTCTTATTCTTAATAGTATCATCAATTTGTATTTGTAATTTTTAAACAAACAACCATTAACACACAAACACACACACACTAACACATTTAATTATATTCAATAAAATATGTATGACATATAAAATGAACTATAAACACCATTATCTATAATATATCTCTGCAGTCATGGATCTGATCTTCAATCTCAACAACAAATACAATCGTTTTCCAATAATAATGTGCTAAATCCTTTAATGTATATGTAATTGAAGACAACACCTTGTCCATGTGCATACAAGTTTCGTCTTAGTCATGCATCTGGAAAAAAAAAATTCTGCCCTATCTTCATCATCAGAATCTTATATTTTTCAATTACTATCAGGATCCATGTATATCAAACTGAACAGAAAATAACAATCAAAGTAAAAAGATGACAAATTTTGGGAGATAGGACGGAGAAAACGAAGTATAATACATAACAAGAATATATGGTAGATTATTCAATTTATTCTAATTATGTATGAGATAATAAGTAAAGACATAAAACACACATATTTAGATATGAAAATAAACTAGAATCTATATGTATTAGAAAAAAGATTAACAACAAAAAATATATTGTATTATATTGTTGTTGCATTTGTTTTTTAAAAAGTAGTGCATCTTCCTAAACACGACGAATACCAATAATATATCAAATTGTTGTTGCATTTGTGGTAGTTAATTGGGTGCACAATAAAAACCTTACCAATAAATTGACACAACAAATCCACCAGTATTGGCATATGGAGGAGGGAATGGACCACAATATATCATTTATTAGTTATTACCTGCACGATAAAGCAAAAAAAAAATGCAGGCCACTTTGGAGAATGGATACGTATATCCGTAAAAGATCCACTAATAGCACCGGGTAAACTTGTTGATGTGGTAGGTGGTTGAGGATAGTTTATACTATAAGGTTGGATAAGAGGATTGGTGATGAAAAAAACGGTGAGCTGAAAGTTGGAGAAAATGAAGAATGTACCTATGTCGGTGTTGAATTCAATTTGACTGGAGAGAGAACGATTTTGAATTTCAAATTGTAAGGAAGGAATAAACTGATAGGATTGTGGGAGGAAAAATAGGGAGAGATTGATGGAGTGAAACAAGGAAGAGAAAGCGTGGGTTTTGGGAGTATGGATTTATGTATCAGCTATTGTGGTTTTGGAGTAAAATAAGGGATTTTTTATAATATTTTAAAATGGTAGGGAATGCTAGAAATTATGAAAAATAAAGGTGTTGACATTAAATTTGGGCTGGGAATAGGAGTTGATGGAAATTGTAATATAGAAGCCCAAATATTGGTCTCTTGAAGGATTAAGAGTATTTTGACTAATAAGATGAATTAACGTAAATTAATTTGGTAAGCTTCTTACACTTACGAAAGAAAATTAATTATCTTAATCATAAAATATTCACTCAAACATATAAACTATTAAGTAATTAAACTAATTAACAAAGTATGTAATTAAAAAAATATATTTTGAGATGATTTTCAAATATTTATAAAATAAACTAATTATATTAAAAACATATTTACTATCTAAACATTATAAAACAACTAAAATTACTTTAAGATGACTTGAAAAATATTTTGAATTTTATAATGCTAATTATTTTAAATAGTTCGAAATTAATGAAGCTCGAAAGTTAATTTATTTGGGAAAGAGTCAAAATTGGGTGTCAACATATCCAACAAAGAGGCTTTATTGTAACTGCTACTACTTCTTTGTGGCTTCTTATTTCATTCCAAGATGTCTTCAATTTTTTTAAAGATGACAAGACAAGAAGTCATATATGTATTCAAACTTCTTTATAATAATGAATATTGTTCACATAATTTGTTTAGTTGTTATAATGAAATATTATTATTGAGAATATAAAAACATTTTATGATATTGATATAGTTTCCAAATAAAACATTCATGCTATATATTCAATTGGCCAAAGCTATTTAAAAAACAACCTACTTATCGCCAAAAGGTAAAGGTAAGGTTTGTGCACATTCTACCCGTAACACTCAGGAAATGCCATGACTTAGACTAGAGATTAATCCATAACATAATGTTTAAAATAACGTTTACAGACCTATTTTAATGTGATAAAATCATTTGGAAAAGGTTAGAGCCAAAACAACTAAGAAAGACCTTGACGTCTGGAAACTGGCTAATTTGATTTAGTTGATGTCCCTATATTTGGTGAATGTTTAAAGGTTTAAAATGAAGTCCAAAACTTGTAAAGTTACCTTGGATAGGTATTATGTAGTACAAAGGGTCCAAACATCCATTAAATGACACCCCAATGACCAACGGAAGGGTCCTTTGGGGAGGACCCAAACATGGGTGGGCAGGCTGCCTTGCCTCCTGGGCAGGCAGAAGTGAAGGAATAGTGTGTGACGTGCGCCTATCACGAGGTGTTTTGCCTCAAGATTTGAGAGGCAACCTCACGAGCGAGGCAGAGATGCACCTCACTGCCTCAAATAAAAATTCAATAAAAAAATGATGGGATTTTTCCCCACAATGCGCAACTACTTTCCAGAATCGTTAAATTCCTATTTTGGTAAATAACTTATTAAAAAGGACCATTTAAGTGGGGGGTCTTTTGGATATTCATAGGACGAGTATATATTGATATTAGGTTAGTTTTATACCATTTTTACATGTCCCAAACCAGATCAAATGAAATTTCTCCCACTTGATCCAGAACGCTCACTTTTCTCCTAACTACATTGAAGACCAAGAAGATCTTAAGGAAGAAGACGAAGACCTCAAGCTTTTCATCCAATTTTTTTGGATTTCTCATCTATAAGGTATGATTTTTTCACTCTTGGAATTCCTTTTCCCAAGAGGTCCATTCTAAGATAAGTTTTCAAGAACTTCAAATACTACGGTTTTTACTCTACGAAACATATTTTCTTCCTTACCCTAGATTTATGAATTTCAATTAAAATTAAGTGTTTTCTATTTTCTATTACACACGATGATGAGTATGTTGTTTTTATGTTTGAATTTCGTTTGAAGCACGTTCTTATCTACATGATGGTTTCGTATTATTGTTTCTACTATTTGAAAATATGAAAACATATGGATTGGAACTAAGACTAGAATGAACTCTTAAACGACCCTTATCATTTACCCTACATTATGCATGGATCTTTTAAATGATTTGAAGAGTTTCTATTTTTTATTATATTGAGTATTTTACTATGTAATGGTTATGAATGTTGTAAGTTGAACGTAAGTTCTTGAATAAGGTTCTCGGAAGCAAGCGGTAAGTCTTCTAAAGTTGTAATTACTCCACCACGTTTATGTTAGCCTATAAATCATTATGATATGTTGTGAAAGTATGTATTATGGTTCTATGTGGATATTCTATTAAATGAACATGTTATTTGTGAGATCATGAAAAGCACACAATAATGCAAATTATGATATTCTTTTATACGCTTTACACAAGATGACTATGTTATGTTAATCTCAGATACGAAGGGTTGCGATGAAAGGAAATTCTCATATAATCCTAAACATAGACATATCATAACATGTTTTTATTAAGGTTATAAGGTCCGAAAATGAATAATAATATGTTTAGGGGCAGTGTGTAAAGTTTGAGGTGATTTGGAAGTCGAACGTCAAGGAACGACCAAAACGTTCGACGACTAGTCACCTATGTGCATCATGTGTCTATACGTGCTTATATATTGTATGTAATGAGATTAAGAAGTCTTAAAATGATTTATAATGATTTTTAATAGTAGTATATGGAGTTTCGAGAAGTTTGGAGGTCAAACGACCAAGAACGTCCAAGGCGTTTGAAAAATATCCCTTAAGACGCTAAATGTGTGTCTTGATGAGGTCTAGCCTGTTTGGACGAGTTGCAGGTGCTTTTTTTGGGTGAAAATTATGTGGAAGGTCTACAACTTGTTGAGTTTCGTATTTATGTTGGAAACTACGACTTCTAAAGGGCCACGCAAAAGTCCCAAAAAGAAGGACCCAAGGCTGGTGGAGACACTGCCTTGAAAGTGTCAATCGACGGAGCAAACGATGGCCTGTTGGTTGGACAACGGCCTTTTGGTGGGGTATCATCGATGGAAACTTAGCCTGCGAAAATTTCAACCAAATATCAGGCCAAGGACCAATCGACGGAAGCCATAGACGGCCCGTTGATTGATCTACCATCCGTCGATGGTGGCTTGCAAATGGATCCTTGTGCACTATTTTATTTTGGGGGGTGAATGCGAAATTCAATACATGTCCTAACCTTATTCTAATAGGTTTATTTAGCTACTTTTGGGTGTACATAAGGAGTAAAAAACGTGAAGAACCCATTCCAAATCCTATCTCACCAAATTGAACCTTTTCCCTCAAAAATATTCTCCCTAGAAACCACCATTGTTTGTTAAGCTCAAGAACAACTTGGATCTTGGATTCCCATAGATGAATCATAAAGTTTTGGAGGTTTTCCACTAGACAAAATTATGTTTATCCTTCATCTCTAAGTAACATTTCACATGGAGAGTTAATCTCAATGTTTTCAAAAGAGTTTTCATGATCAAAGTTCTCCTTCTTCAATCTAGACACGGGTTCTTTCTTAAATCGATTTCAAAAGTGTCATATGAATATATTGATTATTATCTACTTATTTGGACATTACTTTTTAATCCTATTACATGATGAACCCATTCTCTTTCACAAACTCGATCATAGCCTATGTATGGCTTTATGATCTTGATCTTATGCATATCGATTTGTGATTCAATTATGATAATATGCTTATGTCTACTGTATTGTATGTATATTTATGGTGAATCGTTGATGAATTATCCATGTGAATCAATGTATAAAGAATTGAACATGACTAGCCTATGCCTCTATATGATCACTATAACATTGATCTTTAAATGTATAAAAGTGGAATTTGATTATGCTAAGATTCTTGTAGATACTGCCTTAGGTTAATACCATGGTGAATTGTGGATATAAATCTTGTATGATCAAACTAAATAAGGCTTTGTTCGACTTGAGCTAGGTTCTTCTAGTCTATCAAGTAGTAACTTGTGATCTTGACGTTAGGTTAGTTGTTATATGAATTGATCATGGTTAATTGTCTATAATTGCTTCGCATAGTGTAACGAGAGTATGAATTATGTAATGGATTTAATGTAGATCAACTATGATCGTTTGAATAGGATTAACCTATGTAAACATACCTTCCATGAATTCCTAATATGAAGCATGCTTATATTTAATTCGACCTTGTTTGCAATTATAGTAGTGTGTCATCTAGACTATGATTTCATTATCTAATTCCTACCATTTACTTTATTGGTAAAACTTGATTGATGATTAATACTTTTGGAAAATTAATATGATGACCTATTCTCTCTACTCTACATCGAATTGATAGTTTAATGCCTACGATAGTAGCTTGATCTTGAAGAGCTTTAAGCATGATTTCGATATGATTAAGTATATGATTAGCTACTGCCTTGGATTGATATTATTTATGAAATATGATCTATAATCCATGCAAGTGAAGTTGGATGATGGTCTATGTCCTTCAACATTATAGCATGTTAATGATATGTTGTACTAGTTTGTAGTATGGCCTTGTAGTAGCTTATGCTTAACTTCATGTATGATTATGGTACCTTAAGATACTGCCCTATACTTTATTTATTGATAAAAGAGTATTAATGGTCTATGATGACCAAAGGCTAAAGGATTGGCAAGAATTCCTCTACTCTTCTACTTCTCTATTTCTTTATAGTAATGTTGATGAAGCGTTATATGGCATTGTGTTGTATGGTCCACTTATGGTGGTGGTGTTTACTTTATTGTAAATCTATATATGTTTTGACCATGTCGATAACGGCAAATTGATGAATATATGAACATGTGCTTATGATGATACTATGTGAAGCTTATGCCTACTTTCCTATTCTAGTTGTAATTTAGGTTGTATGGCTATTGTATAATTATGTGTATATCCATGTTAGGGTAAATTATAGCTTCTTCCACTTATGAGTTAATATGGTTAATAATCCCTTACCTATGTACCCCTATGTGAATGCATGAATATCAAAAGTTAGGAGTCTTAACTGTAATATGAAGTTAGCTTGTCTCCTATGCTATTGTGTGTTGTGTGGTTTATGCTTGAAAGATTATTATGGTCTAAGAGGGTGGATTCCATAATGTGTTGTTGATAGCCATTAGGTGATCATGTTGACAAATGTAGACACACTCACTTTACATGCATGTCACAAGTAGTATAGGTCATGGTGTCTAAATGAAAGGTAGTGCTCATATTCACTAAAGTCTACTACGCATTTAAAGTATATGTATGTGAAGTATTCTACACATTCCTTAACTAGGATGACTTTATAGGTGTACTTTCATGGGCAAGGGTATGGGACTTTGACTATGCATTGCACATGTGTGCCTTGATGGGATAGTTCCTAGGTTTGGTTTCTATGTACATGAAAATGAATGAATGGGCATGTCATGAATATATCTTCTATGATATGATGAAGTATGAATGTCCATAGTGTCTTAATGTTTTAATATGAAAGGATTGGTCATATGGTCACACCTATAGACTTATGTATTGATATATGAACATATATGATTTAAGTTGTTATGTGAAAATTCTTCTCACATATATGTATACACACACATGAATGAAGATCTAGTCAATAGAGGATCCTTGAAAGGTGTGCTCAAGTGTATCCTACACTAGATAGTGCTAATATATAGGTTATGTCTATGTGAAAGGATTTTCTCACATGATATAGGTTGATGAAAGGACTTCTCATCTATAGCCTATGAGCTAAGCATAAGGAGAGTGAATCTCCTAAGCCTACATTTTATAAAGTAATGTCAATGAAGGTTTTCAATAAAGGGAACTTAGCTTATCACCAAGTGAAATTGAATATGAGTGTGTCCCTTTTCAATGTGGAAAGGTAGGTCACCATAAACCTCATGAGGTTGATAACCACAATGTCTCAATGGGCATAAATAGGGTATCCATAAGAGAATAACTACAATGCCTAATCTTGGCATAAAGAGGGTTTTCACATGTACCTCCAAATACCTTAACTATGCTTGCCACATAGTATCTAGCAGTGTGATGTCACTTAGTATGCTAGCATGTGTTAATGTTCTATCCTTGGCTAGGTAAGAACACCTTCCATTTGTGTAAGAATCTACAACACCAAATTCCATGTCTAGCACCCATAGTCTTAGTGTCAGTTAAGGCTATAGTTTCCCTAAAGTAAAATGTAAGATGGAAGTAAATGAATGGGATCCTAACTAGGAGGACTTAAGGGAGGTTACTTAGGATAGGTGGAAGTAATGAACCCATCTAGACATTTCACAAGTAGCTCGTTAGGAAGTTCTAGGAAGGTGACCTAATATGTATGATTATGTTTATGTCCATATGCATGACTTTGTAGTATTGGTCTACTTGTTATGAAGGTGTTCATGGTTTGAATCTATGAGATGTGATCTTATCCTTATATGCACTATGTTGGTCGAAATGACTATATGATGAAGGTATTTTATTGACATGAATGAAGTTGCCTTCACTTACTTGTTGATGTATGAATTGAATGCTAAGGTTTGTGGTCTCATGAAGGGTCTACTAATTATGTGTGGGGTTATGGGGCTTCACATTAGTGCTGCACTAGTAGACTAAGATTGGGGTCATGAACAAGGTCTAATAAAGATGTATATGCAACGAAGTAAATATATGTGTGACTTGATGTAGCTCACGGTAATGTTCCTTAAAAATGTAATCAATTATATATATGATCTTATGCGATTTTCGTCCTTTGAATATGTTTAAATGAAGTATATGAATGATTTAAATGTTATTGAATAAGGGTTTTATGAAGATTTACTCAAAAAGGCATGAAGTATGGTTTCAAGAAAATGTCCCTTTTAAATGCATGTTTTTGCATAATTGTCATACTTAGTGCATTCTTGAACTGATATCATTCTTCTCTACTTTTTCCACAGAGTGTAGGTTATGGATGCTTAAAGGATGTCTATGATTGAGGAGCTTCATATGTGATTCCCAAGCTCAAGGAAAGGGGTCTTTACGTTCCAAGGATTCCCTACTCATGTCTTAATGTAAAATTTATTAAAAGTTATATAGTTAGGTCTTATGTTTTAAGGCTCGTGTCCCCAATATATTCTATGGTTGTTGAGTCTAAGATGTCAAAGACACTTAGGGTCTAAATATGTATTATGATTTATATTTTAAATAAATACGAAGTGATGTTTCTAGCATATAATGTGCTATGAAAACTTTTAAATTTTAGGCTAAATTTACTATATCAATGTGGTGAATGATAACTATGGGCTTGTATGAGACCTCCAAGAGGTCAAGTATGCCATGTTACTTCTAGGGAGTGCTCCCTAGTTGTGACAACTAAGCACCGATGAACTAGATATGAGGGGTGTTCCTTCCCTAGTTGGAACGTAGGTTCACAATGACTCTCATGAGATTGAGGATGCCATGTAATGTGGAACTATGAGTCTCTAATACATCTCCTAGTTCTTGAACTATGTTTCCACCATAGGATACTAGCTAGTGGATCAACCTAGAAAGCTATGTCATGTTAGGTTCTACTTTGGCCGGTAGACCACCTTTTTTCGATATGGGGTTTTATGACACCGCATTTCATGTTTAGCTCACATGGTCTATGTCGGTTAAGGCGTATATTCTGTCATGTAAAATGAAATATAAGTAAATTAACTTTGACTAGGGTGACTTGAGGAGTCTACTTAGTAGAGGTAGGGGTATGGGACTCTACCTAGATGTTGCACAAGTTGACTCTAATGGAAGTCCTAGGAGATTGTTCTTATGTAATATGATAACATGAAAGGTATATGTTTATGATACATGATGTTACACTTACATGATGTTGGTCATTATGATGAATATGTTATTGGGTTATATTGCTATATGAAGTGATAACTAATGATGTTACAAGTTATATGATGCAAAGCTTTACTTATGGTCTCCTATCTTATCTACTTGGTTGTGTGGGGTTATGGGGCTTCACATGACCATTGCACTTGTAGGTTGGGGATGGGATCATTGGTAAGTGTTTTGTATGTTATGTTATATGATCTATTGAATAGGAAAAGTTAACATGACTATGATAATGTGTCTTTAATTATGATCATGCTTCATTTTGATCGAATCCTTGACTTGTATATGTAATATGGTATGTGCATTAAAGGCATTCACATGATTTTGCACGTTTTCTAAAGATATGATAAATGATCCTTTTTCATGCATGACCTTAAGTGCTATGCGCATATACTCATACTTAGTACATGTGGTGTAACACCCCGTAGCCAAAACAGACCAAAAATTAGTTTTTCAGAAAAATCTGCAGGTGCTACCAACGGTGGCATCGACGGTACGTAGCCTGAACCACGGTCCGTCCTGCACAACTGTCGATGGGATCAGAAACTACAAAAAATTTCAGCCTAGAAAAATTGGTTAAGTCTTGGACGACGGATGGACTTACGGTCCGTAGGTCAAACGACGGTCCGTAGTCTTTCACTATCGATCAAGAATCCTTCAACCACTCTCTGACAAGAGCTATGGATGACCAGCATTGTTCGTATTTGTACCTACGGTACATAGGTTTGACCGTAGTTTGAAAATTCGCAGCCAGTTAAGGGTTAATGAAGTTGGGTAAACTTACAATGATCATAAATCCTAGCACAAAATGAATTAGGTTTTATAACTTACACACAAATCGATAATTGAATTATCTTATCATATCCACTAACCTTGCTAAAATCAGACCTCCGAGTAAAAAGTTATGCCCATTTTTATAAAGGCCTGTCGAACAGGCTCTCACAATGGACTCAATGACGAGGCGTCAGGCGCATGACGAACCATCAGTCCTGGCCGTCGTGACCTTTTACACTCCATTTAAACCCTAAGTTACGTTGTTTTGACCATAAATCATCAGACTTTAGTTAGTTTAAGCCTAGAAAC
Source organism: Solanum peruvianum (assembly GCA_027705065.1). NCBI lineage: Eukaryota > Viridiplantae > Streptophyta > Magnoliopsida > Solanales > Solanaceae > Solanum > Solanum peruvianum. The sequence goes on from JAKWJD010001763.1 coordinate 52,975,091, forward strand.
ATTATTAAAATATATCCGAGTCAAATCATTAAATCAAAACTTAGAAAATTAGAAGCAAGAGAGGAGAAAAAAGCTCAAGAACCCTAGTTCAAGAACGCCACAAGCTCAATCAGTTCCATCCCCAAAACATAAGTATTTTTCCGTGGATTTCATCACCAGGTATGTGGGATTTAACTAGTGGGTTCCTTTCATCCATTGGGTCCCTAGTTTTCAGTCAGGTTCTTGATTCTGTTATCATGATTAAACCTAAGGTTTCTAGAACATTGTTAGAACTTCATGAATTTAATAAATATATGTTCCAAATCATATTATAATGTTATTACTCAGATTATCGCATGAATTTAAGAACCCTAGGTTTGTATTTCTTTAGTTCTTGAATAACACATGCTAGGTCATATATTTCAGACACTTCAGATATGCATTCCTCAGTTATAATTGCATTATTACCAGATTAATTGTTGCATACTCAGTTTGCATGTTCACTTTCGAGCTATCCAATATTTACAGAAATTAAGATATAATCAGTTAATTTACAGAATTCATTGGGAGTAGCATAATACCTAGTTGGACTAGCGTTTAGCGTACCCAATTGTCCTAGAACTACTAGCCATGTAGGTTGTAAGTCCCCTCTGTGGGCAATCAATTTAGTGATCACGCGAGCATGCTTTTATACCTTTGGCAGGGTATATTGGGTACTCTGGATGAGGCGTATACATCGGACTCCACATTTAGCTCATGTGGTTTTATTATTGGTTATTAGTAGCTCCCACAGTTCAGTTAGACTCTCTGCATTGACCATTTATCAGTATATTTAGTATTTAGTTTCAGCATGTTATAATTTGGTCATTGCATCCAGTTAGCTCAGAAATCAGCAAATCACGTTCAGATTATTATACTTGTTTTTGTGCTTGTTCGGTTATGTGTTATTTCAGCTTTACTCTATCCTACATGCTCAGTACCTTTCAAGTACTGACGCATACGGGCTCTATATCTTCTCGTGATGTAGGTTCAGGTTCTCAGCATCCAGATCACACAAAGATTGATTTCCTGATATCCATTTCAGCTGATTCAGTGGCGAGTCCTCATTCTCCGAGAACAACAGTCATGAGTTTCATTTCAGTCTTCAGTCATTTAGTTTCAGTTTTTTGCTAGATTTAGCTGGGCTTGTTCCAGTATTTCTAGTCAAGTTTAGAGGATATTTTCAGACATAGTTAGATTCAACTTAATATTGAGTTAATATTTCTTTTATATTAAACTCATTGTCTTCAAATATCTCAGTTATAGAATATGGGTACTCCCCACCTTTTTATTTTAAATATGATTTAGCTTCTACAACAGTTTATTATCTTTAGTATGATCATTATAATGACAGCATGGTTATCTTGGGATCACTTGTGGTCCTAGGTTCCTTTTCTGCGTCTTGGGGCTAGCTCGGGGCAATATAAAACCTGGTATAGGAGCACTAGGTTCAAGAGTCCTAAGATGTCTAAAAAATCCGCACTAAGTAGAATCCTCTTCATGGGTGTGAAGTGCACCACATCTAATGAGAGGGAGTCTATGAAGTGTTTTAGGACAAAATTCACCTTCTTGTTACTCTTATCGTACGTAAGGTATGATCTAATTCCATTCTAATTCGACGTTGAGCGTTGAAGTTCATTCGTTCTTGTAGAGCATAGGCATGGAATGCTAATGCACGTAATGCTAAAACAGTTCCTCTGGTACCAGATAACGAAGTTAAAATACAGAATTTCAGAAAGCCAGTTCAGCTTTTGGTCAAGAGTATGACCAACCAGAACAATCACTAGGTTTGAGTTCTTACTAATAGAAATGATTGATTAGTGGCATCCAGAGTTTGTGATTTTGTTAGGATGAATTTGCCTATGTTTTCAGGGTCAAAAGTTGGTAAGGACCCATAGAAGTTCATTGACGAGGTAAAGAAAATATTTGATGTGATGTCAATAACTGTTAGTTATATGTGAGATTGGCATCCTACCAATTCAAGGATGTGACTCACATATGGTTCACTCATACAACGGACATGACTTTGTGTTTTGTAACTCAGTGTAGCAGTCCGATTTAGTGTTAGTCCAGAAACTCTCTCAGAACCTTTCTCAGTCTCTACTCAGTCGGTGACCCAATTATAGCTAGACAGGTATACAGAAATTGCCTTGTCACAGTCTCTCAGAAAGTCACCTCAGCAGATCTTGTAGAGTTAGAAATGGTAGACTTCGATGTTATTCTAGGCATAGATTGGTGACACTCATGTTATTCCTCAGTCGATTGCAGAACTAGGATTGTTCGTTTTCAGTTTCCAGACGAACCAATCTTAGAAAGGAAAGGTAGTAGCTTAGCACCTATGGGTTGATTTATTTCCTACCTTAAGGCCAGAAAGATGACATCTAACGGTTATCTCTATCATCTAGTTTGGGTTAAGGTTTTCTAGCCTTGAAATCCCAACTCTTGAGTCAGTTCCAGTATTCTGTGAATTTCAAAGAGTATTTCCAAAAGATCTTCCTGGGTTCCTCCCGAAAGAGAAATCGACTTTGGAATTGATCTCCTTCAAGATACCCAGCCTATTTCTATTCCTCCTTACAAAATGGCTCCTGCAGAGCTAAAGGAATTGAAAGAGCAGTTGAAAGTCATTCTAATAAGGGTTTCGTCAGACCTAGTATTTCACTTTGGGGTGGACCAGTATTGTTCGTAAAGAAGAAAGATGGTTCTCTCAGAATGTGAAATGACTATAGACAGTTGAACAAGGTCACAATCCAGAATAAGTATCCCATTCCCAGGATGGATGACTTGTTTGACCAACTTTAGGGTGCTAGTTATTTATAAAATATAGACCTCAGATCGGGTTATCATCAGCTCAGAGTCAGAGATAGTGACATTTCAAAAACAGCCTTTAGAACTAAGTATGGTCATTATGAATTTGTAGTTATGTCGTTTGACTAACCAATGCTCCTGCAGGTTTCATGGATTTAATGAACAAAGTGTTCAAACAGTACTTAGACTCATTCATTGTCGTCTTCATTGATGATATCCTCATTTACTCTAGGAGTGAGGAAGAACATGCAAGTCATTTGAGTGTTGATCTGCACACTCTCAAAGATTGCTAGTTATTCTCTAAGTTTAGAAAATATGAGTTTTGGTTGAAATCTGTTGCTTTCCTTGGTCACATTATATCTAGCGAAGGGATCCGCGTAGATTCACAAAAGATAGAAGCAGTGAAGTAATGGCCCAGACCTACCTCTGCTGCAGATATCAAAAGTTTCTTAGGTCTAGCAGGTTATTACAGAAGGTCCGTGAAAGGATTTTCATCTATAGTCTCACCATTGACTATGTTGAGTCAGAAGATGGTCAAGTTCCAATTGTCAGATTATTGTAAGAAAAGCTTCACAGAATTGAAAACTAGGTTGACTACAACTCTTGTCATGACTCTACCAGAGGGTTTAGATGGTTATGTAATCTATTGCAATGCATCCAGATTTGGCCTTTGTTGTGTGTTGATGCAAAGAGATAAGGTTATATCTTATGCCTCTCGAAAGCTTAAGGTGCATGAGAGGAACTATCCAACTCATGACCTCGAGCTTGCACCAGTGGTGTTTGCACTCAAGATATGGAGACACTACTTGTATGGTGTTCATGTAGATGTGTTAACCGATCATAAGAGCCTTCAGTATGTGTTTACCCAGAACGAGTTAAATCTTCCCAGAGGAGATGGCTTGAGTTACATAAGGATTATGATGTGAGTGTGCATTATAATTCTGGAAAGGCGAAAGTAGTGGCCGATACTCTTAGTAGATTATCTATGGGTAGTGTATCCCATGTTAATGAAAAAAGAAAGGAGCTAGTGAAGGATGTTCAGAGGCTTGCTCGCTTGGGAGTTCGCCTTATGAGCATATCAAACAGTGGTTACAGTTCAGATTGGGGCAGAATCAGCTTTGGTAGTGGAGGTTAAGGAAAATCAAGAGATTGATCCAATCTTGCTTGAACTAAAGGGTGCCGTCAATAATCAGAGAGTGGAGGTTTTGTCCCAAGGGGGAGATGGTGTACTTCGCTACCAAGGTAGATTGTGTGTTCCTGAGTGGGAGAGTTGAGGCAGCATATTCTTGCAGAAGCTCAAAACTCCAGGCATTCTATTCATCCAGGTGTCACTAAGATGTACTGTGAACTGTGGGAAGTCTATTGGTGGAATGTCATGAAGAGGGATATAGTAGACTTTGTGAGTAAGTGCCCCAATTGCCAGCAAGCTTATGTTGAACATCAAAAACCAGGAGGTATGACTCAAGAGATCGATATTCCTACTTGAAAGTGGGATGTGATCAATATGGATTTTATCAAAGGGTTACCTCGTACTCGCAGACAGCATGACTCAATTTGGGTGATAGTTGATAGGATGACTAAGTCTTCTCGCTTTTTGGCTATCAAGACTACATATTTGGCAGAGGACTATGCCAAGCTTTACCTTACTGAAATTGTGAGGCTGCATGGGGTTCCTTTGTCTATAATCTCAGATAAAGGTCCTCAGTTTACCTCTCATTTCTGGAAGTCATTTAAAAAAGGTCTTGGTACTCAAGTTAACCTTAGTAAAACATTTCATCCACGTACGGATGGGCAGTCATAGCGTACCATTTAGACTTTAGAGGATATGTTGAGATCTTGTGTCATCGATTTCAATCACCTTCCTCTTATTGAGTTTGCCTACAATAATAGCTACCATTCCAGCATTCAGATGGCCCCTTATGAGGCTTTATATGGGCGTAGATGTAGATCTCCTGCTGGTTGGTTTGTAGTAGGTGACATAGCTTTGATAGAGCCAGATTCAGTTCTTTATGCTATGGTGAAAGTGCAACTCATTAGAGAAAGACTTAAGATAGTCCAAAGTCTTCAGAAAATCTGATGCAGATGTAAGGATAAGGGAACTAGAGTTCCGAGTAGATGATTGGGTTTTTCTGAAAGTCTCACCTATGAAAGGGGTGATGAGATTTGAAAAGAAAGGGAAGCTCAATCCTAGATATGTAGGCCCTTACAAGATCTTGAAAAGGATTGGCAAGGTGGCATATGAGTTATAGTTGCCAGCAAAATTAACAGCATTGCATCCGGTCTTCCACATCTCACTCTTGAAGAAGTATGTGGGTGACGCAGCCTCTATAGTTCCATTACGCAGTGTGGTGGTGAAAGATAGTCTTTCTTATGCGGATGTACCAGTTGAGATTCTTGACCAACAGGTTAGAAGGTTGAGAAACAAATAAGTTGCTTCAGTCAAGGTTTTGTGGAGGAGTCAGTTCGTAGAGGGAGCTATTTGGGAAGCAGAAGCAGCCATGAAAGCCTAGTATCCTTACTTTTTTTCTTCCAATTCCACTCCAACTTGAGGTAATAGTTCCTCTTCATTTTTACAGTCATTCATGCGTAAATTAAGTTTTAAAATCGTGTTCCCTCAGTTTGTACTTTCATTTTTAGTGTAATTGCATGTACTTAGAACTCAATTCAGTCAGAACTCAGTTCTCAGTGTTTAGTAGTGGGGTTTGCATCTCTCTCCCTCTATTTCAGCTAGTTTAGTCTTCATTCGAGGAAAAATGTTCCCAAGCGGGAGATAATGTAACACCCCGTAGCCAAAACTGATCAAAAATTAGTTTTCCAGAAAAATCTGCAGGGGATACCAACGGTGGCATCAACAGACCGTATCCTGATCCACGGTCAGTCCTACACAACCATCGATGGAATCATAAACTCCCAAAAAATTTCAGCCTAGAAAAATTGGTTAAGTCTTCGATGAAGGATGGACTTATGGTTCGTAGGTCAAATGACGGTCCATAGTCCGTGAACGTCGATCAAGACTCCCTTCAACCACTCTCTAACAAGAGTTATGGATGACCAGCATGGTTCGTCGGTGGACCTACGGTCTATAGGCTTAAAATTTGCAGCCAATTAAGGGGAAATTCAGTTGGGTAAACTTAAAATGATTTTAACTCTTAACACAAAATGAATTAGGTCTCCCATAAACTACCCACAGATAGATAATTGAATTATATTTCCGCAGCTACTGACCTGTCTAAAATCATACCTTTGAGTAAAAAGTTATGCCCATTTTAGTAAAGGACTGTCGAACAGGCCCTCACAACTAAACAAACGACGGGGCGTCGAGCCCACGATGGACCGTCAGTCCTGGCCGTCGTGAGGCCCAAGAGCAACCTTCCCAGGGGTCTTCTTGACCTTTCCCACTCCATTTAAACCCTAAGTTAGGTCGTTTTTACAATAAATCATCAGATTTTAATCATTTTAAGCCTAGAAACATAATTAAAACATATTAGAAAATTAGAAGCAAGAGAGGAGAAAAAAAGCTCATGAACCCTAGTTTAAGAACCCCACATGCTCCAGCAGTTCCAACCCCAAAACTTAAGTATTTTACCGTAGATTTCATCACCAAGTATGTGGGATTTCACTAGTAGGTTCCTTTCACCCATTGGGTCCCTAGTTTTCAGTTAGATTCTTGATTCTGTTATCATGATTAAACCTACGGTTTCTAGAACATTGTTAGAACTTCATGAATTTAATAAATATATGTTCCAAATCATATTATCATGTTATTACTCAGATTATCGCATGAATTTCAGTACACTAGCTTTGTATTTCTTTAGTTCTTTAATTACACGTGTTAGGTCATATATTTCAGACACTTCAGACATGCATGCCTCAGTTATAATTGCATAATTACCAGATTAATTGTTGCATTCTCAGTTTGCATGTTCAGTTTCGAGTTATCAAGTATTCACAAAAATTCAGATATAGTCAGTTAATTTACAGAATTCATTGGGAGTAGCATAATACCGAGTTGGACTAGGGTTTAGCATACCCAATAGTCCTAGAACTACTAGCCATGTAGTTTGTAAGTCCCCTCTGTGGGCAATTAGTTTAGTGATCACGCCAGCATATCTTTATACCTTTGGCAGGGTATATTGGGTCCTCTCGATGGGGTGTATACATAGGACTCCACATTTAGCTCATGTGGTTTTATTTTTGGTTATTAGTAGCTCCCACAGTTCAGTCAGACTCTCTGCATTGCCCATTTATCAGTATATTCAGTATTGAGTTTCAGCATGTTATAAATTGGTCATTACATCCAGTTCGCTCAAAAATCAGCACATCACGTTCACAATATTATACTTGTTTTTGTGCTTGTTCTGTTATGTTTTATTTCAGCTTTACTCTATCCTACATGCTCAGTACCTTTCAAGTAGTGACGCATACGTGCGCTTCATCTTCTCGTGATGTAGGTTCAGGTTCTCAGCATCCAGATCACGCATCGATCGATTTCCCAATCTCCAGTCCAGCAGATTTAGTGGTGAGTCCTCATTTTCCGAGGACAACAGTCATGAGTTTCCTTTCAGTGTTTAGTCATTTAATTTCATTTTTTGCTAGATTTAGTTGGGCCTTGTCCCTGTATTTCCAGTCCAGTTTAGAGGCTATTTTAGGACATAATTAGATTCACCTTAGTATTGAATTAATATTTCTTTTGTATTAAACTCATTGTTTTCAAATATATCAGTTATAGAATATGGGTATTCCACATATTTTCATTTTAGATATGATTTAGCTTCTGCAACTGTTTATTATCTTTAGTATGTTCATTATCATGCCAGCTGGGTTAGCTTGGGATCACTTGTGGTCCTAGGTTATGTGTTCGCATTTCAGGGGTTGCTCGAGGCGTCACATGTGGCGTACTAACCCCATTACTTTATATTACTACAACTTTAGGTTCCGGCCATTGAATTTTAAGGACGTCGATTTGAAGAAGCTTGGAACGTTTTCTCCATGTACTAGTAGGTCCTCATGTCTGGGACGCTACCATATACTTTTTCCAGCTTATGAAGACTTTAGTAGATCTTAGGAATATCCTATTTCAATCATGTTTCATGAGATAGTTTTTATTAAGGCCTATATGGCATATTGACTATGTATTTCCTAAGTACATATTTGTACACTTTAGATGGTTTTATATATGTGAGACAATTTCTTTGAATATCGTGTGGTTTATATATAAGTATGACGTCTAAGAATACTTCAAGTAGAATGTAGAAGTTTTAATTTTTCCACAATTTTTATTGATCACATGTTATGACGAATGTTTAGGGCTTGTCTGAGTCCTTTGAGAGGAAGAAAACGTTGGTCTCATCTGGGGTATGCGCTCTGGGTGTGACACTACCCTCTCTCTAGACCACAGATTCTGCGATTACACATGATATGTTATTGTTATAGTATATTTTAGGTGAAATATTGTTATAAGAAATGATTGTTATAATAATAATGATAATAATAATAAATAGGTATGATTGTATATATCTTTGCATTGGATAATCAATTTTTAGTGAAATTAGCCAATCATCTGGAAAAATAAAATAAAATTACACTTTTAATCCCTATATAACTGTTAAACAAAGGACCCCTAAAAATACTCAAAATTTGACTTTTTCAATCCTTGAATACGTTTTTATGTGAAACTCTCAAATATTTCAATAAAAATCATAACTTTTAAATAAAATATAGAATGAATTTAACGTTAAGAATTTTTTAAAACAATATGTTGAAGTCTTGAATTTGATTGATTTGCAAATATTGTGTTTCCATTTTATATTTTCTACAAGTTTGCTAGCCTTGGCATTAATTGTACATATTATTATAACAATTCTCATCTCACGAACTAAGTTTTAACAATTACTTTATGATGTTTTTTATTGTTTGATTTTTTATAAGTAGCATATTTTGACTGGTGGGAATAATGTGATTGAGTTAGCTCGAGTACTAACAGGAACTCTTCCAGAAAATAGTATTACAATCGTTCAGGTATTTTTCATATTTATTATTTTATAGTTTTCTATTTTATGCTTAAATTATTCGGTAATAATGACATTTTTCAAGAATCAAATAATATTATTTATGATTGGATTCTTCTTTTTTTCATCTGTAGAAAAACCATTGTTTCTAACTTTTATCTTTTCATCCTTAATCTTTGATTATTGAATCAAAAGATATTTTCTATGGTCCAGTTTCACTTTTGAAATTGAGTCAATTAACGATAAAAACACACATAAAAACAAAGACTATTTTTTGTTAATTTTAATTTATAAACACTGATAATTTGAAAATCTTCTTCACATTATCTCTTTTTGTATTTCCACTAACATTTTTTAAATTGTTGCAATGTATATGCAACCTTGAATGTAAAAGGAAATGCTAGTGCTCCAAGAGACAAGCATTGATAGTATGGGAGTATTTTTAGTCTATGCACCCATAGAGTTACCAAGGGTAACTTCAATTGTCAATGGAGGTGATGCAACAAAAGTTTCGGTTTTGCCCTTAGGTATCATCATAAGTCTTGATGGCCGCCTCTACTCGGAACAAATGGAGGTAGTGGATTCTGTTCATTACCTTTTGAGCAACATAATTTTTAAAATCAAAGCAACATTGGGTTGCTCTGATTTTTTATTGTTTAATGTCATGTTGTTTGTTTTGAAGATCTTGAAACTTAGACAATTGATGGTTTCGAAAGATGATGCATTCCCTTCTTTATGACTTGTGAAAATCTAAAGATTGTCATAATATGTGTTGTTGACCATTATCCCATTAGTGGTATTATGGGTAATTAACCACTTTCCCATTAGTTGGATAATGGGTAGTTTACTACCTTTATATTAATGGGATAATAGGTAGTTAACTACCTTCCCATTAGTGGGATAATGGGTCCATAAAGTTGGATAATGGGCCCATGTAATACGGACCATATCAACATCAACAAAATTGTCAAAATTCTCCCACTTGGTCCATATATTCTAATCCCATTAATGAAATATAATACATGAATCATGGACATAATTTCTCTTGCAGAGAGTCGTATCTTCAATGTATCACAATGCAGTATATCTCTAAAATTTAGCCCATTAAATTAATGAATAAACTCAATATTTATTCGAGGTCCATACTTTAGTGACATTTCTGAAGATAAAAATTGAATGTGCACATAGTTAACGAGAAATATCATATAAATAGAGTTTCGTAAACATTCATTGTTACAACGAAATTTTACATAGTGGGACTAAGTCCCATTGTAACTACATGATCCTTAAATGTTTGTGGGGGAATGCCTTTAGTTAAAGATCAGCTAACATTACTTCAGTGGTAACATGTTCAATGACCACTTTCTTGTCTTTAACAAGTTCTCTTATGGCTAGATATTTGATATCGATATTCTTTCTTCGACTACCACTTTTATTATTCTTAGCCATAAAGACAACAATTGAATTCTAACAATATAACATTAATGGCTTCGATATAGAGTCGACGATTCTAAGCCCAAAAATAAAGCTCTTTAACCATACACCATGTGAGGTATCCTCGAATCAAGAAACAACTCAGCCTTCATAGTAGAAGTAGTAACTAGAGTCTGTTTTTAACTTCTCCAAGATAGAGCTCTACCGGGTAACATAAATATGTATCCTGAGGTTGATTTTCACGAATCAATATAGAAAACAATGTCTGAATAAGAGTAGACCATGACTTCCAAGTCATTTGATTGTTTTTACATAAGCATGTAGTCTTTTGTTCCTTGAAGATATCATAAGACTTTCTTTGCAGCCCTTCAGTGGTCAAGACGAGGATTACTCTGATATCTTCCTAACATTCCAACAACAAATGATATGTCATGTCTTGTACAAACCAGAGAATACATAAAGCTTCCAACAGCAGAAGCGTTAGGAATGTCCTTCATTTTTCCCCTCTCAAGATCGTTCTTCGGGCACTAATTCAAGTTGAACTTGTCACCTCTCATGATAGGAGCTACACTTGGTGAACAATCTTTCATTCGAAACATCGCTAAAATTTTATTGATATAGGATTATTGAGAAAAACCTACGGCACATTGATGTCTATCTTCATGAATTTTCATACCAATAACATAAGATGCCTCACCCATGCCTTTCATATCAAAACTTTTAGAGATAAATTGTTTCACTTAATGTATCATTCCATTATCATTTAATGCAAGTACTATATAATCCACATATAGAACTAAGAAACATATTTTACTCACACTGATCTTATGGTATATACACTGATCTATAATGTTCTCAACAAAGTCAAATGAAGAGATAAAATTATGAAATTTCAAATACCATTGACGGGAAGCTTGTTTTAGTCCATATATGGATTTCTTTAACTTGCATACGAAGTGTTCACCATTACTAGAGGCGAATCCTTCAGCTTGTTTCATATAAACCTCTTCCTCTAGATAACCATTGAGAAATACAGTTTTCACATCCATCTATTGCAATTATAAGTTAAAGTGTGCTACTAATGCCAATATTATGCACAAGGAATCCTTTTTTAGACTTATGAGAAAATGTCTATAAAGTGTCTCTATGTAATCAATTCATTTCTTTTAAGTGAATCCTTTAGCAACTAGTCTTGCTTTATATCTTTCTATGTTACCTGATGAGTCCTTTTTAATCTTAAAAATCCATTTACATCCAATGGGTTTAACACCACTAGGCAAATCTATAAGATCCCAGACCTTGTGACTTTACATAGAATTCATCTTTTCTTTCATTGCATTGTACCACAATTCAGACTCTTTAGAATTCATGGCTTGTAAAGTAGAATCAGGATCATTTTCAACTCCATAGTCAGATTCTTGCAAATATACAACAAAGTCACTAGGAATTGCTGATTTTCTTTTTCTAGTAGATCTTCTCAATGTTGCACCAACATTTTCCTGTGGATTATGTTGTTCAACTGGTTGTTCAATAATTTCAGGAATTACTTGAACAACTTGATCTATATGCATGTTTTCAACAGCTTGTGGAATCTCATTGATTGGTTTCTCAACACCAATTGAACTTGAGGGGTATTATGTTCAAAAATCAATTTTTGACTTCAAACGGAAGGTTGATATGTTTTAGAAGTTGTATTCTAAAGTTGATCACTCACACTAATTAAGTTATTTTCAAGAAATTTTGCATGTCTTGATTCCACAATCCTTATACTGCTACATGGACAGTAGAATCTGTATCCTTTAGACCTTTTGTCATATCCAATGAAAAATCCACCAATGGTCCTAGGATCCAGCTTCTTTTCTTATGAGTTGTAACTTCTAACTTCAGACGGCATCCCCATACAGGTAAATGTGTCAAACTAGATTTCCAACCTTTGAATAACTTAAAAGGCGTCTTTGGAACTGCCTTGGTTGGAACTCGGTTTAATATATACGCTGCTGGCTTAAGAGATTCAACCCACAAGGACTTAGGTAGCTTAGAGCTACATAACATACTATGAACCATGTGATAATGTTTGATTTCTTCTTTCTGCTACACCGTTATGAACAGGAGAACCATGCATAATATATTGGGCAACAATCCCATTTTGTTGAAGAACTTCGCAAACGGACCTTGTGCTTGTCCATCTTTTGTATATCTACCAAAATACTCACCACTTATTTTTGACATTGTTTCTCTACTTCAACCTTGAAAACATTAAAGGATGCTATTGCTTCTATTTTATTATGAAGCATGTAGTGAACATATATCGTGAGTAATAATCTATAAAAATGATAAAGTATTTTTGACCATATGTGTCCATGTCTGGACAAAATATATCTGAATGTATGATTTCTTATATGGTTGAACTCCTTTTGGCACCTTTATTTGACTTGTTGTTCTGTTTGCCTTTATGCAGTCCATACAAGTATCAAAATCAGTAAAATTTAAAGTACTAAGTACTCCATAATTACAAATCTCTTAATCTTATTGATGGAGTTATGTCCAATCTCCGATGTCATGAGATAGAGCAATCTTCATTTATAACACATCTTTTAGTGCCAGTTCATATGTGCTTAAAAGTTTAAGTGGAATCATTTTGTAAATTAAGAGAGAAAAGACCATTATATAATGTTCCATATCCAATAAGTTTAGATTTATAAAATAGTTTGGAATCACCTTCTAGAAAGAAGGAATATCCCAAAGGTACAAGTCTAGATACTGAAATTAAATTCGTAGAAAACATAGAAACACAAATACTCTTTTCCAACTCTAAAATAAAACCACTACTAAGAACTAAATTGCATGTCCCAATAGATTCCACATGCGAATGCATCTTCTTTCAAGAATAGATGATTCGCTCAGCTCCTAGTGTCTTCTGCAGGTTTCTCGAATCCTACAAGGAATTTGTAATATGGATTGTAGAAGTAGAATCAATCAACCACGTGTCACGATTAACACCAATCATATTGGCTTTATAACAAATAAGACAGGTAGAAGTACCTTTCTTAACAAGTAATTGTTGAAACTTGACACAATCCTGCCTTCCGTGCCCCTTCTTTCTACAGAAGCGACACTTGGCTTCCTTTTTTATGTTAGTTTCAAGTGGTTCCTTTCCTTTAGACCTATTGTTGGTTTGATTGGTCTTCTTTCCTTGAGTAGTTATGAATGCACTTTATCCTGTTTCCATCAGCAGTCTACCTTCCTCTTGAACACACATGACCATGAGTTCATTAATAGACCATTTATCTTTATGTCTATTATAAGAGATCATAAATGGACCATACTGTGCAGGTAGAGTATTCGGGATATAATGCATAAGAAAAGTTTCAGACATTTCAACTTCAAGAATCTTTATTTGAGCTGCTCAGTCTCGCATTTTCATAATGTGCTTACGCACATTTCTCACACAAGTGAGCCTCATTGATGAGAATTTCATAATTAAGGTGCTGACAAGTGCCTTATCTGAAGTCTCAAAATGTTCATTTAATAGCCTTCAATAATGGCTTGTTATTGTTATGTTGTTCGATAGAACGACGAATACCAGCAGAGATTTTGGTCTTAATGAACATAACACTCAACCGGTTAGAGCATTCCCATTGTTCATGAACAAAAATCTCATCTTGAGTGTTGATTTCCTTAATAGGTGGCTCATCTTTCCTGATAGCATAATCAATATCCATGCACCTTAAGTTGCGGAGGGTTCTCTCCTTTCAAATATTATAGTTCTCACCATTTAGTTTGGGAATATGACAAATATCAAAGAAAATTACATTTTGCATAACTACAACAAATATACATACATACTTCACATAAATTTGAGGCAAGTGATACAAAGTTGAATCTACTGACATAAAAATTGTCTGTGAGCTAAATTTTATATTCAATTCAATTCATATTTATGATATAATTATCAATTTAATAGAATGATATTCTGTCTTTATGAGAAAACTATTAAGATCTCATTCATAATTCATGTGGATAATTATGAAAAGTATTTAATATTTCATCTTAATTAATTATGCAACTTAATAATAAAGAAATTAAGTTATCATATCATGCATAGTTAATTACAATTCTTATTTCTAAAAACTTCTTTATGTGATCCTTAAGTTTTGAAATTTTATTCAGTTAAAGATGTTCTGGCTTAACTTTAACCAAATAAATTCTAGATCACTTAGATATTTATTTCGTTAAATGATCCAAAATATTATATATAATATCATTTCATTAAGATTGTTCTGGCTAAATCTCAATCAATTAAAATTATATGAATCACTTAATATTAATTTAAAATAATATACAAGAATTATTGTTGAACATTATGCATCAAAACAACAATCTCTTTGCTTTTTATTATTAGAAAATGTTTTCAAAAGTTTCAAAACAAGATGTGAATTTTAAAGAGCCATTTTGAGGGATTTTTGAATTTTGAAAATTAAAAAAGAACAAGAAATTCAACGGCTCTGATACCACTTGTAAGATATTGTTGAACTATGATGCAACGGAAATAAAAACTAATCGACATACCTCCATCCATTTCTAGTGATATTGTAAGTGTTTATAATTCTTCTTTTCTTCAAATATATTCTAACCATTAAAAACCACACTCTTTGATGGTATGGAGTTTTTTGAAGTAATGTGCTTAGGAACTTTTGAACCAAATGACATATTTATAACTGTACTTTCATCAAGAACAGAGGTTATGGGAAGCTACCAACTGCTAGAGTAGTAGGATAATGGATCCATGTAGTGGGATAATGAGTAGTTAACCATTATCACATTAGTGGATAATGAATAGTTAACTACCTTTCCATTAATGGGATAATAGTTAGTGAACTACCTTCCCATTAGTTGGATAATGGGTCCATGAAGTGGGATAATGGGCCCATATAATACAGACCATATCAACATTAACAAAAATACTAACATGTCATACTCTTACAAAAAGGTCGAACAACTATGACCAAGAGGGTACCTGTACCTGAAACCAACACAGGTGAATAGGTAGAGAATACCTAAGGGTGCGAGACAACTCTCTCTAAGGAAGTCAACAATGTAGCCCAGTAACTTTGAAAAAAGTTGTGCTTCCTCAGAAAAGGGTCTCAATGACCAGGCCCGAATGACTGTTTAGGTTTATTCTATCTTATAATAAGAATTGAATTGGTTGTGCAACATTAGCACATAATTCCTTCCAGTTACTTCTTAAGTTCAATCAAGGAAATTGAGTTTTAAGGATCAACAGTGTCATCTGTGTAGCATATATGAGACATGTTTGGTCCCTTCTTCTGTGTCTTAAAAGAGATGAAATTATGTCTTAGACGACCACTCGCACTACAACAAAATAGGCATGTAGTGGCAATAAACTTTTCATACTTTATTTGCTAGAACTCAAATGGTCACCTCTATTGATAGGTTGATTGATGGTAGGACTAGCGGAGGATATGTACTATTATACTCTAGCATGTTCCTCCAACTACTTATTTTTAGAACTATCCCTTCTAGAATGTTTCCACATTATTTTCTAAAACAATCATTCTAGATATTCCATTTCATTTCTTTACATTTTTTTCAAACTCTACTTGCACTAGCTTCATTTAGCGATATTGCTACTGCTACATTGAACTGAAATAGAGAAACCATGGTTAAATCACCTTGCCTTGTTCCACCAAAATTATTTCCATCTCTTATAGATCTAAACCTTTCTACGATATATGCTCATTTTGTGATGGTCCAGACTGATTGGACTATTCTAACTCATTTTGATAAATCTACTTCAGCCAACCTAAAAGCTTGGCTTCGGAAACATGAGTAAGTGTTGAGCGGGTTAGACTATGATACATTGTGGTTTCACAGTATTTTTAATTCTTTTTCCTTAAGTTTAATGTATGTCAAAAACCTTTTTGTATTGATTTTTATGTATGTTTCTCTTAATTTGCAAGAAATCTGTCTAAAGATGAATGCGGAAATTTTTGAGTAAGAAATGTAGAAAAGTTACCACCTACGGATCTTATGACGGTCCGTCGAGCCTGTGACGGTCTGTAGGTGGCATCGTAGTGAAGCTGCTGAAGGAAGATGGGGAAGTCTGACCTAAGTGTGGGATTATGGAAGTTCATGACGTACCGTCATAGCCACGACGGTCCGTCCTGCTGGTTCGTCATGATGATCAGAGAGTACTTCCAGTACCCAAATTACAAGAAGTTTAAGTGTTATGGAACGGAGACCCTCGACAGACCGTCGTGTTTTGAACGGTCCGTCATACCTGTTAGTTGAGGGTAATGAAGAAATCAGCAGAAGAATTTGTAAAGTATAGGATGACGGAGGCCATGACGGTCCATCGTGACCACGACGGCCCGTCACGAGGTCCGTCGACTCGGACGCGTTTTGACAGATTTTCAGCAATTAGAGTACTTCTTTTATTAGGTTTTTGTTTTTTATAAATAGTTGGAAAAACCTCGTTTTTGAGGTTAGACTCTTTGTTAGTAGACTCTTTGTTATTAGACTTTTTGATTGTTAAACTTTTGGAGAATCTTTAGTCATCGATTAATTTCACTAATTGAGACACTTTTTCTGGAATTGATTGTTGGTGCGTTTGTTGATTAATCAAGTGAAATTCTGGATTTTATTCTTTCTCATTGTAGTAAGTGCATGAATTCTTATATTACATATATGAATATTGTGATTATGACTATGGGTAACTAAACTCCATAACTAGGGTTGTGGGAACCATGGGTGAATAATGAGGTAAAATCTAACTAAAATAACAATTCTAGAATAGTGTCTTGCATGTATTGATAATTCTTTCGCTTAGACGTTTTTTAACGGATGGTCAATGTTAGAACTCGCCTTAATGATACTTGTCGACCAAGGAGGTAGATAATAGGAAAAGAATTATCAACATAGATTTAGTGTATACTATATAATAGGCTAGTGTTGATTGGTACGAGGTAATAACTTAGTCAAATATCGAATACAATGCTTAATATGAGGTAAAGGTAAGGGTTAGTAAAGCAACACACTTAGCCGGATAAAGGTGCGGAGTGAAATTTTCTTGATGCCGGACCAAGGATTTAGAAATACATAACTTATCACTTTGCATGCAAGATACTAGGAAAGAATTGTTATAGTTAGAATTATCAAGTTAGGAACCTGTGGGGAACACTTAAACCCTACTTACTTTTATTAATTGATTAAACTCCAAGATTTGAATCTGTTAGTTGTTTACTTTAATTTAGGTAGTTATTTTCATTAATTTAGAAATAAAAACTCCCCTTTTATTGTCTTTTGTTTTCTAAGGAAATAATTGACTAAATAATAGTAATAATAGATTAAAGTTAAGTCTGAACTATTTTCCTCGTGGGAACGATCCCAACCTCATTAGTTGGGTTCTTTACTTGATACGATCGCTTTACTTCTTATTTGAGAAGTAAGTTTGAGCGTATCAGACTACCTATTGACAATTGTTTAGCCCATTTTGACTCAATTCGTTTCAGCCCAATTAGTAACATTTGAGTGGATTAATAATCAACTACTTTTTTTAATTCAACACGTTTTATTTCCCCCCCCCCCCCACCAAATTCGATTCTATACACTCATTTGACACCCATGCCCTATTTATCATAGATGAAATTTAATCCATCTTTATTTAAGGAGAAAAAAGTCGTTGGATATTTAAATGTAACTTGAAAGCTGTTATCAGGTTATCTATTCCTAACAATGGAGATATTTCTCTGTTACAGATCAGGCCAATCATGTAGTGGATGTGCTTCAAAGAATGAAACAAAATTAACATACCCTGGCTTTATCTCCATTAATTAGAATCTGCAGCAACTATAATTTGGATAAGTGGAAGCTTCCAAATCGAAGGATCAGATACGACAAGACTTGTATACAGGCTACAGAGTATTTGATGGTAACTCTATTTTTTTCTACATGTTATCAATTTTTGAAAAAAAAATCTTTTAAACATTCAAAGCATGTTATTATGAAAGGTATTAATGAAAGTATGAAAGTTGGATTCATACTTTTGAAGTAAAGAAAAATAATTCTTTTAATCCACCTCCATGGTGTGTGCGTGTGTGCGCGCGGGTTGACTTTAGTGTTACTACTGAAGTTGTTTCCATTTGGTAAGGAGGTCATGCGTTCATGTCATGGAAACAACCTCTTGCACAAATACAAGGTAGGGTTGCGAACAATCTTGAAGAGATTCATCAATCCCTGGGATTTCTCAAAAATCTCTGTGAAATAATATTAAGCAATTGTAAAATGCTTAAGAGGTTTCCATCTCTGTGCATCAGTTCCCTTAAATATGTTACTCTACATGTGTACGCTAGTTTAGAACTTTTTCCTGAAATACTCGGAAGCATGGAACTGCAGACAGAGTTTCACAGGAGATTCACATGCAAGTGTGATGATGAGGGATCTAAATTCAATGCATTTTTCATTTCCATGTTTGTTGTGTCAGAATGTCTTATCAATGTAGCATGACATCTCTGGTTTAGGTTCCCTGTCACTACGAACGCTTACCATTAACCATGGTGGGAATGGATTAAAGTGTATCATTGAATTTGCCTTGAAATTGGTATATACCTGATAGCTTCTTAGGATTCGTTGTATGTTGCTCAGGCAGGTTAATTTGACATATGATAAATTTTGTAAAACAGTTTTTAGTGAAATGTAATGATCAAGCTCTTTAAATTTAGCTATACAATTGCAAGGGGTAAGTTTCATATTTTTACATGGTTAAATGTGGAGGTTTACTTTAGGATAGCAGAATAGATCTTCCAGTAAAACAACCCTTTCGAATTTTCCTACCTGATAGATATCATGTTCAAGGTGGTTATGATAGATTGAGAAAGACTAATACTGCTAGAACTTAGTGCCAGAAGCATTAAGTGGTGTAGTTTAATTATGTCGTAGAGTAGTTACCAAACTTGTTTTTCCTTCATGAGGTAAAAATTTTGTATGTTTTTCAAGCCTGTGCATATGGTGAGGAAATATGCGGCAGTTGCGAACGAAACTTTAATATCACAGAACTTACAATACTAATATCCATATTATCTAGAAGAAGCTAATCTCGTATACTTTGAACCAAAATTAGCAAGGCAGTCAGCTGTACAATTAGTTTCTCTATAAATTGCCTAATTTGGAAACACTGACCTTAGCATTGTCAGTTATCACGTTTGTGATAATCAAGAGGTTTATTTCTACAATATTGTTGATGCGAAAATAACAGAGGGAGATCACATTAATATTACCATCATGTTATGTGAAAGTTCCACCAAAAGCTACTATATCAGGCATAGAGGCGCCGAAATAACCCATTCCATATTCTCAAATAAAGCTCGAACGACTTTGAGAAAGAGGGTACTTGTACCACTGACATAGGTGAGTAGGTATATAATACCTAGGGGCACGATACATTTCTCTCTAAGGAACTCAGCAATATAGCCGGGTAACTTTGAGAAAAAGGGTGGTTCCTCACAAAGGGGGTCATAGTGAATTGAATTGGATCTGCAACTTTAGCACTTGACACCTTCCAATTGTTAGACAATTGACCTTTTTTCATGCTTACTAATTTTATTGTTTTTACTTATTTCAGTTTAATGCTTCCTATTTTCTAGCTAGACTTAGTTAACTTTAGTTGCTCAACTTTCTAAAGTTAGTGTCCTTGAATTGCTGTTAGTGGCCCCTTTTATGGTTGTTAGTAGTACATATTCTTATTTATTTTTAGCATTCACTTTCTATGTGGCTACTAGATAGTTAATGCTTAAGGTTTTCCTTGTATAAAAAAGTTTCAGATCTTCTGCAAATTAATATGTAGCTGGAATTTCTTAAGTTCACTCTATTTTTATTCGTCAAATCAATTTCTTGAGTATTTTTGTTCTAATAGTGGTATCAGAACTTCTAGTTGATCTTACAGGATGAAAAAGTTCTAACCTACAATACAAATCTCACCAACAACCAAACTTTCAATCCACCATTCACTTTCACCGATGAAATTATCAAATCTAGTTTGTGAAGTTGCAAGCTTTTCTCTAAGCCTATGAACTTTGGAAAACTTTGATGGAAGATAAACCACTTGATATTTTACCAGCAAATCCTACCTTGGTTCAAATCAAATCCAACAACGAAGAGAAGACAAAGAAATCTAAAGCCAAGTCTCTTATGCATAATGTTGTGGCAGATTTTGTGTTATACTGAATCATTCCTTGCAAAACAATAAAAAAGGCTTCGATAGGTTTAAATCAAGGAAGAATATCAAGGCAGCAATAGAACAAGTCAAATGCAAGTGTTGAAGCTGAAAAGAGAATTCGAGTGCTTGAATATGCAGGAGGAGGAAACAATTAGTAAATTGAATCTCCTTAATTGTTAACAAATTAGACTTCTCCATAAAGAATTTATAGACAAATTAATTGTGGATAAAGTTCTTGTGATACTTCCTGAGTGCTTTGGATCTAAGATTTCCTCTCTTGAAGAATCCAAATACCTGGGAAAACTTTCATTAGGTGAACTAATGGGTTCTCTTCAAGCACAATAGTAAAGGATGACTGAGATCGGACAAGTTCACTGAAGGAGTTTTCTCTTTGCAAAAACAAATATTTGGTAAATGAAAGCAACAGGTCTACCAAAATAATAAGGACAAGTATGATGGAGGAAACAATAGTGGAGATGTGAAGAAGAAATTTCCTCCGTGCAAACATTGTAAAAGAACTACACATATGGAGATGTATTGATGGTGGAGAGTAGATGCTATATGCGACAATTGTAAACAAATGCGGCACATATCCAAGGTCTGCAAATCAAGAGCAAAGTCCTCTGGTGCAAGCACAAGTAACAGAAGTTGTAGATGCACATGAGGAGCAACTCTTTGCAGTTTCATACTTTTCAATCAATGTATCCTCTGATTCATGGCTTCTTGATAGTGGTTGTTGTACAATGATGCTTAAATGTTCAAATTCCTCGATAACACTTAGAAATCTAAAATAACAGTGGAAACGTGAGGCAATAGAAGTCAAAGGCAGAGGTACAATTTCTATCTCAACAATATCAGGTATCAAAACTATTCCGGATATTTTGTACACACATGGTATGAGTCAAAATTTGTTGAGTGTTGGACAAATGCTTGAAAATAATTATTCTTTGTAATTCAAGAATCGTGAATGTGTTGTTTTTTACCCTTCTGGAGTAGAATTATTTTATGTCAAGATGAGCAACAAAATGTTTTTAGGTAATTGGAAGAAAATAATTGAGCATGCTTACACTATTAATTCACAAACATGTACAAGCCTATGACACAAAAGGTATGGTCACTTCAATTTGAGAAGCATCGCAGAGATGAAAAATAATGAGCAAGAGGAAAATATGCCTGAATTTCGTTCTAATGCTCAAGTTCGTGAAAGTTGCCAACAGGAAAAGCAAACAAAATTGTCAATTCAAGCAAATCAAGTATGCAGAGCTAACCACAAACTTCAGCTCATTAATAGGGATATTTGCGGCCTAATGGAAATAGATTCATTTAGTGGTAACAAATACTTGTTCCTCTTTATTGATGACTACACCCGAATGTGTTTATTTTATTTCATAACATTGAAGAGTGAAGTCTTTGATGTTTTTAACAATCTAAAGCTTTAGTAGAAAATCAATGTAATCTTAGTATTAAGGCCTTAAAGTCAGACAATGAAAGAGAATATATTTTTTCTTAGTTTGTAGAGTTTTTTAATAGTACAGGTATTGAACGCCAATTGAGATTACCATACTCTCCAAAACAAATGGCACGTATGAAAGGAAGAACAAAACAATAATGGAGATGGTTAGATGTTTTTTCCTCGAAAGATAGATCCTAAATCAATTTTGAGCAGAGGTAGTCAGTACCTCTGTATATTTGCTGAACAGATTACCTACCAAGGTCTTGCAAGACATGACTTAATATAAAGCTTGGTTTGGGAATTAACCATCAGTACACCATCTCAGAATTTTTGGGTGTATTTGTTATTATCGAGTTCTAGAAATAAAGAGGAATAAGCTAGACTAAAAGTCTTATAAAAGCATTTTTATGGGCTATAGTTCATCCAAAGGTTATAGGGTTTTCTGTTTGAAATCATAAAAATAATTCTCAACCGAGAAGTGAAGTTTGATGAAGAAAATGGTTGGTATTGGAAAATCTGAGTACCTCTTATTTTGATTTATTTTGAAAGAGCAACCTCAACTTTCAGAAGATGGACTAGTGGATGATGTATTAATAAGGGAAAATTGATCCTTATAAGATGTCTATCAGCACTATAACTTGGTTACTCTGAACCAACTATCTATGCTGAAGAACAAGACTCTCATGCATGGAGGAGATCTATACAAGATGAACTAGGCATGATCGAGAAGAACGAAACCTCGCAACTTGTTGACAGACATAGAAATGGCAAGGTGATTGGTGTAAATTAGATTTCAAGACAAAACTCAATAATGATGGATCGATTTGCAATCATAAGACAAGATTGGTGGTGAAGGGATACACAAAACAAAATGGTGTTGATTATAGGAAACATTTGCTCCAGTAGCAAGGTATGACACAATCAAGCTTATTCTTGCATTTGCATCTCATAGTTCCTGGAAGATTCATTTACTTGATGTCAAATAGGATTTTTTGAATGGTTTGCTTGCTAAATAGATCTATATAGAGCAACTTGATGGTTTCTCGATTCATGGAAAAGAGGATAAAGTTTATAGCTTAACAAAGGCATTGTATAGACTAAAACAAAACCCCAAGGGCGTGGTATGAGAAGATTGACAATCATCTCATCTAACTTGGATTTAGTAGAAGTCAAAGTGAAGCTACTTTGTATGTGAAATTCACTGCATATGAGTCTTTAATTTTCTAAATTTATGTGGATAACATGCGTGTGACAGAATTAAAATTGAAATAATCCAAAGGTTCAAGGATGAAATGGAGAAAATATTTGAAATGACTAATCTTGGAGTCATGAAGTACTTTCTTGGCATGGAAGTGTTGCAGTACAATGATGTAATTTTCATATGTCAGCAGAAATACATTTCAGATATTCTAAACAGGTTGGGAATGCAGGACTGCAAACATGTGAGTACTCTAATCTCTACTGGTGCGAAAATTGGCAAGGATGAGGATTCCAAAAGAGTGGATGATAGTATGCATAAAAGCTTAATTGGAAGTCTTCTATATCTAACCACAAGCAGACCTGGCATTCTATTTGTTGTAAGTTTTCTCTCTAGGTTTTCGCATTCGCCTAAAGACACACACTAAGTTTGGAACTTTTTTCCCAACACCTGCCAAAGTAACTATGAACCTGATCGAGTATTCTAATAGTGATTGGGGTAGTGAAGTAGATGATGCAGAAGCACCTCTAGATATCTTTATTATTTAGGCAAGTTGTTTTAGTTGGAGCTCTAGGAAATAAGAAACTACAGCTCAATCAACAGCAGAAGCTGAGTACATAGTTGTTGCATCTGTTGTGAATAAAGCTATGTGGCTAAGAAAGATGTTGAAGGACATGGACCATGAACAAAGAGAAGCTATTAAGGTCATGTGACAACAGTTCTGCAGTTTCAATCTAAAAAAATATTGTGTTTCATAGTCAAACTAAGCATATCAAGATCAAGTTTCATTTTAGTAGAGAACTCCAACAATCCAGTGAAGTTTCGCTTATTCATTGTTCATCTTAGAATCAACTAACTAACACTTTCACTAAGTTATTGTCATAGGAAGGTTTGAAGATCAGAGGCAAATAATTGGTGTTTGCCACCAAAATGTCAAGGAGGTGTGTAGACAATTGACATTTTTTCCAGCTTATTATTTTTACTGTTTTTACTTATTTCAGTTTAGTGTTTCCTTTTTTCTAGCTAGACTTAGTCAATTTTCTTTTCTCAACTTTCTGAAGTTACTGTCCCCTTTAATGGTTTTTAGTGACCCCTTTTATGGTTGTTAGTGGCACATGTTCTTATTTAGTTTTAACATCTACTTTATGGATACCAGATAGGAAATGGTTAGGTTTCCTTGTATAAGTTTAATTTAGATCTTCTGCAAATTAATATATCGCTAAAATTTCTATGTCAGATTTTATTTATTTTAAAGGGATTTATCCTCTCATTAGAACCAAGTCATATGAATAATAAGAACACAAACACCATTTTGATTCTTAATTTTCTCTTTTGTTTCAATGGCTCCTTCAAGAAGGAGGTTTAGATCACTACATGAACTTGTCATCAAGAGAGTTTTTCCTTACATTATTAGTGTATATAAGTTACTCTTATTTATTTCATATGTTCATGGATTTTTTTTATATTACTTACCATTTTTAGAGAATTCAAAAGACGGGTGGCACTTATCAAGTAAGTTTCTTTTTTTATATTCGGTCCTCGTCCTGCTCATAACTAATAATAACATCCATCAATACTGCATCAAAAAGTTATTTTTATGTATATATTATTAAATATAGTAAACTTTTTTACAATCACAGAACACGTATTTTTTATGGATGGCTAAAGTATTTCTATGTCAAATTTTATTTATTTTACATTCTTCATGAATTTTTCTTATGTTGCTTACTATTTATTTTTAGAGAGTTAAAAGAAATAGAAAAGAAGGCATGTATGCTTCAACATTCATTACTCTGCATGAGATACACAATGTTGATTGAAAAGAGGAGTATATCTACTTGTTTAACTTTTAAATAAGAAAAACTATCAAAGGAGGTTGACCAACAGGTTGAAGAGGTTAGTTTTTATCTCATCATATATATATTAAAGTTAAGATTGTGTATAACGTACATATATATATATATATATATATATATATATATATATATATATATATGATATAAATGCTATCGAGTGTACAAAAATAATGATTGATGAAGAGTAAAGTTGCCTTGGAAGCTTTCAAGGAGATTCCAATGTTATTACCTTAGTTTTAAATTAAAAAAATAGTTACAGTCTCTTACTCTCTTTTGACGGATTAATTTTTCTTATGAATTGCCTAAAATTATATAGCTTTATTTTCTAGTGCTATTTAATTAATACTTATTTCCAAATTTAATTGCTATCATGTTTATTCTATTTATTTATTTATTGTTCAATCTACTATAATATTTTATAATAAAATCAAATAAACCAACATATGCTAACTATTTTTACCACTAAACCAAATGAATTACGAATTAAAATTTTACCATCAACTATCACATTATATTTAATGGTATAAACTTCTTTCCATTTTTGGCTTTATGCACCTTGCGAAATAGAGTAAAACTCAACATTTTTTATGTGGAGTATAAATTTGTATGCAAGAAATGATAAAAGTTTCAAGAACAATTAAATTTTAACTCGGAATCTTAAAAGTGTGATGAGTTCATTGCTAAAAATAGTAAAGATTAATCGAACTTATCAAATTAAAATCATAAATTTGTCAGTAATTGTTTTTCTTTTTTATTTCAAACCCTCTTTTTAGTAACTCCAAACCATAATGACATGAGCACCGACAATATTTATTAATTCTCTGAGCACAAGGGTGTTGATTTTCATTATATCCGTATGTAATAATTTAAAACAAAATTACAAAAAATTCACATAAAATATTCTTTTGATAATTAAAATTAATTTAAAAAAAAAAAATTATAGCTTAACAATATGCTTGATAAAGAATAATAAATTAATTCTTTCAGATCATTTACAATAAGGTCAAATTTTAAATTATTTTAAATTGTCATTCTTACGGAAAGTCTAATTTATGTTTAACGTTTAATTACCTATTTTTCTTCTCTGATGTGGTTCCATTCAGATATATAGTTATTCTTAATTTATCGTCTTTTAATAGTCCTCTGCATATTACAAATATAATATTCTTTATTCAGCGAGAGTTGTATGTTTAACTCATATTTTAATTTTTCTTGGGTGTGTATAAGGTGGCACTCCAATAGTACAATTTGATAATAATAGACACAATAAATATTTCTAGTCTCATATGTTTTTTCTTTTACCTAATATCATCTATGTATGTTTAAACTACAATTTTTTGCTTAAAAATATATGATTATTATTCCTCAAGCTATATCATAGAGTGCATTGTTGATACAGTGAAGAATTAATTCACCCACAAAGCTTAAATTTTCAATTAAAAAAATATCAAGTACACATTTTATTCAAATTACCGTGCAAAGAAGTGGTATGACTAGAATTCATTGATTGGATTTATTTAGCGATGGAGAGCTCTCTCTAAATAATAAAAATTTTAAGCTAACTTATTTAACAGTTGCGTGTGCAAATTAATTGTTCTGCCTTAATTTATATGATATATTTAGTATTAAATTAATGGAATATGACAAGACTTTTCAATGTTTCAAAGCATCCTTAAAATAAGTATAATTTACATAAATATAATAGTGCTAAGAGTAAGTAAATCATTTTCCTACTCTTTATAAAATTATAAAAATTCTTAAATTTTTGAATTTTGGATACATAAGCAGACATCAAGATACATAAGGGAGGAATGTATCCGACATGGGATGAATACGTCTAGTGGATATGGATTTATTAGAGAGGGAATAGGACACTTGAATACATAAGGATGGATATATTTGAGAATGATCGGAGAGGGATGTATTAGCAAAGAGATACGACATCTAATTACATAGGGGTTGATGTATGAGAGGGAAATAATATAATGAGAGGGTATAGGAATATATAAGCGAGAAGGTGCGTATGTGTTTTAGAGGAGATTTTTTAAAAGAAATGGAATGGTAGATAAATTTAACGATAAATATAAAATAAGATGTGTATTTATGTAATTTTTCCTTGGAATAAATCACTTTTAAATAGAAGCGTACACATTTTGACAATATTCATAAATGTGTAGTATATATATATATATATATATATATATATATATATATATATAAAGGTTATATTTAATTAATCAAATAATGTCATTTGGACTACAAAATCATTTATTTTACCATATTCCTGAGATATGAAAAAAAAATTCATATTCATTAATTTCACCGTGACTATTTTATCTATATTATTAATTTATTAATTTCATAGTTGAATGATTTCTTGTCATTTTCCTCTTGAATTTTGATTATTAAGAAACAAAATCTTTTTAAACCATATTCCTGAGATATGCAAGAAATTAAAACTAAAATTAGCTAGTTTCATAGTTGATTGATATCTTATCATTTTTTAGAACTTTGCCCATTAGTTTAAGTACATCATGAAATTCATCTATTTAAAGAGTTTTTCCTCTGATGAGAACCAAGGCATATGAAAATTATGAACAATAAATAACACCATTTTAATTCTTAATTTTCTCTTTTGTTTCAATGGCTTTCTCAAGAAGGAGTTTTAGTTCACAACAAAAACTTGTTGTCAAGTTAATTTTTCTCTACATTATTAGTGTACATAACTTAAAATCTTATTTATTTTATATATTCGTGAAATGTTTTAAATGTTGCTTACCATTTGTAGAGAATTTGAAAGATATAAGGCACTTATCAAGTGAGTTTTTTTTTTTTAATTTTCTCTCCTCATCCTGCTCTTAACTAGTAACATCCATCAAATCTGCATCATATGTTATTACGGAAAAGTACCTAAAATACCCTCAAATTATTGAAAATAGTTCACAATTACCCTCATCCACCTATTGGATCTAAAATACACCCCTCATCCACCTGTTGGCTCACAAATACCCTCCCCATCCACCTTTGGGTCCAATTTTGGTCATTTCGTTAATGGAGCAACATTTAAAATAATTAAAATAATTCTTCTAATTACGTAGTGATCAACCATTGGTTGCAATTTAATTATTCAATATAATTTTAAACACACCCATTTTAACTAAACCCGTCTGAATACTTATTAAAACCGTCCACCCAATTACAAAAAGAAGCCAATTTGTCTCAACAAGTATTTGGCGAGACTATCAAATTCCAGCATTATGAGCACTTTTGTCTTCTCAACTCTCTCCTGGCCGCACTCGCCCACCCTACTATCTTAGGGGCTTGAAGTTTTTGGCAGAGGTAAGGATGCCATTTCTTGAGGTTATTGTACAAATTTTCTTAGAAAAAGTTAGAAATCTTCTATGCCATACCGGGCATGGCTAAAACAAGTCCTTATGACAATAGCAAGTAAGAAGCGTGCACATGAAATTATTCAATTAAGTAAGCTACTATGTGCCTGACCCAATACAAAAAGAATTCAATTTTGTATTGGGACAGGCGTGTTTAATATGTATTTGGGCGGGTTTAATTAAAAATGGGTGGGTTTAAAATTATATTAAATAATGAAATTGCAACCAATGGTTGAGCACCAAGTAATTAAAAGGTTTATTTAATTTTTTTAAATGGTGTTCCATTAATGAAGTGGCTAAAATTGGACCCAAAGGTGGATGGAGAGGGTATTTGTGATCCAATAGGTGGGTAAGGAGGGTATTTTTGAGCCAATTGATGGATATGGGGCAATTTTATGCCATTTGAAATACTTCCAAGGTACTTGAGGCCCTTCTCCAAAGTTATTTTTTTGTGTATATTATAATATAGGTTATCTTATATATGGTTAAACTATTTTTATGCCAAATTTTATTTATTTTAAATTCTTCATGAATTTTTCTTATGTTGCTTACTATTTTTTTAATAGTATTGAAGGAAATAGAAAATGAGGCACATATGCTTCAACATTCATTGCTCTGCAGGAAATACACATTGTTGATTGAAAGGAAGAGTATCTCCTTTCTTAACTTTTGATGGAGACAAGCTATCGAAGGAGGTTTACGAACAAATTGAAGAGGTTTGTTTTCATCTCATCATATATATTAAACATAATGATGTGTATAACATATATCTTATATATGATACGTTTTCTTTGTCTTTTTCTTTTTGCAGAACAAAAAAAACTGTTAAATGTTATCGAATATGAAAAACTAATGATTGATGAAGATTAAACTTGTCCTAGAAGCTTTTAATGAGATTGAAATTTTTTCATCTTAGTGCTAAATAAAGGGATAATGCACAAGGCCCCCCTCAACCTATGCCCGAAATCTCAGAGACACACTTATACTATACTAAGGTCCTATTATCCCCCTGAACTTATTTTATTAATAATTTTCTACCCCTTCTCGGCCTATGTGGCACTATCTTGTGGGCGCAACGCTGGTTGACTTTTTTTTTCCAAGCTAGTGCCACATAGGCCGAAAAGAGGTAGAATATTACTTATAAAATAAGTTCAGGGGGGTAATAGGACCTTAGTGTAGTATAAGTGTGTCTATGAGATTTCGAACATAGATTGAAGGGATACTTGTGTATTTTCCCTTCAATTTAAAATTAAATAGTTATAGCCTCTTACTCTCTTTTGGAGGAGCAACTTTACCTATGAATTGCCTAAAATTATCTTGATATTCTAGTGTTGTTTCAATACTTATCTTCAAATTTAATTGTTATTATGTTTGTAAAGATATTCTAACTAATTTTAGCACTACATGCACCAAATGGATTGAGAATTTAACAGGTATCATCAAGTAGATCACATTTAATGGCATAAAGTTTTTTACAATTTTTGGTTCTAACACACCTTGCGAAACTCAATAGAACACAAGTTCTTGTGCCAAATCTCAAAACTCAATATTTTTTATTTGGAGTAAAAAATTTTTTTATAAGAAATGGAAAAATTTTCAACAATAAAATTTTCATTCATAACCTTATAAATCAAATTAGTTTAGTGCTAAGAACATTAAAGATTAATCGAACTCATCAAATTAAAATCTTAAATTCATTGATCACTATTTATACTATTGAGCAACTTTAATAATTTAAGTTCGACTAAAATAAGCCTTTTTAATCTCCCTCACAAATTTAACAAACTATACTCTTGATCAATAAATTCTTTTTGTTAGATTCTATTAATCTATTGTCTTTAAGAAACAATTATTATTTTTTACTATATGGACTGTGATACTATATAGGTAAAAACATTATAAAAGTAATCTATTTAAAGTATTATCTTCACTGGTTATAAGAACCAGGTCATATAATAAATCACACAAACAGATATATAATAGTTGTTCTATTCTTAGTTCTCTCCAATTGCAATGGCCTCTTCAAAAAAGTTTATATTTCACATTATATAAAAAAATTGGGGTGGAGGGGGAATTGGAGGGTGGGGGGGTTAGATTAAAGTTTTGGGAATTGAATCCTCACCAACAAGGTGGGAGTTCTGTTGGCCTACCAACTGAGCAATTAAAATTCCCCTTCTATTTCACATGAAAACTTGGTGAACTAGAATCGGCGAAATTCTAATAGATAGATAGTATGGTAGAAACATTCATCTCACGTGAGTTTTTTTAATGACCATGATAAAAAAATATTGGTAACAGCAAAACAATTCAGTTCTTATACAATATTAAAAAAATCAGCATTTAGCGACAGACGAAATCGTTGCTAATCTATGATATTCCGTTGCTAAACATGATTAGCGACGGACTAGCACGTATTATTAACTGTTGCTATATCGCACAGTAGTAATCACTTAGTGACGAAAAATATGTTTTGTCACAAAATTAGCGATGTCTTAGAAACAAAAAATATTTGTTGCCACTTGTTAGCAACGGACTATTCCGTTATTTTATTTCTATTTTTTGTAGCTAATTTCGTAATTCATTTCGTCATTTTTTATTAATACTTGAAATTTTTTTTTCGGTTATCCGTCACCATAATTGTTTTATGTAAAAACGACCAAATAGTCTCTATATTTGTTGCTAAAATTTTTCTTTTAAATTTGATTTATATGTAACTTAAATCAAATTGCTCTATACCCCAAAAAATAATCAACATTTATAATAATATCATACATGATTCAAAATATATAGAATATCGAAATTGCATTTTTTCGATTCAAAAAATCCATAATAATATATCAATTATACTTAAAAGAACCTACATTCATAAAATATTACTACAAAAAAAAAAGCATATGTAATAGTTTAAAGAGCAACCTCGTCCTCATAAGTAGTTGAAGGAGGCACTAAGGGTGTACTAACGATGAGGCAAAAAACATCTACCGTATTAAATTTTTGCTTCAAAACAAAAACCATATAGTTTTCTCTTCTTTTCTCCGCTACAACTTTATAGTATGCTTCACATTAATCAATATCAATTTGAGACACTATTTTTTTCCGTGATATTTCTTCATATTTCTGTAATACATAGAGGAAAAATGAAAGCATTAAACATTGGATACAAAATATATTTTGAACGCCAATACAAAACATGCATAACTTTTCAAGCATTGGAATTAATGTACATATTGTGCCTTCAAATTTCAAGCCTTAACAATTCATAACTACATAAGAAGTTTCTAGACTATAATAATATGTGAAGTTGATCAATAATATGTGAGGAAATATCCCCAACATAGAATATGCAGGGAAGAAAGGAAACAAAGAGAGAGTCGAAACAAACTCATCAAAACAAGGAAATGTATGTACCACCATTCAACCCATCGCAAGTACTTTACTCTTTGAAACAGAAGCTAAGTGAATAAGTGATTATGCATAATGCTTAAAACAAAGAAAATTATTTACTCTATCACACTTATACTTAAGCTTAACTACCGAAAGGAATAAACAATTAATCAAGGCCAGTGTAAGCTTTATATCAGACATGTAAACAAGAAAACTCCAAATCATTATACTTAATTGTTCAAGTATTCAACAAGGTCCAAAAGTAAAGGTTTATTCACAAATTGACATGGAAAAGGAACTTTCATACACATAAAATTGGGCACACTATTCATGCTTATAATAAAAAAAAATTATTTTCTACTATTAATGGAGTCAAGCCTCTCAAGTCTCAACCATCAAACCAACATTTAACACCCATATCTAAGTTGAACTTGTAAACCAAGTTTGAGATACACAATAAATTATAATGCCTTTGACAAATTTAAAATATACAGTAGTTACTCAAATTGAGTTATTACCAAATACATCAAAATTGACTTTAGTTTAACACACACATGTATCCAAAAGTAATGGATGATTATGTGATAGCCTTCTCAATTTTATGCACATAGAAGGTCTTTGCAGGATCATTTTAGTTTAGAAATACTCAATATACTTCTTAGCATATAATACATCATAATCATAAAAGATTTTTAGTAACTTAGTAATGAAACATGTAAAACAAAGTGATAAACTTCATAATAACCGGAACTTAAAGTTCTTTTAAGAATTTTTTTTTGCTATGTACACACTTGAAGATTATGGGAGATTATAAGCTTAGAGAAATTCTTAATTTCACATAGTATTATTAATGTGTTCTAACATTGTTCTCACTTCTTCAATAACTTCTTATCTCCATTTCGCAAAGGATTAAATTTGAATATTTTGTGCTCGTCCATAAAATATGCATCATACTTGTTGTCACTCTCAGTGGAGTTCAAAATTCCAATTTTTAAACACTACAAAGACAATAAGAAGGAAATAGGAGAGTTCAAACCTGGGACTCTCAGATTACAACTGTTGCTGCAAAACAAAGTTCATACCTTTGTTAGCAGCCATTGGTGAGAGAGTAAAGTTAGAAGAAGCCATGAGCAGGGAAGCTATGGTTAGTCTTTGGTTGTGAGCAGACATAGATCTGAGATATTCTTGGCGATGTTTAATCATTTCAAACTCTCAGGGTGATGCAACTTCACCCTCACAAGGCCCACCACCATGAAGGAACCTACAACTACTTCCATTCTTACAATAGCCTATAGAAAAATAGAGACAAGGTTTACAGCCAAGTCCACACTTGGGATATCAGCCCCAAAAATATATATGATTGATAGAACATATATTAGGAAAATAATCAAAAGTATACTATAAAAAATGAATGGTAACCATAATTAAAAATAAAAGTAAATAAACTTTAACAGAAAAGTATATGAACAAGTAAGCTTTAACAAAATAACATTAAGGGATCTACCTGGCTGCTGTCGGTGCTCACTATCACTGCTCACTGCGTAGAGCTGATGTTGTTGTAATTTTACCCAGAGAGCGAGACAACTGGTGGCGCCATCTCCTTGATGTTGTTGGTGCGGAAGAAGACTGCCTGGTTGCTCGCCGACTAAAGCTGCTGCCATCAATGGAGGTTCGATGGTGGTCTTCGTGTGCTTTTCGGAGCTCTCCATTGTTGTCCAATTGCTGGTTTCTTGGCTGCTGCTGGATGGAATTGTTCTCTGCTTTGTTGGAAAGAAGGACGGAGAGGAGGGAAAATGGATCTGGGCGGCGGATTTGGAGAGGAGAGGAGGCGAATGAAGGAAAAATTAGGGGTTTGGGCTCTTTTGTATAAAATAGGAAAGCAAGGATCTTAAATCAGGACCATTGATCAAATTCGTATGAGCGGCTGTGATTTATTCTTGGATTTTGACGAACCATGATCGACGGATAAGATTAAATGAGAGTATTGAAATCTGAAATTGGAGTTTCTAACGGAATTAGTGACGGATTCTAGAATCCGTCGCTTTCAAATAAATGTATATATAATTTAGGAAATTATATTGACGGATATTTTTGTCACTAGATAATATAAATAATTATAAAATATATTTAATAGTTTAGTAACCTTTTTTTCCGTCACTAATTCCATCGCCCGATATTAATTAAATTTATGAGCACTACTTTGTTATTGAATCCGTACGAAAAATTAGGCGCCAAATTTTCGCGCTAATATTTAGCGACGAATTAAATATTCCGTTCGGTTGATATATTATAAATTAAAAAATCATTTCTTAATTCTGCAAAAAAAATAGTTATTCCGTCGCAAGTTTGTCGTCATATAGTGACGGAATATTGTTCATCCCTAGTATCCGTCGCTAAACATTGTTTTTAGTAGTGATAATTCATATGATAACTAATTCAAGCCACTTTTGGTGATATTCAAAATCATATAAAATAATTTTTGAACAGGTAATAAGCTATGATTGGAAGCCTGAATGTCACGAACCCACCGGGTCGTGCGGGCACCCACTCTAACACCTAAGTAGGAGAAATCTCATATTCCAAAGGTTTATTCATGAGGACAATTAACATGGTATATAATGTAAGGTAAAAATCTTTATTACAACCTCTTATTCATGCACTAGTCAAAACATTTAAAGTAACTTGACAACCCAAGGATCTAGTCTAACAGGTACAAGATCTACTAAGAATTACAATAACAATTTAATAAAACGACAAAGCTCCCACTATGTGAAAGGAAGAGTCGAAGTTGTTGGAAGATTTCCTCATCTTCATGTAATGAAACATCATCAATCCTGCATCTATATACTAACCACAATGTATACTACAAGTAACATTACCACGCTTATGGTTCCAAATAGATCATAACTTAAATAAACTAACAACATTTATACTATATATACAATCCTCACGAAATTGAGCGCAACACATTTCACCATGCAAATTTTATCACAAGTAGTTGGCTCTCTCATCGGACCCAAAGTCAAACTGTTAGCATGCTGGAATGTGGCAATCTGATCCAATTTTTAAGACGGAACTGATATACCGTGGTTTCACGGTATAATTAATACTTTTTTCCTTAAGTTTAGTGTGTCCGAAAGTCTTTTGTGCTAATTTTCATATAAGTTTCTCTTTGTTTTGCAGGAAATCTGTCCAAAGCTGAATGCGGAGATTTTGAGCAAAGAAATGCAGAAGAGACCACCTACGGAGCTTATGACGGTCCGTCGTGCTTGTGACGGTCCGTAGGAGGCAGCGTAGTGCAGCTGCTGAAGGAAGATGGGGATGTCTGACCAACTGTGGGGTTACGAAGCTTGTGACGGTCTGTCGTGTCTATGACGGTCCGTCCTGCAGGTTCGTCATGAAGTTCAGAGAAGTAATCCAGTACCAGATTCCAAGAGTTGAAGTGTTTTGGAACGAAGACCCTCGACGGACCGTTGTGCCTATGACGGTCCGTCATACTTGCCGTCGAGGGGAATGAGAGAGCAGCAAAAGAAATTGCACAAATATGGGACGACGGAGTCCATGACGGTCCGTCGTGACCACGACGATCCGTCGCGTGGTCCGTCGACCCAGCAGCGTCTTGGCAGATTCCCAGCAAATAGAGTCCTTGTTTAATTAGGTTTTTGTTTTTTATAAATAGTTCAAAAAACCTCGTTTTTGAGGTTAGACACCAGATAGTTAGACTCTATTAGATTAGACATCTTATTCTTAGAATTTGTGTATTAGTGTTGGATTTTGAGATTCTTGCAAGTGATTTTTGGTTATTAATCAAGAAAACTTTTGAATTTTACTGTTTCTCATTGAAGTAAGTACATGAACTCTTATTTAATATATTTGGATATTGTGTTTATGGACATGAGGAACTAAACTACATAACTAGGGTTGTGGGAACCATAGGCAAATAATGAGATAAACCCTAACTAAAATAACAATTCTAGAATAGTGTCTTGCATGTATTAATAATTCTTTCGCTTAGAAGTCTTTTTAACGGATTGCAAACGTTAGAACTCGCCTTAATGCTACTTGCCGGACCAAGTAAGTTTCAGCGTATAAATTTTTGCGCCGCTGCCGGGGATATCTTGTAGATTAACTTGAACTTATTATTATAGTTTAGTTGATATTTTCTTGATTTTACTTTTTTTTATTGTTTTGATTTTTTTTCAGAACTATCCTCTTGTATGCCAAATACACGGAGAGGAAGAGAAGAGAACCCTTGTTTCCCTACAATCACGAGCTAGAGCGTACACTGCGCAATATGAATTGAAACTTGTGAATAAATGATGATGATCCGAACCAGAACATCCCAGCTCTGGTTGATGTTCATGGTCAGATGTTACCCGATGCTCCGGTGAACACCAACAGAGGGGACAAAATCCCGCTCCCACGGCCCCAAGCATACTACAGAGGGTATGATAACATAGCAGACTCGGACGGGCCACTTGTCTATCCCCCTCTACCCACAGGCCACACCTTTGTGGTAACTAGTTGCTTGATTGAAATGTTCACTCCCAAGGTTTGTTTTCAGGGCTACCTTCTGAGGATCCACATGCCCATATAGCTAAGGTAAGGGCAGTGTGTAAAAGTTGTGTAGGGAGGCCTGATTTGGATCTAGATGTAATAGGGCTCAGAGTGTTTCCTCTCTCACTGACGGGAGAGGCTGCTATATGGTTCACTGAGCTCCCATACAACTCAATCTTCACTTGGAACCAATTAAGGGATGTTTTCTTAGCACGCTACTATCCAGTCTCCAAGAAACTAAACCACAAAGACAGAGTGAACAACTTTGTGGCACTACTAGGAGAGTCAGTTAGTAGTTGTTGCGATAGATTCACCTCATTCATGAGAAGTTATCCAAATCACTGTATAGATGATGAGTCACTGAAAGAATACTTCTATCGGGGACAGGACGATAACAACAAAGCGGTGTTGGACACTATAGCATGTGGATCTTATGGAGAATGCCCTTATGTTGAGATTGCTGAAAATTAGAGAAAATCTCCCGAAATAACAAAGCTTGGAGTACTAGGAAGTCCGATACAAGGAGAAACACCTCCGCAGTGCAGTCCACTCACAACCCAGCCATAGATGAGATTCGTGAAGAAATGGCTCAGATGAGAACCGAGCTTGGGTTGGTACTAAAACATGTCACTGGGGGTGCAGAAAAGATAAATGTTGTCAACTATTTGGCTAAACCACCACCTCCTAATGATGAAGGCTATTATGTGGAGGACACTTATGTAGTAAATGAGCTAACGGGGGGTTTCCGACCAAGCGCCCAAGGCTCAAATCAGGATAACTGGCGCCAAGGTCAAGGGAACCAAGGTCGGAACTATGGTAACTACAACCGTGAGGGTCATTATGTCCGAGATGGAAAATACAACCGCGACAACAACTTTAACAGGGGTAACTATGCTAATAGAAATGACGGGAATGGGCCCTATGTCCCTCCTCAAAATCGTGAAGTTACTCCTAGGAATAGTGGAGATAGTATGGCGCGAGTTGAGGATATGTTGCACAAAGTGATGAGGAGGTTCGATGCTAGTGATGAGCACATTAAAGTGTTGAGGTGTGATTTAGCTAGTATTGGGCAAAAAGTTGATACACATGCAATTTCGATTAAGCAGATCGAGTTGCAAATGGCCCAATTATCTGCGACAGTGAGCACAAGGCAATCGGGCACTCTTCCTAGCAACACTGTCCAAAATCCAAAGAATGATGCGCACTGTATGGCGTCACTACTCGGGGTGGTAAGCAAACCATTGACCCAACTATGCCATCTACTGAGGAAAATGTGAGAAAGGATAATGATAATGTGGAAAAGGGTAGTAATGAAGCAGAGGAAAGTAATGGAAAAGATGCAGAAGTACCTATGAAGGTAATTCCCATGCCTAGGCCACCACCACCTTTCCCTCAGAGATTAGTGAAAAAGACCGAGGATGGTAATACCGGCGCTTCATAACAATGTTGAAGCAGCTTTCTATCAATGTCCCTTTCGTAGAAGCTCTACAATAAATGCCCGGTTATGCCAAATTTATGAAAGATCTGGTCACCAAGAAAAGATCGGTCACTTTCGAGGATGATAATAGACTGCAGCATTGTAGTGCTATTTTTACAAGATCCCTCGTACAAAAGAAAGAAGGTCCTGGTGCGTTCACTATTACTTGTACAGTTGGGTCATTTCATTTTTGTGAAAGCATTATGTGATCTGGGGGCAAGCATAAATCTCATGCCCCTCTCGATTTAAAAGAATTTGGGTTTGGGGGATCCAAAACCCACTGCGATGCGGCTACTGATGGTTGATCAGACAGTGAAACGGCCTATAGGGATACTTATGATGTGCTAGTAAAAGTGGAGTCATTCATATTTCCGGCTTATTTTGTTATTCTTGATTGTGAGGTCGATTTTGAAGTACCTATTATTCTTGGGAGGCCATTCCTTGCTACAGGTAGAGCCTTAGTTGATATGGAGAAGGGACAGATGACATTTCGGTTGAATAATGAAGAAGCGACCTTCAACATTTGTAGGACCATGAGGCAGAGTGGTGAGCTCCAATCGGTATCTGCCATATCCCACAAAGAAAGATGAAGAAGGTGAATGAACAAAAAACTGCAAAACAGAGTTTATGGTTGGGAATTTGGTGCTTGTAGTCAGTTCTGGGTCGCCTTGTCTTCCGGTCAAGCTCTAGTCTAAATGTACTGGCCCTTACTTGATTCCCAAGTATTCCCTCATGGAGAAGTTGAGTTAAAATCCAAGGAGGGAGTGCGGTTTTAGAGGAATAGAGATAGAATAACACTCTATTTTGGGCATAAAGCATTAGGGAATGAAGCGATAGAGGCATACCATCTTGATGAAGTCTGAGTAATCAAGGGTCCCCAGTCGTGCCGCGACATTAAATCAGGCGCTTGTTGGGAGGAAACCCAATACTTATAGTATTTTTAGTAATGGTAGCATTTGTCTACTAATGGGTTTTTAAATTTGCAGGCACATCACCAGGGAATTCTGCAGAAAACTACTCTGCAGCAGTCATTGACGGATACATCACGGACCGTTGCGCCTGCGATGGACCGTCGTATGCCTCCGTCGTACCAGGTACGTCTTTCTGTTATTTTCAAACTAGGACAGACACGACGGAACCAACGACGGGTTGTCACAACTGCGACGGACCGTCGTCGGGGAACCATCGCGTGATTAATGAGTCGTACCCGACCCGACCCGGCTGGAGTCTTTTTCAAAATTAGACCATTTAAACCCCCCCCAACCCTTCATTTCACCCCATTCATTCATTATTCCTCCACATCCCTCTCTGTTCAACTTCCATATTCTCCCCTCGATGATTGTTCCCCCAAAATTCTCCAAAGCCCTAAAAGTGTTAATCCACTAGTCGGAGCTGCTGCTAAGGGTATTTGCCTAGCCACCGAGTACTTGTCCAGTTGTTTTCTCCATTTCTAAGGTATGTGTCTCTAATTTCTACTCATTTATCTTGCATTTTTTTTGTTAGTTAGTATTAGCTTAGTTCTTCATCATATGTTGTTTCTTTTATACGATTCTGTCTAACCTAGGTAAAAAATGTTCGAAATTGCCATGTTTACAACCCTAGACATAGGTGCTTTTGCATTGCTAGTTTCCTAGGTAGTTGGGTTAGACAAATGTAGGTCAAAATCACTACAAGTTTGATGTGGGTTTATCGGGGATGCATGGGGTACCCCCAATTCTGTCACTGATACGCAGAACGAGACCCCGACGACGGACCGTCGTACCCACGATGGACCGTCGTAGGGTCCGTTCCATAAGCCCTAGCACCCTGTCCCAACGGACACATATGACGGACCGTTTTCTTCAGGATGGTCAGTCCTGCACAACCGTTCTGGTTGTCAGAGACCCTGTTTCTAAGGGTCTCTCATTTTTTTCGCAAATGTTCCCCAACGAAGACATGTGACGGAATGTCGTATTCACGATGGTCCATCCTTCACAACCTTTATGGTTGTCAGAGACCCTGTTTCTAAGGGTCTCTCACTTTTTCTAAGTTTCCTTCAACGGACACATGTGATGGACCGTCTTACTTACGACGGTTTGTCCTGCATGACCGTCATGACGGTCAGAGAGCCCTCTCCTAAGGGTCTCCATATTTTTTCCAAGTGTCCAACGACGGACCGTCGTACGTGTGACGGTCTGTCCTGTACATACCGTCATACTAGTCAGATACTCTCCTTCAAGGTTCTCTATATATACATAGTCCAAGTAATACACGACTAACCTCATGATGGTCCGTCATAGTCATGACGAGCAGTCACCAGGCCCGTCGTGTGTCAGTGTTTCTACAACAATGACATACTATTTTTCAATGTTTGTTTAGTATGGTTTTGCTTGTCTTGTTTGCCACTACTCGTACTAATATTAATCCTTTACAGGTACTATCGACTATGGCACCCAAGCAAGACCAAATCTACGCACGCGGGCGATCAAAGTCTGTCGCCCCATCTGCTCGAATGGTCATCGGCTCTAATGATGAGCGTGAACCTGAGTATGTGCCCCCAGGAACTTCCACCCCCCGTGCTGCACGTGATCCCAGAGCCACACCCAAAAAGGTGGCGTCCGGCGTAGTCACTGCCTCCCTGTCTGATGAGGAGCACACACTGACCGGCACACCCTCTGGGTCAGCCACAAATGAAGAAGGAGGGTCTGGCTCCTTAGGAGTATCATGGTCCGAGGACGCCTCCGGCTCTACTGAGGTTCCCTCACCCGCCACCGCTGCAGCGTCGGCCTCGTCTGATGAGGCCGACAGTTCACAATCTACATCAAGCTCACCAGTTCCGGTACCCACCCCAGCCACTGACCAGCCCAACTGGTGGTGTGTCGACGGGTAATTTAAAGTCTACTCCGACGCCAAGTTCCTGACTGATAAAGGAGTGATGACTCGAACACTCACCTTGGAGCGGCGGTCCTTACATGGAGTCTCCCCACGATGCCTGAGATCCACAATCTCTTCACCAGGCATCGCTTGGAGTGGATTGAACTTCCATTGGGACGTTACAGTGAAGAAATTGTCTGAGAGTTCTACGCATCATACATAGCGACTCTCCGATCACAGATCGATAGGCGGGCTGCCCCCGCTAAACAGGCCCCACTTGAGCAGGTCCGAGTACGGGGCGTACAGGTTGACATTTCCCTGCCAGCCATCCGCCGGTTTCTACACGGTGAGAGTGTTGATGCTACTCGGAACCCTCTCACCGCAGAGTTTGAATACCGCTCGCAGATAGTTAAAGATGGCAAGTTCCTGCGCGAGCCATCACTAAGAGAGAGACCACCAAGCGATGGATGGCCCTGCACCTGTTAGTAGATGGACAGGGTGCTGATTGGGTGACTGAACTTAAGGGGGACATCAAGAAGGCTAACCTCACTTTCGCGGCGATGTTTTTGTGGCTGCTTGTCCGTCTCTGCCTTTCCCCCGCAGCTGCAGATAACATCGTTACCTGGGATCGAGTAGTGTTGATGGAGGCGATGATAGCCGGGTTCGAGGTCGACTTCGTGTGGCTTCTACAGGCAGTCATGCACGAGAGGGTATTCAAGGTCACTACTACTTACCCTTTCCCGTGCATGATCTTTGCTCTCTGCAGGTCCGCATGTGTGCCTATTTGGCACGTAGATCATCTCAAGACCCAACAGGGCATTATTGACGTCAGCCTCATCCGAGATGAGGCCAATGAGTTGGCTCCACGCAGAGGGCCCCATCTAGAGCTGCCCCCACTTGCTGATGATCTTGTTGATACGGTAGCCCA
Source organism: Solanum peruvianum (assembly GCA_027705065.1). NCBI lineage: Eukaryota > Viridiplantae > Streptophyta > Magnoliopsida > Solanales > Solanaceae > Solanum > Solanum peruvianum. Next base: position 53,016,685 of record JAKWJD010001763.1, read on the forward strand.
GGCCCGCACAACTACACAGGCGGCGTCCACTGACACTACCCCCAGTCGAGTCTATCCCGGGTAGTAGAACCGCCCCGAGCTCCTCTCGCACAGCCCCTCTACCGGCACTAGTCTTGCTTGATAAGGTCCAAAAATTAGAGGCGCAAATGGCTACACTTCTGAATCATATCCAGTCGTGGATGCAGAAGTCTATTACTGAGTCGGAAGAGCGCCTAGAGCAGAAAATGGCCCAATTTACAGAGCGGAAGATCACTGAGGTTAACTAGCGCTTGGACGCCTTTGAGTTGAGGTGCTCGCCCGACCAGCCTCTCTATTGTATGTATCGACTCTTCAGGCTGCAGTTGACAGTCTTCTTGCAGATATCAACACGATCTTAGAGGCTAGGGTGCCGGTGACTGAGGCCCCTTCTGTTGAGCCTGCTGAAGACACGGTGTTTGCGGCCCTATTTGCCACTTCAGATCCCACCACCTCCCCCTCGAGAGAATACCAAGAGGCGTAGGGGTCGAGCAAAGGACGAGGCGCGAGCACGAAGAAGGAGCGCCGAGAGATGAGGTTGCGAGGAGAGCCTCACTTGCTAAGTAGGAGCGCACCAGATAAGAGCATTAGAGTTAGCGGGTGGGGCGTCTAGCTTCCGCACTGTGGAGATAGAAGGAGGCACTACTGATGTGCGGTTGTTGCTGAGGACCCACCAGCTTGCTAAAGCGCTTTGCGCCACAGGTTTTCTTCACCTACCACTCTAGTATTTACATTTTTTATGCATTGGGGACAATTGCATGTTTTTTTGTTGGGGTGGGGTAAATGGAAGTGAGTGTTAGGGTGAAGTCTGAGTAGCCCAATTCACTATCCTCTATTGGGGATTTCTTGCCTGTGTTCTTTTTCCCCAAAAGACTTATTACTTTTTCTGTTGAACCGGCATGTTTATATCTTTTGTACATAGTTTAATTCTGAAGCATGATGGCTAAAATGATATCCTGATAAACTGGAAAATGATGCATGACTAGGCATAGTAACTGATAAATGTGTGGCTCTTAGCATGACATAGAGTTACACCATTGCATTACCCTAAGTCTTAAATTCGAACTAGGTGTCTGATAATCTGGTATAGTGATGAGATGTCAAGAGAGTGTGAGGAAAATTCGAATAAGTCCACTATTGGTACTGAGCTAGAACTTGCCTGGTTAGTCCTGCTAAAAGGAAGTTGTAATAGACAATTAGGAAAGGATCATAGGCCCTTATTTAATATAGCCCATCTTTAGCCTAAATGAAGAAAACCAAATGAAATTTATCCTTCTTTGATCTAAATGATATGAGCTTAAAATAGACCTTTCTTTTTCACCCAACTGATCTTTTCTGGGAACAATGTGTTGGCCCTGGTCCCTCCTTGAACATGTGCACCTCAACTTATACCAAAAGCATAAGTTGAGGGTGGCTAATGAAGTAAACAACCTTCATTATGGCCCTGACCCAACTTTGGGTATTGTGTACCTTGACTCATGGCAAAGCCATGAGTTGAGGGTGGCTATTATGAGGAATGCTCTGGAAAGAGAGGTTGAAAGAACAAAGAGAGAGAAGAACAAAAGTAAAGTGACTCAAGAATTAGTCGAAACAAAAGTAAAGAAAAAGAAAAAAATACAAGAATACAAGCAAGAAAAGAAGAGAGTCACATAAACAAATGAAGAAAGAAGAGAAAATAGCAAAGTGAAAGAATGAGAAAAACTGGGCGAGATAAAGTGATAGAAAGTTGAGGTTTAGCCGATATGTAAAGGAGGAAAAAAGTCACTAAAGTATACCTAAATATACCCTACATGACCCTGAGCCTATGTTACAAGCTAAGAAAGTCCTATTGTGATCCTAAGGGTTGTATAGCGAACTTAAGGCAGTGAAAATAAGGGCAATGGCAATAGTATGAATAATGAGTGTGACTTTGTTCTGAGAGCGAGTGTTGAAAAATAATCCTTATACTGAAACTAAAATCATTGTGTGAAAAATGAGGATTTTGTTTTAAAGTGAGGACACTAGTTGCAATACCGGAAATGTTAGCACCTCGGTGAGAAATTGAAGAGGATAGGTGTTAGTGCATGGTGAATCTGTGTCATGTTCTGACCCACAAAATTCAAGCCTAATAGTGATAGCATGCATAGATTTGATGAGATTAATCGAGATTGATAGCCAAATGATTGCAAAGGATAATACATGGGTACTATTGTACAAAGATTGTGTAGTGAGTCATAGTGCGTCGCTTAAGGACAAACAACGAATTTAAGTTTCGGGTGTTTATATACCGTGGTTTGACGGTATAATTAATACTTTTTCCTTAAGTTTAGTGTGTCCGAAAGTCTTTTTGTGCTAATTTTTATATAAGTTTCTCTTTGTTTTGCAGGAAATATGTCCAAAGCTGAATGCGGAGATTTTGAGCAAAGAAATGCAGAAGAGACCACCTACGGAGCTTATGATGGTCCGTCGTTCTTGTGACGGTCCGTAGGTGGCAGCATAGTGCAGCTACTAAAGGAAGATGGGGAAGTCTGACCAAGTGTGGGGTTACGAAGCTTGTGACGGTGCGTCGTGTCTATGACGGTCCGCCCTATAGGTTCATCATGAAGTTCAGAGAAGTAATCCCAGTACCCAGATTCCAAGAGTTGAAGTATTTTGGAACGAAGACCCTCCACGGACCCTTGTGCCTATGACGGTCAGTCATACATGCGGTCGAGGGGAATGAAGAGAGCAGCAAAAGAAATTGCACAAGTATGGGATGACGGAGTCCATGACGGTCCGTCGTGACCATGACGATCCGTGGCGTGGTCCGTCGACCCAGCCGCGTCTTGGCAGATTCCCAGCAAATAGAGTGCTTGTTTAATTAGGTTTTTCTTTTTTATAAATAGTTCGAAAAACCTCGTTTTTGAGGTTAGACAACAGATAGTTAGACTCTATTAGATTAGACATCATATTCTTAGAATTTGTGTATTAGTGTTGGATTTTGAGATTCTTGCAAGTGATTTTTGGTTATTAATCAAGCAAACTTTTGGATTTTACTCTTTCTAATTGAAGTAAGTACATGAATTCGTATTTAATATATTTGAATATTGTGTTTATGGCTATGAGTAACTAAACTCCATAACTAGGGTTGTGCGAACCATAGGCAAGAATGAGATAAACCCTAACTAAAATAACAATTCTAGAATAGTGTCTTGCATGTATTAATAATTCTTTCGCTTAGAAGTCTTTTTAACGGATGGACAACTTTAGAACTCGCCTTAATGCTACTTGACGGACCAAGAAGGTAGATAATAGGAAAGAATTATTAACATAGTTTTAGTGTATACCTTGTAATAGGCTAGTATTGATTGGTACGAGGTAATAACTGAGTCAAATATCGAATACGATGCTTAATATGAGGTAGAGATAAGGGTTAGGAAAGCAACACACGTAGCCGGACCAAGGTGCGGAGTGAGATTTTCTAGATGCCGGACCACGGATTTAGAAATACATAACTTATCACTTTGCATGCAAGATACTAGGAAAGAATTGTTATAGTTAGAATTATCAAGTTATGAACCTGTGGGGAACACGTAAACCCTAGTTACTTTGATTAATTGATTAAAATCCAACTGTCAAAGCTGTTAAGTGTCTCTTTCAAGTTCGTTATTTATTTTCACTCATTTAGAAATAGAAACCCCCTTTTTTATGTTTTTATTTTCCAAGGAAGTCATTGACCAAACAATAGTAATAACAGGTTGAAGTTAAGTCTAGACGATTTTCTTCGTGTGAACGATCCCAACCTCACTAGTTGGGTCATTTACTTGACACGACCACTTTACTTCTTATTTGATAAGTAAGTTTGAGCATATCAGGAACGTGGAAACCGATCCCAGTTAGAGTGTCGGAATGTGGCAGTAGATCCTAGTTAATATGTTGGAATGTGATAATCCAATCCAAGTTAGAGTGCTGGAACGTGGCAGCCGATCCAAATCACACATCACAATAACACATCAAGATCACACATTTAATGTTGGGAATTAAACACACAACACACACAAATAATCTAGAGAAAAGAGAAACGGAACACAAACGGGACACACAAGAATTTAACGTGGTTCGGTTTCCCTACTCCACGACTGTAACAGGAGGATTTTATTTCACTTGTGCTACTTTAGAATTACAAATACAAGGATCATATTTATAGGAAAACCAAATGGTTAACCTAGGGTTTCAGTAATGGGTCGGGCCGGCTCATAAGCCTCCACAAAGCCCAACAATCTCCCACTTCGAGGCTTGAAGAATTTCAACTATCATCCACTTAGAACACTTGTATGTCTAGTAATCTTTTTCAACTCTCTCCTGCTACAGCGGCCTTCTCATCAGTCAACTGAAAGGCCCGTTGAAGCTCCCCGAAGCTTCAACACATCAGTCACGGCTGAAACTGCCCTGAATCGTCCTCGGTCCCTACCGGCTCCCACTTGAGACACGAACTGCCGGATCCTAGAACTCCCTGAGAACAAACACTCTCCATACTCAGCAAGATATTTTTTGGAGACGTATCAACAGCTGGAATACTGGTTCTCTTGACCCACTGTCTTCTAGGAGCCTTGGCTGAAGCACGGCCGGTGCTCCCACTGCCACAAACGCCTCTGACTGGTCTTCCTGAACCTTTCTTTGCTCGTTCATCCTGAATCTGACCTGTGGCTCTGGGTTTCTTTCTTGCAAAGACAACCTTCTTCTGCCCACGAGATTCTGTGAACCGGACTTTGTTTTTCTTCTGAACTGGGACGGTCACTCCCTCAGACGGTAATCCGACAATATACAACGATCCTCTTTTTGTTCCACGAGCCATGACAAGATTGCCCCTCACGACCTTCCTACTGCCCATTTCCGAACTTCACATGATGTCCTGTTCATCCAACTGCCTAACAGAAATCAAACTTTTCGTCAAGCTTGGAACAACTCTGACATCCTTCAAGGTCCAGAAACCGACTGGCGTCTTCAGCACCATGTCACCCATGCCCGTAACATCAAGAGCCCTATCGTCTGCAAGCCTTACCTTTCCAAAGTCTCCAATAACCAGATTCTGCAATGCTTCACTGCTGTGGGTAGCGTGAAAAGAAGCACCAGAATCCATGACCCAGGTTTCCACATTGCTCTCCACGCAACAGATAAACAAATCCTCGTCGGCGCTATCTTTTGCAATGTTGACTTGTTTGTCTTTCTGGCATTGATTCCTGAAATGCCCCACCTCCTTGCAGTTCCAACATGTTACACCTGAGCCATCCCGAGCCTTCGACTGACTCCTTCTTCGGTTCCTTCTCCCACTACCTCTGTTATTTCCTCTGCCTCTGACGACGTTTAGCATATCACCTGATGATTCTCCAGAACTCCTTTTCTGACATCCTCGCCAAGAACGAGATCACGAATCTTCTCAAAGCTGAATCCCTTAGGTCCCACTAAACTGGCAACTGCTGTAACCGTTCCGGACCAACTGTCAGGCAATGATGATAACAGTAGTAAAGCTTGAACTTCATCATCGAACTTAATGCCAACTGACAAAAGTTGGCTAAGATCGAATTCAATGAGTTGATGTGCTCGGTAACTGAACTGCCTTCCTTCATCTTTCTGTTCACCAACTCTCTAATAAGAAAAATTTTGTTTGCTGCAGATGGCTTCTCGTACATGTTAGACAAGGCTTACAAGATGCCTTTCGCTGTCTTCTCCTTAAGAATGTTGAACGCAACATTCTTGGTCAACGAGAGTCGGATAACTGACATAGCTTTCCGATCCAAAACTGCCCACTCTGCATCAGACAATTTTCCTTGCTTGTCACCCAACACTACGTCCAAATCTTTCTGAACCAGCAAATCTTCAATCTGCATCTTCCACCAACTGAAATCTGTACCATCGAACTTTTCAATTCGGAACTTCCCATCTTCTGCCATCTCAAAGGACTTTGGCAATTCCCTTAACGGCGTCTACAGACAGCGGGCGGCGATTTGGACGATGCTCACGATCTGGACGCTCGCGGCTGGATCTGAGGCTCCTCGACGCGGCGGCACACTCCTTCTGGCACACAGTTCTTCACACAAGAACCCTAGGTGACAATTCTCACAGTTTGTGTTACAATGTTGTTGAAACCTCGCTCTGATACCAATTGTTGGGAATTAAACACACAACACACACAAATAATCTAGAGAAAAGAGAAACGGAACACAAACGGGACACACAAGAATTTAACGTGGTTCGGTTTCCCTACTCCACGACTGTAACAGGAGGATTTTATTTCACTTGTGCTACTTTAGAATTACAATACAAGGATCATATTTATAGGAAACCAAATGGTTAACCTAGGGTTTCAGTAATGGGTCGGGCCGGCTCATAAGCCTCCACAAAGCCCAACATTTAAGTCATGATTTCATCATATCGACATCCACATATCTCTTTTTAACATCTAAGACCATTGTTGCAATATGCATAGATATACAAGTATCACAAAAAGTAAGACACTTGTATATCACACCATCACAGAATCATAGACATCACCACTCACATACTTAATTACAAATATATGGGTTCTCTCGATTTCTCTTTACTGAGTTACACAAGTCATAATGCTAATTATTCATCACATATTCCATTACTAGTTTTCTTAACCATGACAACAACTTTTTATCACAATTATACCATAGCCAATAACACAAATAAGAACCTTGACCAATTACTATATCAACACAACACTAACCCCATAAGCATTGAAATTTAGTAACTTTCCACAGAATTTACTCGGTGCACGAAGGTCTAAACATACTTTATGCTGTTGAATTAATATATTACATGGTAAGCATGGATTTTAACTACTCAACATAAAAACCTAACCTACCTAGGCGCCAAGCAATTTGTATGGAGTTTTGATTTCGTTTCCATCTTTTCTGGATTCGCTACGGTGAATTTGGCCAAGATTTTGTGAGCTTCCGTCATCCCCATGCTTGAAAGATCCCTCTCCTTCTTTTCCCAACTTTAAATAATTTTATAGGGGTTTCTACAATAATTTACGACTTATTAGGGTATTTTAGAAAGATGGAAAAATACAAATTTTATCGTAAACTCAGATTCTGCCTCGCCAATCCCGCTGCAGCAACGCCACACCAACGGCACATGTCCCGCTGTAGGGGGAAAGTGACCAGATTTTTTGCAAATTTTTCTCTTCTCGAATAACGATGGTTTGGGTCGTTACAATGAATTAGTTTTTTTTATGGATTTTTAAAAAAATATTTTGCATTTTTTTTATTAAAATCTTTGGCCAAAATCTAACTAAATCTGTTATGTTTATTTTTGTAATAAAATTCTGCTCCATAAAAATAAAATAAAAAATTATTTAATGTAATATAGAGTCTTAATTATTATTTTGGTGTGATTTTTTTCGTTAAATATTCACATAAGTATTTGTGGATCTTAAAGTTCATAAAAAAGTTTCCAATTTCATAAGAGCTTAATTACTATCCACCCACGAAAATTACACGGTCACCTCATTTTTAGAAATATTTATTTTTTCCTATTAATATGTGCACATATTGTTAAAAAAAAGTAATATATGGTAATTTGAACTCTAAATTAATTGTACAATTTTGTTTATGATTCTTACTTGGTTAACCAAAAATAAAAAGGATTCTTTCACTCTATCTTCTAATTATTTTTACACTCCTTCTCTCTCCCACCGCTCAGGCCACTCGCATACACCTGAAGCAATTTGAGACAATCAATGAAAACTTATTAGAAATGCTTAGTTCTCTTCTATATATATATACATGTATATATATATATACATATATATATATATATATATATATATATATATATATACATATATATATATATATGTATATATATATATATATATATATCTAAGGAAATAATTGACTAAATAATAGTAATAATTGATTAAAGTTAAGTCTGAACTATTTTCCTCGTGGGAATGATCCCAACCTCATTAGTTGGGTTCTTTACTTGATACGATCGCTTTACTTCTTATTTGAGAAGTAAGTTTGAGCGTATCAGACTATCAATTGACAATTGTTTAGGCCATTTTGACTCAATTCGTTTCAGCCCAATTAGTAACATTTGAGTAGATTAATAATAAACTACTTTTTTTAATTCAACACGTTTTATTTTCCCCCCCCCCCCACCAAATTCGATTCTATACACTCATTTGACACCCATGCCCTATTTATCATAGATGAAATTTAATCCATCTTTATTTAAGGAGAAAAAAGTCGTTGGATATTTATATGTAACTTGAAAGCTGTTATGAGGTTATCTATTCCTAACAATAGAGATATTTCTCTGTTACAGATCAGGCCAATCAAGTAGTGGATGTGCTTCAAAGAAGGAAACAAAATTAACATACCCTGGCTTTATCTCCATTAATTAGAATCTCCAGCAACTATAATTTGGATAAGTGGAAGCTTCCAAATCGAAGGATCAGATACGATAAGACTTGTATACAAGCTACAGAGTATTTGATGGTAACTCTATTTTTTTCTACATGTTATCAATTTTTGAAAAAAAATTCTTTTAAACATCCAAAGCATGTTATTATGAAAGTTATTAATGAAAGTATGAAAGTTGGATTCATACTTTTGAAGTAAAGAAAACTAATTCTTTTAATCCACCTCCATGGTGTGTGCGTGTGTGCGCGCGGGTGGACTTTAGCGTTACTACTGAAGTTGTTTCCATTTGGTAAGGAGGTCATGCGTTCATGTCGTGGAAACAACCTCTTGCACAAATACAAGGTAAGGCTGCGAACAATCTTGAAGAGATTCATCAGTCCCTGGGATTTCTCAAAAATCTCTGTGAAATAATATTAACTAATTGTAAAATGCTTAAGAGGTTTCCATCTCTGTGCATCAGTTCCCTTAAATATGTTACTCTACATGTGTACGCTAGTTTAGAACTTTTTCCTGAAATACTCGGAAGCATGGAACTGCAGACAAAGATTCACAGGAGATTCACATGCTAGTGTGATGATGAGGGATCTAAATTCAATGCATTTTTCATTTCCATGTTTGTTGTGTCAGAATGTCTTTTCAATGTAGCATGACATCTCTGGTTTAGGTTCCCTGTCACTACGAGCGCTTACCATTAACCATGGTGGGAATGGATTAAAGTGTATCATTGAATTTGCCTTGAAATTGGTATATACCTGATAGCTTCTTAGGATTCGTTGTATGTTGCTCAGGCAGGTTAATTTGACATATGATAAATTTTGTAAAACAGTTTTTAGTGAAATGTAATGATCAAGCTCTTTAAATTTAGCTATACAATTGCAAGGGGTAAGTTTCATATTTTTACATGGTTAAATGTGGAGGTTTACTTTAGGATAGCAGAATAGATCTTCCAGTAAAACAACCCTTTCGAATTTTCCTACCTGATAGATATCATGTTCAAGGTGGTTATGATAGATTGAGAAAGACTAATACTGCTAGAACTTAGTGCCAGAAGCATTAAGTGGTGTAGTTTAATTATGTCGTAGAGTAGTTACCAAACTTGTTTTTCCTTCATGAGGTAAAAATTTTGTATGTTTTTCAAGCCTGTGCATATGGTGAGGAAATATGCGGCAGTTGCGAACGAAACTTTAATATCACAGAACTTACAATACTAATATCCATATTATCTAGAAGAAGCTAATCTCGTATTCTTTGAACCAAAATTAGCAAGGCAGTCAGCTGTACAATTAGTTTCTCTATAAATTGCCTAATTTGGAAACACTGACCTTAGCATTGTCAGTTATCACGTTTGTGATAATCAAGAGGTTTATTTCTACAATATTGTTGATGCGAAAATAACAGAGGGAGATCACATTAATATTACCATCATGTTATGTGAAAGTTCCACCAAAAGCTACTATATCAGGCATAGAGGTGCCGAAATAACCCATTCCATATTCTCAAATAAAGCTCGAACGACTTTGAGAAAGAGGGTACTTGTACCACTGACATAGGTGAGTAGGTATATAATACCTAGGGGCACGATACATTTCTCTCTAAGGAACTCAGCAATATAGCCGGGTAACTTTGAGAAAAAGGGTGGTTCCTCACAAAGGGGGTCATAGTGAATTGAATTGGATCTGCAACTTTAGCACTTGACACCTTCCAATTGTTAGACAATTGACCTTTTTTCATGCTTACTAATTTTATTTTTTTTACTTATTTCAGTTTAATGCTTCCTATTTTCTAGCTAGACTTAGTTAACTTTAGTTGCTCAACTTTCTAAAGTTAGTGTCCTTGAATTGCTGTTAGTGGCCCCTTTTATGGTTGTTAGTAGTACATATTCTTATTTATTTTTAGCATTCACTTTCTATGTGGCTATAAGATAGTTAATGCTTAAGGTTTTCCTTGTATAAAAAAGTTTCAGATCATCTGCAAATTAATATGTAGCTGCAATTTCTTAAGTTCACTCTCTTTTTATTCGTCAAATCAATTTCTTGAGTATTTTTTTTCTAATAGTGGTATCAGAACTTCTAGTTAATCTTACAGGATGAAAAAGTTCTAACCTACAATACAAATCTCACCAACAACCAAACTTTCAATCCACCATTCACTTTCACCGATGAAATTATCAAATCTAGTTTGTGAAGTTGCAAGCTTTTCTCTAAGCCTATGAACTTTGGAAAACTTTGATGGAAGATAAACCACTTGATATTTTACCAGCAAATCCTACCTTGGTTCAAATCAAATCCAACAACGAAGAGAAGACAAAGAAATCTAAAGCCAAGTCTCTTATGCATAATGTTGTGGCAGATTTTGTGTTATACTGAATCATTCCTTGCAAAACAATAAAAAAAGGCTTCGATAGGTTTAAATCAAGGAAGAATATCAAGGCAGCAATAGAACAAGTCAAATGCAAGTGTTGAAGCTGAAAAGAGAATTCGAGTGCTTGAATATGCAGGAGGAGGAAACAATTAGTAAATTGAATCTCCTTAATTGTTAACAAATTAGACTTGTCCATAAAGAATTTATAGACAAATTAATTGTGGATAAAGTTCTTGTGATACTTTTTGAGTGCTTTGGATCTAAGATTTCCTCTCTTGAAGAATCCAAATACCTGGGAAAACTTTCATTAGGTGAACTAATGGGTTCTCTTCAAGCACAATAGTAAAGGATGACTGAGATCGGACAAGTTCACTGAAGGAGTTTTCTCTTTGCAAAAACAAATATTTGGTAAATGAAATCAACAGGTCTACCAAAATAATAAGGACAATTATGATGGAGGAAACAATAGTGGAGATGTGAAGAAGAAATTTCCTCCGTGCAAACATTGTAAAAGAACTACACATATGGAGATGTATTGATGGTGGAGAGTAGATGCTATATGCGACAATTGTAAACAAATGCGGCACATATCCAAGGTCTGCAAATCAAGAGCAAAGTCCTCTGGTGCAAGCACAAGTAACAGAAGTTGTAGATGCACATGAGGAGCAACTCTTTGCAGTTTCATACTTTTCATTCAATGTATCCTCTGATTCATGGCTTCTTGATAGTGGTTGTTGTGAAATGATGCTGAAATGTTCAAATTCCTCGATAATACTTACAAATCTAAAATATCAGTGGAAACGTGAGGCAATAGAAGTCAAAGGCAGAGGTACAATTTCTATCTCAACAATATCAGGTATCAAAACTAATCCGGATATTTTGTACACACACGGTATGAGTCAAAATTTGATTGAGTGATGGACAAATGCTTGAAAATAATTATTCTTTGTACTTTAACAATCGTGAATGTGTTGTGTTTTACCCTTCTGGAGTAGAATTATTTTATGTCAAGATGAGGAACAAAACGTTTTTAGGTAATTGGAAGAAAATAACCGAGCATGCTTACACTATTAATTCACAAACATGTACAAGCCTATGACACAAAAGGTATGGTCACTTCAATTTGAGAAGCATCGCAGAGATGAAAAATAATGAGCAAGAGGAAAATATGCCTGAATTTCGTTCTAATGCTCAAGTTCGTGAAAGTTGCCAACAGGAAAAGCAAACAAAATTGTCAATTCAAGCAAATCAAGTATGCAGAGCTAACCACAAACTTCAGCTCATTAATAGGGATATTTGCGGCCTAATGGAAATAGATTCATTTAGTGGTAACAAATACCTTGTTCCTCTTTATTGATGACTACACCCGAATGTGTTTATTTTATTTCATAACATTGAAGAGTGAGGTCTTTGATGTTTTTAACAATTTAAAGCTTTCGTAGAAAATCAATGTAATCTTAGTATTAAGGCCTTAAAGTCAGACAATGAAAGAGAATATACTTTTTCATAGTTTGTGGAGTTTTGTAATAGTACAGGTATTGAATGCCAATCGAGATTACCATACTCTCCAAAACAAAATGGCATGTCTGAAAGGAAGAACAACACAATAATGGAGATGGTCAGATGGTTTTTCCTCGAAAGATAGATCCTAAATCAATTTTGAGCAGAGGTAGTCAGTACCTCTGTATATTTGCTGAACAGATTACCTACCAAGGTCTTGCAAGACATGACTTAATATAAAGCTTGGTTTGGGAATTAACCATCAGTACACCATCTCAGAATTTTGGGTGTATTTGTTATTATCGAGTTCTAGAAATAAAGAGGAATAAGCTAGACTAAAAGTCTTATAAATGCATTTTTATGGGCTATAGTTCATCCAAAGGTTATAGGGTTTTCTGTTTGAAATCATAAAAATAATTCTCAACAGAGAAGTGAAGTTTGATGAAGAAAATGGTTGGTATTGGAAAATCTGAGTACCTCTTATTCTGATTTATTTTGAAATAGCAACCTCAACTTTAAGAAGATCGACTAGTGAATGATGTATTAATAAGGGAAAATTGATCCTTAGAAGATGTCTATCAGTACTATAACTTGGTTACTCTAAACCAACTATCTATGCTGAAGAACAAAACTCTCATGCATGGAGGAGATCTATACAAGATGAACTAGGCATGATCAAGAAGAAAGAAACCTCGCAATGACAGACATAGAAATGGCAAGGTGATTGGTGTAAATTATATTTCAAGACAAAACTCAATAATGATGGATCGATTTGCAATCATAAGACAAGATTGGTGGTGAAGGGATACACAAAAAAAAATGGTGTTGATTATAGGAAACATTTGCTCCAGTAGCAAGGTATGACACAATCAAGCTTATTCTTGCATTTGCATCTCATAGTTCCTGGAAGATTCATTTACTTGATGTCAAATAGGATTTTTTGAATGGTTGTCTTTCTAAAGAGATCTATATAGATCAACTTGATGGTTTCTGGATTATCGAAAAGAGGATAAAGTTTATAGATTAACAAAGGCATTGTATAGACTAAAACAAAACCCCAAGGGCGTGGTATGAGAAGATTGACAATCATCTCATCTAACTTGGATTTAGTAGAAGTCAAAGTGAAGCTACTTTGTATGTGAAATTCACTGCATATGAGTCTTTAATTTTCTAAATTTATGTGGATAACATGCGTGTGACAGAATTAAAATTGAAATAATCCAATGGTTCAAGGATGAAATGGAGAAAATATTTGAAATGACTAATGTTGGAGTCATGAAGTACTTTCTTGGCATGGAAGTGTTGCAGTACAATCATGTAATTTTCACATGTCAGCAGAAATACATTTCAGATATTCTAAACAGGTTGGGAATGCAGGACTGCAAACATGTGAGTACTCTACTCTCTACTGGTGCGTAAATTGGCAAGGATGAGGATTCCAAAAGAGTGGATGATAGTATGCATAAAAGCTTAATTGGAAGCCTTGTATATCTAACCACAAGCAGAGCTGGCATTCTCTTTGTTGTAAGTTTTCTCTCTAGGTTTTCGCATTCGCCTAAAGACACACACTAAGTTTTGGAACTTTTTTCCCAACACATGCCAAAGTAACTATTAACCTGATCGAGTATTCTAATAGTGATTGGGGTAGTGAAGTAGATGATCCAGAAGCACCTCTAGATATCTTTATTATTCAGGCAAGTTGTTTTAGTTGGATCTCTAGGAAATAAGAAACTACAGCTCAATCAACAGCAGAAGCTGAGTACATAGTTGTTGCATCTGTTGTGAATAAAGCTATGTGGCTAAGAAAGATGTTGAAGGACATGGACCATGAACAAAGAGAAGCTATTAAGGTCATGTGACAACAGTTCTGCAGTTTCAATCTAAAAAAATATTGTGTTTCATAGTCAAACTAAGCATATCAAGATCAAGTTTCATTTTAGTAGAGAACTCCAACAATCCAGTGAAGTTTCGCTTATTCATTGTTCATCTTAGAATCAACTAACTAACACTTTCACTAAGTTATTGTCATAGGAAGGTTTGAAGATCAGAGGCAAATAATTGGTGTTTGCCACCAAAATGTCAAGGAGGTGTGTAGACAATTGACATTTTTTCCAGCTTATTATTTTTACTGTTTTTACTTATTTCAGTTTAGTGTTTCCTTTTTTCTAGCTAGACTTAGTCAATTTTCTTTTCTCAACTTTCTGAAGTTACTGTCCCCTTTAATGGTTTTTAGTGACCCCTTTTATGGTTGTTAGTGGCACATGTTCTTATTTAGTTTTAACATCTACTTTATGGATACCAGATAGGAAATGGTTAGGTTTCCTTGTATAAGTTTAATTTAGATCTTCTGCAAATTAATATATCGCTAAAATTTCTATGTCAGATTTTATTTATTTTAAAGGGATTTATCCTCTCATTAGAACCAAGTCATATGAATAATAAGAACACAAACACCATTTTGATTCTTAATTTTCTCTTTTGTTTCAATGGCTCCTTCAAGAAGGAGGTTTAGATCACTACATGAACTTGTCATCAAGTGAGTTTTTCCTTACATTATTAGTGTATATAAGTTACTCTTATTTATTTCATATGTTCATGGATTTTTTTATATTACTTACCATTTTTAGAGAATTCAAAAGACGGGTGGCACTTATCAAGTAAGTTTCTTTTTTTATATTCGGTCCTCGTCCTGCTCATAACTAATAATAACATCCATCAATACTGCATCAAAAAGTTATTTTTATGTATATATTATTAAATATAGTAAATTTTTTTACAATCACAGAACACGTATTTTTTATGGATGGCTAAAGTATTTATATGTCAAATTTTATTTATTTTACATTCTTCATGAATTTTTCTTTTGTTGCCTACTATTTATTTTTAGAGAGTTAAAAGAAATAGAAAAGAAGGAATGTATGCTTCAATATTCATTACTCTGCATGAGATACATAATGTTGATTGAAAGAGGAGTATATCGACTTGTTTAACTTTTAAATAAGAAAAACTATCAAAGGAGGTTGACCAACAGGTTGAAGAGGTTAGTTTTTATCTCATCATATATATATTAAAGTTAAGATTGTGTATAACGTACATATATATATATATATATATATATATATATATATATATATATATATATATATATATGTAAATTAAATGATATAAATGCTATCGAGTGTACAAAAATAATGATTGATGAAGAGTAAAGTTGCCTTGGAAGCTTTCAAGGAGATTCCAATGTTATTACCTTAGTTTTAAATTAAAAAAATAGTTACAGTCTCTTACTCTCATTTGACGGATTAATTTTTCTTATGAATTGCCTATAATTATATAGCTTCATTTTCTAGTGCTATTTAATTAATACTTATTTCCAAATTTAATTGCTATCATGTTTATTCTATTTATTTATTTATTGTTCAATCTACTATAATATTTTATAATAAAATCACATAAACCAACATATGCTAACTATTTTTACCACTAAACCAAATGAATTACGAATTAAAATTTTACCATCAACTATCACATTATATTTAATGGTATAAACTTCTTTCCATTTTTACATTTTTTATGTGGAGTATAAATTTGTATGTAAGAAATGATAAATGTTTGAAGAACAATTAAATTTTAACTCGGAATCTTAAAAGTGTGATGAGTTCATTGCTAGAAATAGTAAAGATTAATCGAACTTATAAAATTAAAATCACAAATTTGTCACTAATTGTTTTTCTTTTTTATTTCAAACCCTCTTTTTAGTAACTCCAAACCATAATGACATGAGCACCGACAATATTTATTAATTCTCTGAGCACAAGGGTGTTGATTTTCATTATATCCGTATGTAATAATTTAAAACAAAATTACAAAAAATTCACATAAAATATTCTTTTGATAATTAAAATTAATTTAAAAAAAACAATTATAGCTTAACAATATGCTTGATAAAGAATAATAAATTAATTCTTTCAGATCATTTACAATTAGGTCAAATTTTAAATTATTTTAAATTGTCATTCTTACGAAAAGTCTAATTTATGTTTAACGTTTACTTACCTATTTTTCTTCTCTAATGTAGTTCCATTCAGATATATAGTTATTCTTAATTTATCGTCTTTCAATAGTCCTCTGCATATTACACATATAATATTCTTTATTCAGCGAGAGTTGTATGTTTAACTCATATTTTAATTTTTCTTGGGTGTGTATAAGGTGGCACTCCAATAGTACAATTTGATAATAATAGACACAATAAATATTTCTAGTCTCGTATGTTTTTTCTTTTACCTAATATCATCTATGTATGTTTAAACTACTTTTTGTTTCCTTAAAAATATATGATTATTATTCCTCAAGCTATATCATAGAGTGCATTGTTGATACAGTGAAGAATTAATTCACCCACAAAGCTTAAATTTTCAATTAAAAAAATATCAAGTACACATTTTATTCAAATTACCGTGCAAAGAAGTGGTATGACTAGAATTAATTGATTGGATTTATTTAGCGATGGAGAGCTCTCTCTAAATAATAACAATTTTAAGCTAACTTATTAAACAGTTGCGTGTGCAAATTAATTATTCTGCCTTAATTTATATGATATATTTAGTATTAAATTTATGGAATATGACAAGACTTTTCAATGTTTCAAACCATCCTTAAAATAAGTATAAATTACATAAATATAATAGTGCTAAGAGTAAGTAAATCATTTTCCTACTCTTTATAAAATTATAAAAATTCTTAAATTTATGAATTTTGGATACATAAGCAGACATCAAGATACATAAGGGAGGAATGTATCTGACATGGGATGAATACGTCTAGTGGATATGGATTTATTAGAGAGGGAATAGGACACTTGAATACATAAGGATGGATATATTTGAGAATGATCGGAGAGGGATGTATTAGAGAAGGGATACGACATCTAATTACATAAGGGTGGATGTATGAGAGGGAAATAATATAATGAGAGGGTATACGAATATATAAGCGAGAAGGTGCGTATGTGTTTTAGAGGAGATTTTTTAAAAGAAATGGAATGGTAGATAAATTTAACGATAAATATAAAATAAGATGTGTATTTATGTAATTTTTCCTTGGAATAAATCACTTTTAAATAGAAGCGTACACATTTTGACAATATTCATAAATGTGTAGTATATATATATATATATATATATATATATATATATATATATAAAGGTTATATTTAATTAATCAAATAATGTCATTTGGACTACAAAATCATTTATTTTACCATATTCCTGAGATATGCAAAAAAAAATTCATATTCATTAATTTCACCGTGACTATTTTATCTATATTATTAATTTATTAATTTCATAGTTGAATGATTTCTTGTCATTTTCTTCTTGAATTTTGATTATTAAGAAACAAAATCTTTTTAAACCATATTCTTGAGATATGCAAGAAATTAAAACTAAAATTGGCTAGTTTCATAGTTGATTGATATCTTATCATTTTCTAGAACTTTGCCCATTAGTTTATGTACATCATGAAATTCATCTATTTAAAGAGTTTTTCCTCTTATGAGAACCAAGTCATATGAAAATTATGAACAATAAATAACACCATTTTAATTCTTAATTTTCTCTTTTGTTTCAATGGCTTTCTCAAGAAGGAGTTTTAGTTCACAACAAAAACTTGTTGTCAAGTTAATTTTTCTCTACATTATTAGTGTACATAAGTTAAAATCTTATTTATTTTATATATTCGTGAAATGTTTTAAATGTTGCTTACCATTTGTAGAGAATTTGAAAGATATAAGGCACTTATCAAGTGAGTTTTTTTTTTTTTAATTTTCTCTCCTCATCCTGCTCTTAACTAGTAACATCCATCAAATCTGCATCATATGTTATTACGGAAAAGTACCTAAAATACCCTCAAATTATTGAAAATAGTTCACAATTACCCTCATCCACCTATTGGATCTAAAATACACCCCTCATCCACCTGTTGGCTCACAAATACCCTCCCCATCCACCTTTGGGTCCAATTTTGGTCATTTCGTTAATGGAGCAACATTTAAAATAATTAAAATAATTCTTCTAATTACGTAGTGATCAACCATTGGTTGCAATTTAATTATTCAATATAATTTTAAACACACCCATTTTAACTAAACCCGTCTGAATACTTATTAAAACCGTCCACCCAATTACAAAAAGAAGCCAATTTGTCTCAACAAGTATTTGGCGAGACTATCAAATTCCAGCATTATGAGCACTTTTGTCTTCTCAACTCTCTCCTGGCCGCACTCGCCCACCCTACTATCTTAGGGGCTTGAAGTTTTTGGCAGAGGTAAGGATGCCATTTCTTGAGGTTATTGTACAAATTTTCTTAGAAAAAGTTAGAAATCTTCTATGCCATACCGGGCATGGCTAAAACAAGTCCTTATGACAATAGCAAGTAAGAAGCGTGCACATGAAATTATTCAATTAAGTAAGCTACTATGTGCCTGACCCAATACAAAAAGAATTCAATTTTGTATTGGGACAGGCGTGTTTAATATGTATTTGGGCGGGTTTAATTAAAAATGGGTGGGTTTTAAAATTATATTAAATAATGAAATTGCAACCAATGGTTGAGCACCAAGTAATTAAAAGGTTTATTTAATTTTTTTAAATGGTGTTCCATTAATGAAGTGGCTAAAATTGGACCCAAGGTGGATGGAGAGGGTATTTGTGATCCAATAGGTGGGTAAGGAGGGTATTTTTGAGCCAATTGATGGATATGGGGCAATTTTATGCCATTTGAAATACTTCCAAGGTACTTGAGGCCCTTCTCCAAAGTTATTTTTTTGTGTATATTATAATATAGGTTATCTTATATATGGTTAAACTATTTTTATGCCAAATTTTATTTATTTTAAATTCTTCATGAATTTTTCTTATGTTGCTTACTATTTTTTTAATAGTATTGAAGGAAATAGAAAATGAGGCACATATGCTTCAACATTCATTGCTCTGCAGGAAATACACATTGTTGATTGAAAGGAAGAGTATCTCCTTTCTTAACTTTTGATGGAGACAAGCTATCGAAGGAGGTTTACGAACAAATTGAAGAGGTTTGTTTTCATCTCATCATATATATTAAACATAATGATGTGTATAACATATATCTTATATATGATACGTTTTCTTTGTCTTTTTCTTTTTGCAGAACAAAAAAAACTGTTAAATGTTATCGAATATGAAAAACTAATGATTGATGAAGATTAAACTTGTCCTAGAAGCTTTTAATGAGATTGAAATTTTTTCATCTTAGTGCTAAATAAAGGGATAATGCACAAGGCCCCCCTCAACCTATGCCCGAAATCTCAGAGACACACTTATACTATACTAAGGTCCTATTATCCCCCTGAACTTATTTTATTAATAATTTTCTACCCCTTCTCGGCCTATGTGGCACTATCTTGTGGGCGCAACGCTGGTTGACTTTTTTTTTCCAAGCTAGTGCCACATAGGCCGAAAAGAGGTAGAATATTACTTATAAAATAAGTTCAGGGGGTAATAGGACCTTAGTGTAGTATAAGTGTGTCTATGAGATTTCGAACATAGATTGAAGGGATACTTGTGTATTTTCCCTTCAATTTAAAATTAAATAGTTATAGCCTCTTACTCTCTTTTGGAGGAGCAACTTTACCTATGAATTGCCTAAAATTATCTTGATATTCTAGTGTTGTTTCAATACTTATCTTCAAATTTAATTGTTATTATGTTTGTAAAGATATTCTAACTAATTTTAGCACTACATGCACCAAATGGATTGAGAATTTAACAGGTATCATCAAGTAGATCACATTTAATGGCATAAAGTTTTTTACAATTTTTGGTTCTAACACACCTTGCGAAACTCAATAGAACACAAGTTCTTGTGCCAAATCTCAAAACTCAATATTTTTTATTTGGAGTAAAAATTTTTTTATAAGAAATGGAAAAATTTTCAACAATAAAATTTTCATTCATAACCTTATAAATCAAATTAGTTTAGTGCTAAGAACATTAAAGATTAATCGAACTCATCAAATTAAAATCTTAAATTCATTGATCACTATTTATACTATTGAGCAACTTTAATAATTTAAGTTCGACTAAAATAAGCCTTTTTAATCTCCCTCACAAATTTAACAAACTATACTCTTGATCAATAAATTCTTTTTGTTAGATTCTATTAATCTATTGTCTTTAAGAAACAATTATTATTTTTTACTATATGGACTGTGATACTATATAGGTAAAAACATTATAAAAGTAATCTATTTAAAGTATTATCTTCACTGGTTATAAGAACCAGGTCATATAATAAATCACACAAACAGATATATAATAGTTGTTCTATTCTTAGTTCTCTCCATTGCAATGGCCTCTTCAAAAAAGTTTATATTTCACATTATGTAAAAAAATTGGGGTGGAGGGGGAATTGGAGGGGGGGGGGGTTTAGATTAAAGTTTTGGGAATTGAATCCTCACCAACAAGGTGGGAGTTCTGTTGGCCTACCAACTGAGCAATTAAAATTCCCCTTCTATTTCACATGAAAACTTGGTGAACTAGAATCGGCGAAATTCTAATAGATAGATAGTATGGTAGAAACATTCATCTCACGTGAGTTTTTTTAATGACCATGATAAAAAAATATTGGTAACAGCAAAACAATTCAGTTCTTATACAATATTAAAAAAATCAGCATTTAGCGACAGACGAAATCGTTGCTAATCTATGATATTCCGTTGCTAAACATGATTAGCGACGGACTAGCACGTATTATTAACTGTTGCTATATCGCACAGTAGTAATCACTTAGTGACGAAAAATATGTTTTGTCACAAAATTAGCGATGTCTTAGAAACAAAAAATATTTGTTGCCACTTGTTAGCAACGGACTATTCCGTTATTTTATTTCTATTTTTTGTAGCTAATTTCGTAATTCATTTCGTCATTTTTTATTAATACTTGAAATTTTTTTTTCGGTTATCCGTCACCATTTTTTTATGTAAAAATGACCAAATAGTCTCTATATTTGTTGCTAAAATTTTTCTTTTAAATTTGATTTATATGTAACTTAAATCAAATTGCTCTATACCCCAAAAAATAATCAACATTTATAATAATATCATACATGATTCAAAATATATAGAATATCGAAATTGCATTTTTCGATTCAAAAAATCCATAATAATATATCAATTATACTTAAAAGAACCTACATTCATAAAATATTACTACAAAAAAAAAAAGCATATGTAATAGTTTAAAGAGCAACCTCGTCCTCATAAGTAGTTGAAGGAGGCACTAAGGGTGTACTAACGATGAGGCAAAAAACATCTACCGTATTAAATTTTTGCTTCAAAACAAAAACCATATAGTTTTCTCTTCTTTTCTCCGCTACAACTTTATAGTATGCTTCACATTAATCAATATCAATTTGAGACACTATTTTTTTCCGTGATATTTCTTCATATTTCTGTAATACATAGAGGAAAAATGAAAGCATTAAACATTGGATACAAAATATATTTTGAACGCCAATACAAAACATGCATAACTTTTCAAGCATTGGAATTAATGTACATATTGTGCCTTCAAATTTCAAGCCTTAACAATTCATAACTACATAAGAAGTTTCTAGACTATAATAATATGTGAAGTTGATCAATAATATGTGAGGAAATATCCCCAACATAGAATATGCAGGGAAGAAAGGAAACAAAGAGAGAGTCGAAACAAACTCATCAAAACAAGGAAATGTATGTACCACCATTCAACCCATCGCAAGTACTTTACTCTTTGAAACAGAAGCTAAGTGAATAAGTGATTATGCATAATGCTTAAAACAAAGAAAATTATTTACTCTATCACACTTATACTTAAGCTTAACTACCGAAAGGAATAAACAATTAATCAAGGCCAGTGTAAGCTTTATATCAGATATGTAAACAAGAAAACTCCAAATCATTATACTTAATTGTTAAAGTATTCAACAAGGTCCAAAAGTAAAGGTTTATTCACAAATTGACATGGAAAAGGAACTTTCATACACATAAAATTGGGCACACTATTCATGCTTATAATAAAAAAATATTATTTTCTACTATTAATGGAGTCAAGCCTCTCAAGTCTCAACCATCAAACCAACATTTAACACCCATATCTAAGTTGAACTTGTAAACCAAGTTTGAGATACACAATAAATTATAATGCCTTTGACAAATTTAAAATATACAATAGTTACTCAAATTGAGTTATTACCAAATACATCAAAATTGACTTTAGTTTAACACACACATGTATCGAAAAGTAATGGATGATTATGTGATAGCCTTCTCAATTTTATGCACATAGAAGGTCTTTGCAGGATCATTTTAGTTTAGAAATACTCAATTTACTTTTTAGCATATAATACATCATAATCATAAAAGATTTTTAGTAACTTAGTAATGAAACATGTAAAACAAAGTGATAAACTTCATAATAACCGGAACTTAAAGTTCTTTTAAGAATTTTTTTTTGCTATGTACACACTTGAAGATTATGGGAGATTATAAGCTTAGAGAAATTCTTAATTTCACATAGTATTATTAATGTGTTCTAACATTTTTCTCACTTCTTCAATAACTTCTTATCTCCATTTCGCAAAGGATTAAATTTGAATATTTTGTGCTCGTCCATAAAATATGCATCATACTTGTTGTCACTCTCAGTGGAGTTCAAAATTCCAATTTTTAAACACTACAAAGACAATAAGAAGGAAATAGGAGAGTTCAAACCTGGGACTCTCAGATTACAACTGTTGTTGCAGAACAAAGTTCATACCTTTGTTAGCAGCCATGGGTGAGAGAGTAAAGTTAGAAGAAGCCATGAGCAGGGAAGCTATGGTTAGTCTTTGTTTGTGAGCAGACATAGATCTGAGATATTCTTGGCGATGTTTAATCATTTCAAACTCTCAGGGTGATGCAACTTCACCCTCACAAGGCCCACCACCATGAAGGAACCTACAACTACTTCCATTCTTACAATAGCCTATAGAAAAATAGAGACAAGGTTTACAACCAAGTCCACACTTGGGATATCAGCCCCAAAAATATATATGATTGATAGAACATATATTAGGAAAATAATCAAAAGTATACTATAAAAAATGAATGGTAATCATAATTTAAAATAAAAGTAAATAAACTTTAACAGAAAAGTATATGAACAAGTAAGCTTTAACAAAATAACATTAAGGGATCTACCTGGCTGCTGTCGGTGCTCACTATCACTGCTCACTGCGTAGAGCTGATGTTGTTTTAATTTTACCCAGAGAGCGAGACAACTGGTGGCGCCATCTCCTTGATGTTGTTGGTGCGGAAGAAGACTGCCTGGTTGCTCGCCGACTAAAGCTGCTGCCATCAATGGAGGTTCGATGGTAGTCTTCGTGTGCTTTTCAGAGCTCTCCATTGTTGTCCAATTGCTGGTTTCTTGGCTGCTGCTGGATGGAATTGTTCTCTGCTTTGTTGGAAAGAAGGACGGAGAGGAGGGAAAATGGATCTGGGTTGCGGATTTGGAGAGGAGAGGAGGCGAATGAAGGAAAAATTAGGGGTTTGGGCTCTTTTGTATAAAATAGGAAAGCAAGGATCTTAAATCAGGACCATTGATCAAATTCGTATGAGCGGCTGTGATTTATTCTTGGATTTTGACGAACCATGATCGACGGATAAGATTAAATGAGAGTATTGAAATCTGAAATTGGAGTTTCTAACGGAATTAGTGACGGATTCTAGAGTCCGTCGCTTTCAAATAAATGTATATATAATTTAGGAAATTATATTGACGGATATTTTTGTCACTAGATAATATAAATAATTATAAAATATATTTAATAGTTTAGTAACCTTTTTTTCCGTCACTAATTCCATCGCCCAATATTAATTAAATTTATGAGCACTACTTTGTTATTGAATCCGTACGAAAAATTAGGCGCCAAATTTTCGCGCTAATATTTAGCGACGAACTAAATATTCCATTCGGTTGATATATTATAAATTAAAAAATCATTTCTTAATTCTGCAAAAAAAATAGTTATTCCGTCGCAAGTTTGTCGTCATATAGTGACGGAATATTGTTCATCCCTAGTATCCGTCTCTAAACATTGTTTTTAGTAGTGATATTTCATATGATAACTAATTCAAACCACATTTGGTGATATTCAAAATCATATAAAATAATGTTTGAACAGGTAATAAGCTATGATTGGAAGCCTGAATGTCACGAACCCACCGGGTCGTGCGGGCACCCACTCTAACACCTAAGTAGGAGAAATCTCATATTCCAAAGGTTTATTCATGAGGACAATTAACATGGTATATAATGTAAGGTAAAAATCTTTATTACAACCTCTTATTCAGGCACTAGTCAAAACATTTAACGTAACTTGACAACCCAAGGATCTAGTCTAACAGGTACAAGATCTACTAAGAATTACAATAACAATTTAATAAAATGACAAAGCTCCCACTATGTGAAAGGAAGAGTCGAAGTTGTTGGAAGATTTCCTCATCTTCATGTAATGAAACATCATCAATCCTGCATCTATATACTAACCACAATGTATACTACAAGTAACATTACCACGCTTATGGTTCCAAATAGATCATAACTTAAATAAACTAACAACATTTATACTATATATACAATCCTCACGAAATTGAGCGCAACACATTTCACCATGCAAATTTTATCACAAGTAGTTGGCTCTCTCATCGGACCCAAAGTCAAACTGTTAGCATGCTGGAATGTGGCAATCTGATCCAATTTTTAAGACGGAACTGATATACCGTGGTTTCACGGTATAATTAATACTTTTTTCCTTAAGTTTAGTGTGTCCGAAAGTCTTTTGTGCTAATTTTCATATAAGTTTCTCTTTGTTTTGCAGGAAATCTGTCCAAAGCTGAATGCGGAGATTTTGAGCAAAGAAATGCAGAAGAGACCACCTACGGAGCTTATGACGGTCCGTCGTGCTTGTGACGGTCCGTAGGAGGCAGCGTAGTGCAGCTGCTGAAGGAAGATGGGGATGTCTGACCAACTGTGGGGTTACGAAGCTTGTGACGGTCTGTCGTGTCTATGACGGTCCGTCCTGCAGGTTCGTCATGAAGTTCAGAGAAGTAATCCAGTACCAGATTCCAAGAGTTGAAGTGTTTTGGAACGAAGACCCTCGACGGACCGTTGTGCCTATGACGGTCCGTCATACTTGCCGTCGAGGGGAATGAAGAGAGCAGCAAAAGAAATTGCACAAATATGGGACGACGGAGTCCATGACGGTCCGTCGTGACCACGACGATCCGTCGCGTGGTCCGTCGACCCAGCAGCGTCTTGGCAGATTCCCAGCAAATAGAGTCCTTGTTTAATTAGGTTTTTGTTTTTTATAAATAGTTCAAAAAACCTCGTTTTTGAGGTTAGACACCAGATAGTTAGACTCTATTAGATTAGACATCTTATTCTTAGAATTTGTGTATTAGTGTTGGATTTTGAGATTCTTGCAAGTGATTTTTGGTTATTAATCAAGAAAACTTTTGAATTTTACTGTTTCTCATTGAAGTAAGTACATGAACTCTTATTTAATATATTTGGATATTGTGTTTATGGACATGAGGAACTAAACTACATAACTAGGGTTGTGGGAACCATAGGCAAATAATGAGATAAACCCTAACTAAAATAACAATTCTAGAATAGTGTCTTGCATGTATTAATAATTCTTTCGCTTAGAAGTCTTTTTAACGGATTGCAAACGTTAGAACTCGCCTTAATGCTACTTGCCGGACCAAGTAGGTAGATAATAGGAAAAGAATTATTAACATAGATTTAGTGTATACTATCTAATAGGCTAGTATTGATTGGTACGAGGTAATAACTGAGTCAAATATCGAATACGATGCTTAATATGAGGTAGAGATAAGGGTTAGGAAAGTAACACACGTAGCCGGACCAAGGTGCGGAGTGAGATTTTCTAGATGCCGGACCAAGGATTTAGAAATACATAACTTATCTCTTTGCATGCAAGATACAGGGAAAGAATTGTTATAGTTAGAATTATCAAGTTATGAACCTGTGGGGAACACGTAAACCCTAGTTACTTTGATTAATTGATTAAAATCCAACTGTCAAAGTTGTTAAGTGTCTCTTTCAAGTTCGTTATTTATTTTCACTCATTTAGAAATAGAAACCCCCCTTTTTATGTTTTTACTTTCCAAGGAAGTCATTGACCAAACAATAGTAAAAACAGGTTGAAGTTAAGTCTAGACTACGTGGGAACGATACCAACCTCACTAGTTGGGTTATGTACTTGACACGACCGCTTTACTTCTTATTTTAGAAGTAAGTTTCAGCGTATTAAATTTTTGCGCCGCTGCCGGGGATTATAGCTTGTAGATTAACTTGAACTTATTATTACAGTTTAGTTGATATTTTCTTGATTTTACTTTGTTTTATTGTTTTTGATTTTTTTTCAGAACTATCCTCCTTGTATGCCAAATACACGGAGAGGAAGAGAACCCTTGTTTCCCTACGATCACGAGCTAGAGCGTACACTGCGCAATATGAATTGAAACTTGTGAATAAATGATGATGATCCGAACCAGAACATCCCAGCTCTGGTTGATGTTCATGGTCAGATGTTACCCGATGCTCCGGGTGAACACCAACAGAGGGGACAAAATCCCGCTCCACGGCCCCAAGCATACTACAGAGGGTATGATAACATAGCAGACTCGGACGGGCCACTTGTCTATCCCCCTCTACCCACAGGCCACACCTTTGTGGTAACTAGTAGCTTGATTGAAATGTTCACTCCCAAGGTTTGTTTTCAGGGCTACCTTCTGAGGATCCACATGCCCATATAGCTAAGGTAAGGGCAGTGTGTAAAAGTTGTGTAGGGAGGCCTGATTTGGATCTAGATGTAATAGGGCTCAGAGTGTTTCCTCTCTCACTGACGGGAGACGCTGCTATATGGTTCACTGAGCTCCCATACAACTCAATCTTCACTTGGAACCAATTAAGGGATGTTTTCTTAGCACGCTACTATCCAGTCTCCAAGAAACTAAACCACAAAGACAGAGTGAACAACTTTGTGGCACTACTAGGAGAGTCAGTTAGTAGTTGTTGCGATAGATTCACCTCATTCATGAGAAGTTATCCAAATCACTGTATAGATGATGAGTCACTGAAAGAATACTTCTATCGGGGACAGGACGATAACAACAAAGCGGTGTTGGACACTATAGCATGTGGATCTTATGGAGAATGCCCTTATGCTGAGATTGCTGAAAAATTAGAGAAAATCTCCCGAAATAACAAAGCTTGGAGTACTAGGAAGTCCGATACAAGGAGAAACACCTCCGCAGTGCAGTCCACTCACAACCCAGCCATAGATGAGATTCGTGAAGAAATGGCTCAGATGAGAACCGAGCTTGGGTTGGTACTAAAACATGTCACTGGGGGTGCAGAAAAGATAAATGTTGTCAACTATTTGGCTAAACCACCACCTCCTAATGATGAAGGCTATTATGTGGAGGACACTTATGTAGTAAATGAGCTAACGGGGGGTTTCCGACCAAGCGCCCAAGGCTCAAATCAGGATAACTGGCGCCAAGGTCAAGGGAACCAAGGTCGGAACTATGGTAACTACAACCGTGAGGGTCATTATGTCCGAGATGGAAAATACAACCGCGACAACAACTTTAACAGGGGTAACTATGCTAATAGAAATGACGGGAATGGGCCCTATGTCCCTCCTCAAAATCGTGAAGTTACTCCTAGGAATAGTGGAGATAGTATGGCGCGAGTTGAGGATATGTTGCACAAAGTGATGAGGAGGTTCGATGCTAGTGATGAGCACATTAAAGTGTTGAGGTGTGATTTAGCTAGTATTGGGCAAAAAGTTGATACACATGCAATTTCGATTAAGCAGATCGAGTTGCAAATGGCCCAATTATCTGCGACAGTGAGCACAAGGCAATCGGGCACTCTTCCTAGCAACACTGTCCAAAATCCAAAGAATGATGCGCACTGTATGGCGTCACTACTCGGGGTGGTAAGCAAACCATTGACCCAACTATGCCATCTACTGAGGAAAATGTGAGAAAGGATAATGATAATGTGGAAAAGGGTAGTGGTGATTCCCATGCCTAGGCCACCACCACCTTTCCCTCAGAGATTAGTGAAAAAGACCGAGGATGGTAAATACCGGCGCTTCATAACAATGTTGAAGCAACTTTCTATCAATGTCCTTTTCGTAGAAGCTCAACAATAAATGCCCGGTTATGCCAAATTTATGAAAGATCTGGTCACCAAGAAAAGATCGGTCACTTTCGAGGATGATAATAGACTGCAGCATTGTAGTGCTATTGTTACAAGATCCCTCGTACAAAAGAAAGAAGGTCCTGGTGCGTTCACTATTACTTGTACAGTTGGGTCATTTCATTTTTGCGAAAGCATTATGTGATCTGGGGGCAAGCATAAATCTCATGCCCCTCTCGATTTAAAAGAATTTGGGTTTGGGGGATCCAAAACCCACTGCGATGCGGCTACTGATGGTTGATCAGACAGTGAAACGGCCTATAGGGATACTTCATGATGTGCTAGTAAAAGTGGAGTCATTCATATTTCCGGCTTATTTTGTTATTCTTGATTGTGAGGTCGATTTTGAAGTACCTATTATTCTTGGGAGGCCATTCCTTGCTACAGGTAGAGCCTTAGTTGATATGGAGAAGGGACAGATGACATTTCGGTTGAATAATGAAGAAGCGACCTTCAACATTTGTAGGACCATGAGGCAGAGTGGTGAGCTCCAATCGGTATCTGCCATATCCCACAAAGAAAAGATGAAGAAGGTGAATGAACAAAAAACTGCAAAACAAGAGTTTATGGTTGGGAATTTGGTGCTTGTAGTCAGTTCTGGGTCGCCTTGTCTTCCGGTCAAGCTCTAGTCTAAATGTACTGGCCCTTACTTGATTCCCAAGTATTCCCTCATGGAGAAGTTGAGTTAAAATCCAAGGAGGGAGTGCGGTTTTAGAGGAATAGAGATAGAATAACACTCTATTTTGGGCATAAAGCATTAGGGAATGAAGCGATAGAGGCATACCATCTTGATGAAGTCTGAGTAATCAAGGGTCCCCAGTCGTGCCGCGACATTAAATCAGGCGCTTGTTGGGAGGAAACCCAATACTTATAGTATTTTTAGTAATGGTAGCATTTGTCTACTAATGGGTTTTTAAATTTGCAGGCACATCACCAGGGAATTCTGCAGAAAACTACTCTGCAGCAGTCATTGACGGATACATCGACGGACCGTTGCGCCTGCGATGGACCGTCGTATGCCTCCGTCGTACCAGGTACGTCTTTCTGTTATTTTCAAACTAGGACAGACACGACGGAACCAACGACGGGTCGTCACAACTGCGACGGACCGTCGTCGGGGAACCATCGCGTGATTAATGAGTCGTACCCGACCCGACCCGGCTGGAGTCTTTTTCAAAATTAGACCATTTAAACCCCCCCCAACCCTTCATTTCACCCCATTCATTCATTATTCCTCCCACATCCCTCTCTGTTCAACTTCCATATTCTCCCCTCGATGATTGTTCCCCCAAAATTCTCCAAAGCCCTAAAAGTGTTAATCCACTAGTCGGAGCTGCTGCTAAGGGTATTTGCCTAGCCACCGAGTACTTGTCCAGTTGTTTTCTCCATTTCTAAGGTATGTGTCTCTAATTTCTACTCATTTATCTTGCATTTTTTTTGTTAGTTAGTATTAGCTTAGTTCTTCATCATATGTTGTTTCTTTTATACGATTCTGTCTAACCTAGGTAAAAAATGTTCGAAATTGCCATGTTTACAACCCTAGACATAGGTGCTTTTGCATTGCTAGTTTCCTAGGTAGTTGGGTTAGACAAATGTAGGTCAAAATCACTACAAGTTTGATGTGGGTTTATCGGGGATGCATGGGGTACCCCCAATTCTGTCACTGATACGCAGAACGAGACCCCGACGACGGACCGTCGTACCCACGACGGACCGTCGTAGGGTCCGTTCCATAAGCCCTAGCACCCTGTCCCAACGGACACATATGACGGACCGTTTTCTTCAGGATGGTCAGTCCTGCACAACCGTTCTGGTTGTCAGAGACCCTGTTTCTAAGGGTCTCTCATTTTTTTCGCAAATGTTCCCCAACGAAGACATGTGACGGACCGTCGTATTCACGATGGTCCATCCTGCACAACCTTTATGGTTGTCAGAGACCCTGTTTCTAAGGGTCTCTCACTTTTTCTAAGTTTCCTTCAACGGACACATGTGATGGACCGTCTTACCTACGACGGTTTGTCCTGCATGACCGTCATGACGGTCAGAGAGCCCTCTCCTAAGGGTCTCCATATTTTTTCCAAGTGTCCAACGACGGACCGTCGTACGTGTGACGGTCTGTCCTGTACATACCGTCATACTAGTCAGATACTCTCCTTCAAGGTTCTCTATATATACATAGTCCAAGTAATACACGACTAACCTCATGATGGTCCGTCATAGTCATGACGAGCAGTCACCAGGCCCGTCGTGTGTCAGTGTTTCTACAACAATGACATACTATTTTTCAATGTTTTGTTTAGTATGGTTTTGCTTGTCTTGTTTGCCACTACTCGTACTAATATTAATCCTTTACAGGTACTATCGACTATGGCACCCAAGCAAGACCAAATCTACGCACGCGGGCGATCAAAGTCTGTCGCCCCATCTGCTCGAATGGTCATCGGCTCTAATGATGAGCGTGAACCTGAGTATGTGCCCCCAGGAACTTCCACCCCCCGTGCTGCACGTGATCCCAGAGCCACACCCAAAAAGGTGGCGTCCGGCGTAGTCACTGCCTCCCAGTCTGATGAGGAGCACACACTGACCGGCACACCCTCTGGGTCAGCCACAAATGAAGAAGGAGGGTCTGGCTCCTTAGGAGTATCATGGTCCGAGGACGCCTCCGGCTCTACTGAGGTTCCCTCACCCGCCACCGCTGCAGCGTCGGCCTCGTCTGATGAGGCCGACAGTTCACAATCTACATCAAGCTCACCAGTTCCGGTACCCACCCCAGCCACTGACCAGCCCAACTGGTGGTGTGTCGACGGGTAATTTAAAGTCTACTCCGACGCCAAGTTCCTGACTGATAAAGGAGTGATGACTCGAACACTCACCTTGGAGCGGCGGTCCTTACATGGAGTCTCCCCACGATGCCTGAGATCCACAATCTCTTCACCAGGCATCGCTTGGAGTGGATTGAACTTCCATTGGGACGTTACAGTGAAGAAATTGTCTGAGAGTTCTACGCATCATACATAGCGACTCTCCGATCACAGATCGATAGGCGGGCTGCCCCCGCTAAACAGGCCCCACTTGAGCAGGTCCGAGTACGGGGCGTACAGGTTGACATTTCCCTGCCAGCCATCCGCCGGTTTCTACACGGTGAGAGTGTTGATGCTACTCGGAACCCTCTCACCGCCGAGTTTGAATACCGCTCGCAGATAGTTAAAGATGGCAAGTTCCTGCGCGAGCCATCACTAAGAGAGAGACCACCAAGCGATGGATGGCCCTGCACCTGTTAGTAGATGGACAGGGTGCTGATTGGGTGACTGAGCCGAAGGGGGACATCAAGAAGGCTAACCTCACTTTCGCGGCGATGTTTTTGTGGCTGCTTGTCCGTCTCTGCCTTTCCCCCGCAGCTGCAGATAACATCGTTACCTGGGATCGAGCAGTGTTGATGGAGGCGATGATAGCCGGGTTCGAGGTCGACTTCGTGTGGCTTCTACAGGCAGTCATGCACGAGAGGGTATTCAAGGTCACTACTACTTACCCTTTCCCGTGCATGATCTTTGCTCTCTGCAGGTCCGCATGTGTGCCTATATGGCACGTAGATCAGCTCAAGACCCAACAGGGCATTATTGACGTCAGCCTCATCCGAGATGAGGCCAATGAGTTGGCTCCACGCAGAGGGCCCCATCTAGAGCTGCCCCCACTTGCTGATGATCTTGTTGATACGGTAGCCCAGGCCCGCACAACTACACAGGCGGCGTCCACTGACACTACCCCAGTCGAGTCTATCCCGGGTAGTAGAACCGCCCCGAGCTCCTCTCGCACAGCCCCTCTACCGGCACTAGTCTTGCTTGATAAGGTCCAAAAATTAGAGGCGCAAATGGCTACACTTCTGAATCATATCCAGTCGTGGATGCAGAAGTCTATTACTGAGTCGGAAGAGCGCCTAGAGCAGAAAATGGCCCAATTTACAGAGCGGAAGATCACTGAGGTTAACTAGCGCTTGGACGCCTTTGAGTTGAGGGTGCTCGCCCGACCAGCCTCTCTATTGTATGTATCGACTCTTCAGGCTGCAGTTGACAGTCTTCTTGCAGATATCAACACGATCTTAGAGGCTAGGGTGCCGGTGACTGAGGCCCCTTCTGTTGAGCCTGCTGAAGACACGGTGTTTGCGGCCCTATTTGCCACTTCAGAGATCCCACCACCTCCCCCTCGAGAGAATACCAAGAGGCGTAGGGGTCGAGCAAAGGACGAGGCGCGAGCACGGAAGAAGGAGCGCCGAGAGATGGAGGTTGCGAGGAGAGCCTCACTTGCTAAGTAGGAGGCGCACCAGATAAGAGCATTAGAGTTAGCGGGTGGGGCGTCTAGCTTCCGCACTGTGGAGATAGAAGGAGGCACTACTGATGGTGCGGTTGTTGCTGAGGACCCACCAGCTTGCTAAAGCGCTTTGCGCCACAGGTTTGCTTCACCTACCACTCTAGTATTTACATTTTTTATGCATTGGGGACAATTGCATGTTTTTTTGTTGGGGTGGGGTAAATGGAAAGTGAGTGTTAGGGTGAAGTCTGAGTAGCCCAATTCACTATCCTCTATTGGGGATTTCTTGCCTGTGTTCTTTTTCCCCAAAAGACTTATTACTTTTTCTGTTGAACCGGCATGTTTATATCTTTTGTACATAGTTTAATTCTGAAGCATGATGGCTAAAATGATATCCTGATAAACTGGAAAATGATGCATGACTAGGCATAGTAACTGATAAATGTGTGGCTCTTAGCATGACATAGAGTTACACCATTGCATTACCCTAAGTCTTAAATTCGAACTAGGTGTCTGATAATCTGGTATAGTGATGAGATGTCAAGAGAGTGTGAGGAAAATTCGAATAAGTCCACTATTGGTACTGAGCTAGAACTTGCCTGGTTAGTCCTGCTAAAAGGAAGTTGTAATAGACAATTAGGAAAGGATCATAGGCCCTTATTTAATATAGCCCATCTTTAGCCTAAATAGAAGAAAACCAAATGAAATTTATCCTTCTTTGATCTAAATGATATGAGCTTAAAATAGACCTTTCTTTTTCACCCAAACTGATCTTTTCTGGGAACAATGTGTTGGCCCTGGTCCCTCCTTGAACATGTGCACCTCAACTTATACCAAAAGCATAAGTTGAGGGTGGCTAATGAAGTAAACAACCTTCATTATGGCCCTGACCCAACTTTGGGTATTGTGTACCTTGACTCATGGCAAAGCCATGAGTTGAGGGTGGCTATTATGAGGAATGCTCTGGAAAGAGAGGTTGAAAGAACAAAGAGAGAGAAAGAACAAAAGTAAAGTGACTCAAGAATTAGTCGAAACAAAAGTAAAGAAAAAGAAAAAATATACAAGAAATACAAGCAAGAAAAGAAGAGAGTCACATAAACAAATGAAGAAAGAAGAGAAAATAGCAAAGTGAAAGAATATGAGAAACTGGGCGAGATAAAGTGATAGAAAGTTGAAGGTTTAGCCGATATGTAAAGGAGGGAAAAAAGTCACTAAAGTATACCTAAATATACCCTACATGACCCTGAGCCTATGTTACAAGCTAAGAAAGTCCTATTGTGATCCTAAGGGTTGTATAGCGAACTTAAGGCAGTGAAAATAAGGGCAAGTTAATGGCAATAGGTATGAATGAGTGTGACTTTGTTCTGAGAGCGAGTGTTGAAAAATAATCCTTATACTGAAACTAAAATCATTGTGTGAAAAATGAGGATTTTGTTTAAAGTGAGGACACTAGTTGCAATACCGGAAATGTTAGCACCTCGGTGAGAAATTGAAGAGGATAGGTGTTAGTGCATGGTGAATCTGTGTCATGTTCTGACCCACAAAATTCAAGCCTAATAGTGATAGCATGCATAGATTTGATGAGATTAATCGGATTGATAGCCAAATGATTGCAAAGGATAATACATGGATACTATTGTACAAAGATTGTGTAGTGAGTCATAGTGCGTCGCTTGAGGACAAACAACGAATTTAAGTTTAGGGTGTTTATATACCGTGGTTTGACGGTATAATTAATACTTTTTCCTTAAGTTTAGTGTGTCCGAAAGTCTTTTTGTGCTAATTTTTATATAAGTTTCTCTTTGTTTTGCAGGAAATATGTCCAAAGCTGAATGAGGAGATTTTGAAGAAAAGAAATGCAGAAGACACCACCTACGGAGCTTATGATGGTCCGTCGTTCTTGTGACGGTCCGTAGGTGGCAGCATAGTGCAGCTACTAAAGGAAGATGGGGAAGTCTGACCAAGTGTGGGGTTACGAAGCTTGTGACGGTGCGTCGTGTCTATGACGGTCCGCCCTATAGGTTCGTCATGAAGTTCAGAGAAGTAATCCCAGTACCCAGATTCCAAGAGTTGAAGTATTTTGGAACGAAGACCCTCCACGGACCCTTGTGCCTATGACGGTCAGTCATACATGCGGTCGAGGGGAATGAAGAGAGCAGCAAAAGAAATTGCACAAGTATGGGATGACGGAGTCCATGACGGTCCGTCGTGACCATGACGATCCGTGGCGTGGTCCGTCGACCCAGCCGCGTCTTGGCAGATTCCCAGCAAATAGAGTGCTTGTTTAATTAGGTTTTTCTTTTTTATAAATAGTTCGAAAAACCTCGTTTTTGAGGTTAGACAACAGATAGTTAGACTCTATTAGATTAGACATCATATTCTTAGAATTTGTGTATTAGTGTTGGATTTTGAGATTCTTGCAAGTGATTTTTGGTTATTAATCAAGCAAACTTTTGGATTTTACTCTTTCTAATTGAAGTAAGTACATGAATTCGTATTTAATATATTTGAATATTGTGTTTATGGCTATGAGTAACTAAACTCCATAACTAGGGTTGTGCGAACCATAGGCAAAGAATGAGATAAACCCTAACTAAAATAACAATTCTAGAATAGTGTCTTGCATGTATTAATAATTCTTTCGCTTAGAAGTCTTTTTAAACGGATGGACAACTTTAGAACTCGCCTTAATGCTACTTGCCGGACCAAGAAGGTAGATAATAGGAAAAGAATTATTAACATAGTTTTAGTGTATACCTTGTAATAGGCTAGTATTGATTGGTACGAGGTAATAACTGAGTCAAATATCGAATACGATGCTTAATATGAGGTAGAGATAAGGGTTAGGAAAGCAACACACGTAGCCGGACCAAGGTGCGGAGTGAGATTTTCTAGATGCCGGACCACGGATTTAGAAATACATAACTTATCACTTTGCATGCAAGATACTAGGAAAGAATTGTTATAGTTAGAATTATCAAGTTATGAACCTGTGGGGAACACGTAAACCCTAGTTACTTTGATTAATTGATTAAAATCCAACTGTCAAAGCTGTTAAGTGTCTCTTTCAAGTTCGTTATTTATTTTCACTCATTTAGAAATAGAAACCCCCTTTTTTATGTTTTTATTTTCCAAGGAAGTCATTGACCAAACAATAGTAATAACAGGTTGAAGTTAAGTCTAGACGATTTTCTTCGTGTGAACGATCCCAACCTCACTAGTTGGGTCATTTACTTGACACGACCACTTTACTTCTTATTTGATAAGTAAGTTTGAGCATATCAGGAACGTGGAAACCGATCCCAGTTAGAGTGTCGGAATGTGGCAGTAGATCCTAGTTAATATGTTGGAATGTGATAATCCAATCCAAGTTAGAGTGCTGGAACGTGGCAGCCGATCCAAATCACACATCACAATAACACATCAAGATCACACATTTAATGTTGGGAATTAAACACACAACACACACAAATAATCTAGAGAAAAGAGAAACGGAACACAAACGGGACACACAAGAATTTAACGTGGTTCGGTTTCCCTACTCCACGACTGTAACAGGAGGATTTTATTTCACTTGTGCTACTTTAGAATTACAAATACAAGGATCATATTTATAGGAAAACCAAATGGTTAACCTAGGGTTTCAGTAATGGGTCGGGCCGGCTCATAAGCCTCCACAAAGCCCAACAATCTCCCACTTGGAGGCTTGAAGAATTTCAACTATCATCCACTTAGAACACTTGTATGTCTAGTAATCTTTTTCAACTCTCTCCTGCTACAGCGGCCTTCTCATCAGTCAACTGAAAGGCCCGTTGAAGCTCCCCGAAGCTTCAACACATCAGTCACGGCTGAAACTGCTGCCCTTGACTCGTCCTCGGTCCCTACCGGCTCCCACTTGAGACACGAACTGCCGGATCCTAGAACTCCCTGAGAACAAACACTCTCCATACTCAGCAAGATATTTTCTGGAGACGTATCAACAGCTGGAATACTGGTTCTCTTGACCCACTGTCTTCTAGGAGCCTTGGCTGAAGCACGGCCGGTGCTCCCACTGCCACAAACGCCTCTGACTGGTCTTCCTGAACCTTTCCTTGCTCGTTCATCCTGAATCTGACCTGTGGCTCTGGGTTTCTTTCTTGCAAAGACAACCTTCTTCTGCCCACGAGATTCTGTGAACCGGACTTTGTTTTTCTTCTGAACTGGGACGGTCACTCCCTCAGACGGTAATCCGACAATATACAACGATCCTCTTTTTGTTCCACGAGCCATGACAAGATTGCCCCTCACGACCTTCCACTGCCCATTTCCGAACTTCACATGATGTCCCTGTTCATCCAACTGCCTAACAGAAATCAAACTTTTCGTCAAGCTTGGAACAACTCTGACATCCTTCAAGGTCCAGAAACCGACTGGCGTCTTCAGCACCATGTCACCCATGCCCGTAACATCAAGAGCCCTATCGTCTGCAAGCCTTACCTTTCCAAAGTCTCCAATAACCAGATTCTGCAATGCTTCACTGCTGTGGGTAGCGTGAAAAGAAGCACCAGAATCCATGACCCAGGTTTCCACATTGCTCTCCGCGCAACAGATAAACAAATCCTCGTCGGCGCTATCTTTTGCAATGTTGACTTGTTTGTCTTTCTGGCATTGATTCCTGAAATGCCCCACCTCCTTGCAGTTCCAACATGTTACACCTGAGCCATCCCGAGCCTTCGACTGACTCCTTCTTCGGTTCCTTCTCCCACTACCTCTGTTATTTCCTCTGCCTCTGACGACGTTTAGCATATCACCTGATGATTCTCCAGAACTCCTTTTTCTGACATCCTCGCCAAGAACGAGATCACGAATCTTCTCAAAGCTGAATCCATTAGGTCCCACTAAACTGGCAACTGCTGTAACCGTTCCGGACCAACTGTCAGGCAATGATGATAACAGTAGTAAAGCTTGAACTTCATCATCGAACTTAATGCCAACTGACAAAAGTCTGGCTAAGATCGAATTCAATGAGTTGATGTGCTCGGTAACTGAACTGCCTTCCTTCATCTTTCTGTTCACCAACTCTCTAATAAGAAAAATTTTGTTTGCTGCAGATGGCTTCTCGTACATGTTAGACAAGGCTTCCAAGATGCCTTTCGCTGTCTTCTCCTTAAGAATGTTGAACGCAACATTCTTGGTCAACGAGAGTCGGATAACTGACATAGCTTTCCGATCCAAAACGGCCCACTCTGCATCAGACAATTTTCCTTGCTTGTCACCCAACACTACGTCCAAATCTTTCTGAACCAGCAAATCTTCAATCTGCATCTTCCACCAACTGAAATCTGTACCATCGAACTTCTCAATTCGGAACTTCCCATCTTCTGCCATCTCAAAGGACTTTGGCAATTCCCTTAACGGCGTCTACAGACAGCGGGCGGCGATTTGGACGATGCTCACGATCTGGACGCTCGCGGCTGGATCTGAGGCTCCTCGACGCGGCGGCACACTCCTTCTGGCACACAGTTCTTCACACAAGAACCCTAGGTGACAATTTCTCACAGTTTGTGTTACAATGTTGTTGAAACCTCGCTCTGATACCAATTGTTGGGAATTAAACACACAACACACACAAATAATCTAGAGAAAAGAGAAACGGAACACAAACGGGACACACAAGAATTTAACGTGGTTCGGTTTCCCTACTCCACGACTGTAACAGGAGGATTTTATTTCACTTGTGCTACTTTAGAATTACAATACAAGGATCATATTTATAGGAAAACCAAATGGTTAACCTAGGGTTTCAGTAATGGGTCGGGCCGGCTCATAAGCCTCCACAAAGCCCAACATTTAAGTCATGATTTTATCATATCGACATCCACATATCTCTTTTTAACATCTAAGACCATTGTTGCAATATGCATACATATACAAGTATCACAAAAAAGTAAGACACTTGTATATCACACCATCACAGAATCATAGACATCACCAGTCACATACTTAATTACAGATATATGGGTTCTCTCGATTTCTCTTTACTGAATTACACAAGTCATAATGCTAATTATTCATCACATAGTTCCATTACTAGTTTTCTTAACCATGACAACAACTTTTTATCACAATTATACCATAGCCAAGAACACAAATAAGAACCTTGACCAATTACTATATCAACACAACACTAACCCCATAAGCATTGAAATTTAGTAACTTTCCACAGAATTTACTCGGTGCACGAAGGTCTAAACATACTTTATGCTGTTAAATTAATATATTACATGGTAAGCATGGATTTTAACTACTCAACATAAAAACCTAACTTACCGGGCGCCAAGCAATTTGTATGGAGTTTTGATTTCGTTTCCATCTTTTCTTGTTTCGCTACGGTGAATTTGGCCAAGATTTTGCAAGCTTCCGTCATCCCCATACTTGAAAGATCCCTCTCCTTCTTTTCCTAACTTTAAATAATTTTATAGGGGTTTCTACAATAATTAATGACTTATTAGGGTATTTTAAAAAGATGGAAAAATACAAATTTTATCGTAAACTCAGATTCTGCCTCGCCAATCCTGCTGCAGCAACGCCACACCAACGGCACATGTCCCCCTGTAGGGGAAAAGTGACCAGATTTTTTGCAAATTTTTCTCTTCTCGAATAACGATAGTTTGGGTCGTTACAATGAATTAGTTTTTTTTAATGGATTTTTAAAAAAATATTTTGCATTTTTTTATTAAAATCTTTGGCCAAAATCTAACTAAATCTGTTGTGTTTATTTTTGTAATAAAATTCTGCTCCATAAAAATAAAATAAAAAATTATTTAATGTAATATAGAATCTTAATTATTATTTGGGTGTGATTTTTTTCGTTAAATATTCACATAAGTATTTGTGGATCTTAAAGTTCATAAAAAAGTTTCCAATTTCATAAGAGCTTAATTACTATCCACCCACGAAAATTACACGGTCACCTCATTTCTAGAAATATTTATTTTTTCCTATTAATATGTGCACATATTGTTAAAAAAAAGTAATATATGGTAATTTGGACTCTAAATTTGTACAATTTTGTTTATGATTCTTACTTGGTTAACCAAAAATAAAAAGGATTCTTTCACTCTATCTTCTAATTATTTTTACACTCCTTCTCTCTCCCACCGCTCAGGCCACTCGCATACACCAGAAGCATTTGAGACAATCAATGAAAACTTATTAGAAATGCTTAGTTCTCTTCTATATATATATACATGTATATAATATTTTCATGTATATATGTACATATATATATAGTATATATATAGATAGATGTATCTAATATATATAATTAGATATATACATATATAGATATATAAATATTATATTATATTACAGAATATATATATATATATAAGATTATTTATATATACATATGTAGTAATACATACATAACTACATAGTATACATATATATATATATATATATATATATATATATATATATATATATTCATCTATAATTAAGGTTGCAATCTATATATATAGTTGAACCCATATCATTTCAACATTTTAAAGAAATTAAATAGAAACCAATTATAAATTAATCATTCGTACATTACACAACCATAATAATAGAGAGATTAGCTATTAATAACGAAGGTAAAAGAAATATACAAAAATTATCATTCATTGTAGGTACTTGATTCGAAATTCTAATATTTCAATCCCAAAGACCTTCAATCTGAGAAGGTTCTATACAACCTTCAAGTACAAGCTTAATCCTCAATAGTCAGGATTTTGGAGAGAGTACTAGAAAATTCAAAATGAAAAAGTGTTTTCCTCTCACTTCAAAAAATTATTTATACGTTTAAAAATTTCGCCACAATTTCTCTCTGTGTCTGTCATGACCTAGACCATCGTGAGCGACACAAACTATATCACCTCGTGAGAGTGTTATTTGCTCTATTCAAATTAGCAAACTGGAAAATACAAAAGATAAAAAAATACACAAAGAACTATCCGAGTCCACAAAACCCACTTTGTGTCCTTAAGAAATTTAATTCCCTCAAGTATCTGAGATTACAGACTTATTATTCTCAAGATAAACGGATTAACCATTAAATAAGTAGTGGAACCTCAAACTTTGATGGTTTCATTGAACTCAAAATGACAAAAATGAATCTCACACACAGACACGGTAGATCGATTTTATTTTGTACGAAATGTATGCAAAGGAAGGGAAGATTCCCATGCCGAAATGAGATAAAACCTCTGTTTATAGCAAACAAATGATAAAGGTGGCAACTCTTCTGAAATAAGAAAACCTTTCAGAAAGGTCACAACCCTTTGGAAAAAGCACAACCTTTCAAAAGGTAACAACCCTTTATAAAAGACAATTTTTCATAAAGGTCAGGGTCTTTCCGCAAACTTACAACCCTTCACGACAGTCGCAACCCTTCATTTTTTGTTCGCACCTTTAGTACCCAATAGGTAGAACCAATTACTAACACACAATTAAACCAATATGTAATTTCTAAGACCAAGAAATCAAATAAATATTAAGAAAATAGTTTTAAAAGCAACTAAGGATATGAATAACCTCAATCAAAAGTCAAAACGTTCATGAAGAACAAAGTCTTAAGAAATTATAATGGAAGTATTAAAACTCAAATATAATCAATAATGGGGATGCAACCCTAAAAACATAGAAAACATAATCTACTAGTCTAATGTAAGAATAAACATAAATAACAGAAGAATTTGAGACAACATGAAAGAGTACTTCACCCTTGGATTTAAAGTCAAATGTCTCTAAATAAAGGTCTCATTTCAGCAAGAAGATGTCTTGTACATAAGAAGAAAAGAACATGAACAATATTAGTACACAAATCACTAGTAGGATTATATGGCCAATCCAAGATATGAGTGCAAACAATTTACTACATTATAGTAAGACAAGTCAATACATACAACTACAATCACTTTTGAATCCTTATGGATTCCTCATTGTCTTGGCTACAAGAAACCTTTCACCAAGCGCAGGCATTTAATCCCGCTCATTATCAGATGGTACTAGACTGCACCTCGTCGTGACTCTATCCAAGGTTGACCTAGCCTAAAAGTTGTGAGTCACTATCCAAAAAGCTTTCAACCCAAATTATTTCACCATTGACCTATTCATTATATATTGTACCCCTTTGTACAACAAAATATTCAAATATTCAGTATTGTACTTATAGTACCTCTCATGTATTATCAGAACTCTTTTCAAGATAATGAATCAATAACATTTTAAACAACACGAACAATGAATGTATTTTCACTTTTTATAACCTCAACAATACTTTATTTTATTCTTCCTAACCCTAACATTGCATTCAATCAAACCATAATTGAGTACCACAAATAAATATATACAACATTTAAAAACTTCGACCATGTTTTTCTTTACATTTCGCTTTAGGATCATGTAGCGCAACAATAGCAACATACCCTAAAATATTCAAATATATCGTAATAGTGGAATAAGATTTTCATAATGTTTTAACACAGATTTATAAATTAAAACATCAACAACATCATCACTTTATTTCTCAACAAACACCTTTTTATATGTAGAGAAAATATTCACAAATGATAGTTTAATGGCCTTGAAGCATTCTCAAAGCAATAAGTATAAATAAACTAGTATACCCTTCCAAAGCATAAAACTCGCTAGAAAGGTAGTTCACTAACATTAATCAATGTGTCAGCAGCAAACATAAAACAAAATGAAATTATGAACAAATTTTTCTTTCTTTTTACCATTTATTATTATCAAATAGAATATAGTAGCAAAATAAATATTGAAAATAGATACCATCGAATTTGACATCTTATCCAATTAAAATAAATGTTCATTCATTTTTTTCTCCCAATTCCACGTGAATCAATTTGCACTGATATAAATATAATGTACCACCTCAGATAATGCCAATAAATGTGAATTTTATGGAGAATTTTTTATTCTAAGAACTTAAGTAGTTCAAGAATAATCAATATTATATATAAAATTTTCCTCTTCTCCAATTTGGTACAAATTTAATTTTTCAGGCACAAAAACTCAAATTCACATTAAGTTACAAGATTCACTTGAGAAATGACCACAATAA
This sequence comes from Solanum peruvianum, assembly GCA_027705065.1. Lineage (NCBI taxonomy): Eukaryota > Viridiplantae > Streptophyta > Magnoliopsida > Solanales > Solanaceae > Solanum > Solanum peruvianum. Next base: position 53,059,749 of record JAKWJD010001763.1, read on the forward strand.
TTTCTATCATTCGCTTAATTTTATATAATTTTTCTTAGCGGGATAATCATTTCTCCTAATCTTTTTCTATATTGAGGGATATGATTACTTAATTTATCACATACAATTAAAATATGAACATATAGTATATCACATGTATTATTAGATTGAACTCTCCTCCATACACATCCAAATCCAACTTGTTGTATCTCGTTTAAATTTTTATTTATATTTTATTTTTCCCAAATTTTCAAGTAGTATTTTCGTAAAATTAAATTATAAATATCCTTAAGATTATTGTAAATTCATATAAAAAATACCTTCATCACGGTCAAACCATTAGTAGGATTATACAGTCAGTCCAAGATATGAGTGTAACAAATTTACTACATTAGAGTAACACAAATCAATACATAGAACTACAATCACTTTTGAAGCCCTGCGGTTTCCTTGTTGTCTTGGCTACAAGACACCTTTCACCAATCCCATGCACTTAACCCCACTCATTATCAGATGGTCCTAGAGTGCACCTAGTCCATATATTTCTTCCGAGGTTGACATAGCCAAAATTCTTGAGACACTATCCATAAACGTTCAACCCAAATTATTTAACAATTAACCTATTCATAATGATCGAGATGGATCATTTCAGTGTTATTACACTTAACTAATTCGGGACAGCCAAGTAGGTCGGGTTATACGATAAATGGTAGAGTTCATCGCCACTCAAACTTTCAAACTTTATTTTTTGTTTCTTTTCCTTTTACATTTTACGACACCAATGACCATCGCCGAATCACATTGACGATACGCCGACTACTCCCTGATATTTCAAAACTGAGATGAACTTGAGGGTTAAGAACTGTAATCTTCCGCGATGTACCGAGTCAACTTAGGTGACACTGACTGTCGACTTTGCATATTTTCTTATGTTTTTTGGATGCTTTTGATCTCTTTTGTATCCAGGTTTATGGTCTCATAATTGAAATATAAATACATTTGATCAGAATAAGTTGTAAATAGACATTGAGAACATTACTTTTTGCATACTAAAAAACAAAAATGAGCCCAAAATTCTCTACTCTTCAGATATCTTCCATATATTTTTAAATACTTTTCATTTTTGACGACACTTAATTTTTCGCTATACGTTTTACTTATAACTCCATTCCAATGTATCCCTTAAATTAATTTTTCGCTATACGTTTTACTTATCACTCCATTCCAATGTATCCCTTAAATTCACAAAATTTTCATGTCTGAGTCATTTGTGTAATGCTAAGAGTATACGTGAGTGACTTTTGAAACAAAGTATATATTAGCTATAAATCGTAAACTTGAGGGTTATATCCGATCCTTTTCCCTTTAATTTTTAGTGTGAAAATATGAGAAATAAAAATGAAGAAACGTGAATGGAAAAAGAACAAAATAATTCAAGATTTTGCTTTTGAGGCTACATTGTAAGCTATTTTGTTTGGAAAAAAAAAAGGGTGGGGGAGGGGGATGGATCTATGATAAATTTTATAATAAAATGAGTGTAGAAATAAATTTAATCATCATCATATCATATATTTCTATAAAAGAGAACCCTAGGCCCGCCACCACAACCAATAATTTCCTTTATATAAAAGAGAATCCTAGGTTTGCCTACGTGGCGCCACTACAAGCAGTAATTTTCTTTTAAATTTATTTATATTCAAAACTAGACTTCATCTTTCATGAAAAGACGTGGATTTTATGGAAAGTTACAACTTTAATAAAGAGTTGCGACTTGTATCAAAAGTTGTGACTTTTCTGAAAAGGTGTAACTTTAATGAAAATTTGTGACTTTATGAAAAGTTTGTTACTTTTATTAAAGGTTGTTAAATTTTCGAGGGATTGAAAATTTTTCAAATAGTTGTAACCTTTCTGATAAGGCACAATAAACATTTGTTCACACTATACTTTGTTGTCAATAAATAGAAAAATTTCCACCCATTTTAAAACAACAAAAATTCTGATCTTTTTCTTCTACTTCCGCGAATTAATTTTGTACTTTGCTCCATTTGAATGACTTACTAACACCACTAGTTGCTGAATAAAATTATTTCATCCTGAGAGGATATAATTCTTTAAACCTCTTGTATTGGTGGGGAATAGTTTTCTTAAGGTGACATTGTGTATTCAGTGGACTCGATTTTTTTCTTTATATTTCATTCTATTTATACATATCCTGGTATGTTATTTACACTCTTTAGTTTATGTTTATGATATTAATTGTTGTTTTAGAGTACCTATTTTAAACTTTTTTTATGTTTATGCAAAGTTATTTTCTCCCGTTATATTGAAAATATACATATATAGTACATATATTTATTGTACAAAAAATAAGTATTGTAAAAGTACTATATATAAGTTTACGTATTATCTTTTCGTACATAAATATGAAATTTCTACCTTATCAATTGAAGAAATTCATTATGCATGTTCAAAAGTTATACTTGTTTTCACGTGTAAGCACAATTTCTTTTTTGAATATGTTAACAAAATTTTAAATTCTCTTTGGACACATATCACAATTGTATAATCTGTACAACTTAAATATTACTTTTCATTACGAAACGCCTTTGTATGTATATTCATATTTTCTTCTTTATTTTCCTTTGAATGTTAATTAAGGAACCAATTATTTATTATATCATGAATAATTCATTCATTAGAGGTTCTTGACTTATGTGATAATGAAAAAATCAAATTCATGTTGAAATATTGCTAATATTCTTTTTAAGAATCAATTTTTCTATTATTTTTAATGTATGGATATTAGAAAAAAAATTATTTGCAAGTTCAATGCAATTATTATTTATGAACGCGCGAAGCGTCGAAAAATTACCTAGTTAAGATAGTAAAATTTAAATATTCATTGAATTAAAGAACGTAGGAAAAAAAACTCATAGTTGAGAAAGATCAAGTGTAACTCTTAACTTTGGGAAATAACTCTTAACTTTGCAAACAAATCAAATATACCTATAGAGATTCTAGTTTTCAATAATATATCAAAAAAATAAAATAAATTTAATTATTTTTTTTCACTCCCATTAGACAAATATGATATATTTGAGCTATTTATGTAATAATAAGAGTGTACACGAGTTACTTTTGTAACAAATAATATATACACTCTAAATTATGAATTTTAGAGGTATATACCATGACATTTTTCCTTAATTCTTCAGGGGTCAAGTCTTGTCTATCCTCTTTTAATTGAGTTTGTTAGATATTAGATTAAATATTTAAAAGTGGTTTACAAATTTGTGATTTTACTATTAGAAAAATAATTATGTGATTTGAAGGAAAAAATTGTTCTTAAATGTCCATTTAAGGAATTAACTTGCAATTTAAATATAAAATTTATAAATTACTTACCATATCTACTTATATCAAAACAAATCTTTTAAGAGAGAAAACCAAAACGCATTCAAATTCCTATCTTATCTTCACTCTTCACGCTTTTGGTCTGTTTGAAAGAATTGATGTAATTATTAGGATCGTAAATATCAACATAATTATTATACAATATTTTAATGACATTGACTTGCTTATTTGCCACAATGGAATTAAGCTATAATTACAAATGTGTTGTTTGGATGTACAAATGCAACCATAAAGTTATATTAAATTTTAAAATTAAAAATTAATTATTTAAAACTTAGATTAGAAAAATAAGAAACTTAATAAATGATTTATATAATATATATATATATATATATATATATATATATATATATATAAAAAATGCATGTTAGCACAAAAGATTAATATTATATCATACAATGTGACAAAAAGATAATATATCAAGTCTATTAAAAAATAACTTGCAATGTGACGTTTCAAATCAACACTACTACTAAAACAAATGAAACTAAAAATGTAACATAAGTTCTAGACTAAAAAAAAAATATAATATATATTTCTATGTTAAATTTCAAAATGACATTCATGCATATGATTGAAAAGAATAGGAAAACATAAGTCTACAATCTTACTCTGAATTCTAATATAATTTTTAAAATACTAGCAAAATTATGTTTATGAAAGAAATAAATATGTTTAAAAAATACAGAATGCAAAATAATTGCATAGAATCACATGAAGTAAAGGTTGAGAATGAGAGAGGAATAAAATATAAATAATATACAATAAAAAAAAACTTTTAGAAAATTCTAGAATAATGAACAATAGAAAAAGAATATATAATAATAGAAAATAAATTAAAATGGAAAAATAAAAATAAAAAGAAGAATTAAAAAATAATTATATTATAATAACACCATGTAATTATCAAAAATTCACATCTCCTTCCTAGGAATCGGAAAGTGAACTTACCTCCTGACCAAGTAATAGGTCAGATAATGTAATTACACCAAATTGAATTATCATGGTGTCTTTCCAAACAAACCCTTAGTATTCTTTAGAGTCCCCCCCCCCTCTTTTTTTTTTTTATATCAGATTCTATGTATCTTTCACATGTACAATCAACTACTATATAAATAGACCACTTATATTTGATTTTCTCTATAGCTACTCATCAATCAAAAGGTGTATAAAAAATTTCTCTTTTATTTTCTTTCTTTTTGTTCTATTTTAGTTGTTTCTTATATAAATTAATTGTTTACATAATAAATCAAATAGATTAACACTTGGTTTTTGTGTTTCTTTTGTTATTTTGTTGTATCAAACAGAAAATTATCCAAAAATATGACAGATTCTGGGGAAGAAAAATCATCAAATTCGCAAAAAAGATCGGAAAGGCATGGACAATACCACATACATTCTATGGAACAAATTCAAAGACTTGATGCGTAAGATCAACTTCTTTTAAAAAAAAAATTAATTCGATCCTTCGGATATATCTGTTCAATTTTTTTGTTTGTTCAAAGAGATGATGTTATTTTCTTAAACTGCATCAGTGGTAAAATTAAATTATCAGTGGTAAAATTAAATTTCATTAGTGATAGAATATTTGATTTTCTTTTTGTATGTATTTTTTGTGCATCAATTGATATTTATTTATTTTAATTGATTTTTCTTTTGGTTTTATTCTTATTCCCCACATGTCCACTATATTTAATAAAAGATTTGTACTTTTGATTTCACATTTCCTGCTTTCTTTTGTTGAGTTGCTAAAATGGTTTTGATATAATTTATCGTGATGATTAATCTGTTATATATACATCATTATAAATGAACTTGTTTATTCTTTATGACTTTAGCGTAAGAAGATGAGTTCGTTAAAGTTCAATGTCTTTCAAATTTTTGCACCAAAAACACAAACAATCTATTTCCCATTATGTTTGATACCCCTTTTGAGGTATGACTAATTTAACTGTGTCGAGAAATTTCAGTTTAGGGCCCAGCTAATCTTAGATCAAATGAAAAATCTATCTTTTGGGACTGACTAAACTAGATTTGCATTGAAGAATCACAATTTAGGATCTGCGTAGTTAAGATTTGCATCACAAAGTCTCACTTTGGGGGGGGGGGGGGGGGGGCTAAACCCCTCCCAATCAATGGTGACAACTCTTGTCCCATGACTCAACACGAGACTTCTAGTTAAGGATAAAAGAGCACTTACTACTTCTAAATCGTTAGTGAGTATCTGGTAGTTGATCTAGGGCCCAACAAATTCAAATTCAAGTGAGGAATCAAGTCCCATTTTAGGGTTAAACGTTCCTTACCAAAGTTTTTGTTCCAACGCCGAACTTAAGACCTGATGAATGATGGAGAAATACTTGTCAATCCACCATGTATTTATGACTTTTTTTTTTTTTTTTTTTTAAATGATCAATAATATTTTCTCTTCATAAATTTTTGAATGAAGATTCTTCAAGAAATGCCCGCATCCAGATAAGGATCAACAAAAACAATTGGCTAGCGAAGCAGGGCTTGACCATGAGCAGGTCAAGTTTTGGTTCCAAAACAGAAGGGCTCAAGCAAAGGTAATTTTTATTATTTAATTCTTTTATATATTGTCAATTGTACTTAATTGATTGGATATTTTGTTTTTGTTGTTTTTTACACACAACAAAACAAATTAATATATTTTTTCACTAAAATTTCAAAAATCTAGAAAAAGTAATGTCAACAGTTGAATCAATTTAATGAAAGCAGTGATCTATTGGTAAAATTTTTCTCTATATTTGGTTAAGTTGTTAGAATGTGTGAATACATTAAGAATTATTCCTTTTTATAATCAAGTTATTTACTTCCATTATCACAAACCACGCGGGCCGCGTACAATAAATTTCATTCTTGATGATTTCACTTTTGAATTTCTATGTAGTTTTCCTAAATCACTAATTTGATTTTCCATGTTGAATTGATCAATAGATTTGAAAGTATGTTCTCTCATTAATATATGAACTTTATTAAAGAATTTTTTTTTCTTTTAAATTATTTGCATTATCTAACCTCTAAGTCAATTAAGTTGTTGCTTAATAAAATCAATAATACAAGCATTTTAAATAATTCAAAGTGCATGAACTCCCTATCAAGTTCAATAAATAGCAAGGAATTACAAAATGGACAAAAAATTGAATCCCTTCTAGGTTTTGAGAATTTAAAGTCAGAAAAATTTGGTTTTCCCACTCAAAACTAATGATTTCCTTTTCAAGATTATTTGTTGAATGAAGGATATCTTTAAATATTAAATGGACCAATTGAATGAAGTCCAGGCTAGTCAAAATAATTTGTATAAATAAATGAGCGGATGAATAAATTATTTGGGTTGGGTTGGGCTTAAAGTAGACCGCAACCCAATTTTTCAACTTTTATCAAAAAAATATTTTCTCGTTAATTGTTCAATTACCAAACAATGTTATTTCCTTAACATGACTATATTTATCACATCTAGAATAAGAGTATGGTCTTTGATAGGAAATTTCATAGAGCTAGTGAAGATTCTCAAAAAGAGAAGGATAACTTGTATCCAGGAAACCAAATGAGAAGGATAAAAGGCATGTGATATGGATAAGTATAAGTAGTACTACTCGAAAGGTGTAACGATTAGGAATAAATTAGGCATCTTAGCGATTGTGAGCTTAGGGAGGAAGTGATTGAGGTAAGGAGAATCAATGATAGGATGATGATGATTAAGTTAGTAATTGGAGAGTCCAGTTTGAACATTATTGGTGCTTACGCTCTGCAAATTGTCTTGGACAAGGAGGACTAGAAGACTTTTTGGGAGGATTTGAACGAGGTGGGTGGAGGTGTTTCAAATAGAAAGAAGTTATTCATAAAGGAGATTTCAATGGTCACATCGAGTCTACTCCAATGGGGTGTAGTGATTAGTATGGAGGTTTCAGTTTAGGGACAAGAATGCGGAGGAATCTCACTTATGGATTTTTCAATAGCTTTTGGGTTGGTGGTAGTCAATTCAAGTTTCTTGAAGGAGGGGCAGAACTTGGTCACCTTCCATAGCACGGTAGATAAAACTCATATAGACTATTTTCTTCTTAGGAAGGAACATAAAGTTCTTCATAAAGACTGTTGGTTATCGCGAGTGACTATTTAATGACCTAATACGAACTCCATCTGGTTGATTTCTGATTGTAAGGGAGAGAAAGAACAGGATACTAGGTAACAAACTGAGGAGAAAATGGTGAAGCTTGAATATGATCCGTACTCTGGATATCATATAGAAGCTTTTAGTTGTGGGAGCTATGGGTAGTAGCAGTGATTCAGATAATATGTGGTTAAGAACTTCTAGTTAAATTTAGGCAAGTTGAGTAAAATAATTTTTCTTGGATTAATTTTTTCACCTATGTAAAAATTCTTTAAAATATATTTCTTATACGAGGAAGAATGTGTATGTGGTTAAAATTAGAATGGAATTTTAAATGTTTAAGAAAAGATGAATGGAAAAAATATTTTTCAAGCATTATAAAAAGGCTAAGTAGCATTTTTTGTCCTTCAATTATTATAATATTCTAATTCTGATACAAGTAATATCTTGCACAATACATAAATCTTCAATTTATAGGAGTGTGAACTATTGATCCTTTATTTGTAAAGAATAAAAATTTAACATAATAATTATTTGTACAATTATTTAGTTACCTATATGTTATATTAAGTTTGTATTGTTATTCGATATGCGATTAATTTTTTATATATATATTTCATCAGACTAAAATTGAGACATCCATTAACAATGCTCTTCGAAAATAAAAAGAAAAATTTCTTTGTGAATATAAGGCAATGAAAAAGCAATGAAGAATATTATGTGTCCAAAATGTGATGGACTTCCTATTGGAAAATAAGAAAGAGAACGTAATTTAGAAAATATGAAAGGAAAAAATCAATGGTTGACAGAACAAGTAATTCAACCTTCTATTTATCCTATTTATTTTATTTTTTATGTTTATTTTTCTATTTATCCTTAAAAGAATTACTTATATATAACAAGGACGGGGCAAATTCATGGTTTGAACTTGATGGATTAATCAAGAATTTAAGGTATTAGAACATAACAAATAATAAAAAATGAAGGAGTAAGATCAAATAATATTATCTCTGGATCGATAGTTTTATAAATACAACAATTAATCTTTGGAATCCTACTACCAAGTGTTGTGATAGTATGGATAAGATTCATCTATCCCTAACAAAGGGTCTTAGGGATAGATGAGCTCAAACCTAGTTAGGGTCGTCATAGTATGTTAAACAAAGTGATTCTCTTTTTTAATGAGATATACACTAGTGTTAAATGTGTTAAAGTATATCTTGGATTTGTTTCCACCCCGTGCATATGAGTTGCACCCTTCATTGACAAAAGAGATAATCTTGAACTCACAATCAATTAATAGATTGAAAGAATTTGAATTATATACACTAAAAGCAAATTATACACTTCTCAAATATGTTTACTTAGATACGTATCTATTATTTAAGTAAATTAACTTAAAATTTATTTTTTCAGGATGAAAAAGTATCAAAATCTCATGTCACATGTTTTTGGAAGATGTCACATGTTTTTGGCAGACATTTGTGATGGATTCTATTTGTCACCACAAATATCGACTCTTGGATCATCTTCAAATTCATCTGATGGAAGTTTGTTGAACCAAGATATGTTGCTCTCCCATTAGAAATCCTCCTCTTCGTCAAGAAAACAATCATAATAGTAATACTGTTCATGCACATTCAATAATCTCTCCATCACCACAAGAACATGATGAATGTATTCATGATAGTAGGCAGCAAAAAATTATGTTTGATACTGTTGTTGCTTCTATGAATGAAATGGTTGAACTTTGGAAGATGAATGATCCATTTTGGGTAGATTCATCAAGTGATAGGCGGTGTTTTATTCATCGTGAGATTTATGGAAGAAAATTTTCAAATCAAGTTCTACCTCCCCAAACATCAACGGGTCGAATTGAATCATCAAAGGATTGTGGAATTGTGTCAATGACTGCAGTTGAGATGATCCATAATTTCTTGATCCAGTAAGTTTCATGAACACTTTCATGTTTTATATATATATATATATATATATATATATCTATATATATATATATATATTATATATATATATATCTATATATGCTTTGTATATTAAAGAGTGGGCGCGCTAGTTGATTTTTGAAAAGTAGCCATTATGTGAGAATTCGTTGGAAACTTACCAATTCTCATGTGAAACATAACATGCCAATATCATGGATTTCGAACTTGAGCAAGCGAGAGATCTAAGAAACTGTCATGATATTTTTAATTCTAACTCAATGTCATGAATTCCAAAAATTGTCTATTTCTCAATAGGTTGATACCATTTCACTTTTTAACTTTCTCCCATACAATATGGATTAAGATGAGTTTATGTGGAGTTATGGACATGGACAATCAGTACCTTTTTTTAGACATAGTTGTCATAGTTATTTTTTTAGAATTAATAATAAGCTTAAAAGTAATTATTTTTTATATGTAGGTCAAATGGATGAACTTGTTTCCTACTATAGTCACAATAGCTAAGACTATTGAAGTTCTTGATTCTGGTACTTGGGGAGGCTCTATGCAATTGGTAAAATATTAATCCATCTTTTCGTTTTTTCCCCTAGAAGTTAAATCAATATTGAAATTGACTCATAAAATGATCATTTTTTTGTTTCTTGAATTCAGATGTATGAAAAGTTGCATATTTTATCTCCTCTAGTTGAAGCTAGAGAGTTTTCTTCATACGTGGTTGTAGACAACTTGATGCAACAACATGGATCATGGTGGATATTTCATATGATATATTCAACGACATTCACAGTGGTGTACCTTCTTATTCTTGGAAGTTTCCATCTGGTTGTGCAATTCAAGATATGGGCAATGGCCAAAGTAAACTAAGAATCATATCCTCTCTCTATATCAATATTTATATAATAGGAAAATTATGTGCATTAAGCTCCCTCTATTCACGTGGTCCATGTTACTGGGGTCAATTGTATGTAGTCTTATCATGCATTTGTTCTTGAAATTTATTTTATTTTTTTATCACAAGGATTTTCATGTACTAACAAATCATTACGTAGAAACAACCATAACAACTTCTCTTCTAACCATCTAATTTCCTAATCATACATAAAAAAAATCAAGAAACTAATCTATTACAAAGGAAATGCTACTATGAGGATACTCATATAGTGTTTGTAGAATAGATTTCCATCTTGCCTTGTGTTGTCCTCTTAGATGAATATGCAGTACAATCTCTCTAAAGACCTTATTAGCATATAGTCTTACTCGATAGAAGCTAATCTTGTTCTTTTTCTCTAAATGATATATTCAATCCTCACAAAAACACTAGTCTTGATTTAGTCGTGAATACTTTTTTTGGTATTTCTATCCAGATGCACATTCTTTCTCATAATGTCTTTGTCACTTGGCAATCAAAACAAATAGGTTCAAAGTATTCCTTTCTGTTACTACAGAACACAAATTAAGATAACACCTGAATACCAAACTTTTCAAGTCATTCAACAATTGCTAATCTTTTCTGCACAGCTAGCCACAAAATGAATTTGAATCTTGGATGTGCTCCTCGTTGCAAAGTAATACTATTCCATTCTACTCTTGTACAAGTAGGCATGATATAGTTATTCAGCTTCTTGGTAGCAAACTTCCCACCTTTTTGTGCCTTTGCAAAGTCGATCATCAACTCACCCTGCCCATCTTGCCTTGGGATTATCATATCTCTTGTACTCAAATTGTTTCGCACTACCAATAAAGCAGTAGTAGGTAAAGTGACAGTTTCAACCCCCCTATTCTTTATGAAATAAGTATGCAGCCATTGGATCCATAGAGAGTCTTTGTTTCTAGCTATATTTCACAGTTGTTTGAGTATTGCAGTCTTACTCTACAAGTCAAACGGGTAACATACATATCACTATTTATATGTAGCTTATTTTTCAAATGGTCATTTAAATAGGTACAAATTTACTCGTACTTATGCCTATTTCATGATGTCTATTGTTTCTAATATTATATAAGAGTCAAACTATCTTTATTCTCGATTTACCTAATTTTGGGTCGTCATGTTATGTTGTTAATTTATTCTCCAAATGATCAGCTTTCGGACTTGCATGGGGGGCTTTTTAAATGTCCCCATATTGTTTTAGAAAATAATCTTTCCGTTTGTGTATAACCTTGGAAAATCCCCACAACCTGATAAGTTTTATTTTAGGATTGAGTTCGATTCAATAACTATCCTTTTAACATGCTATTAGAGTTGGTAGTCTTCATTTTTATGTTGAACTCCGGCCTATACACTGTTGTTCATGTCGCAGATGTTTGAATCAAAAGAGCGAGGATTATTCTTTGTCCTCATATGGTCCTTTTCAATTCTTGCCTTATGACATCCATTGTTAAAAACACAAATTTCAAACAAGCTTTCCTTATTATTTGCAACTAAGTTAATTATTTTTATTCTTGTTTCTTGATTATTTTTGCTCTTGCAGGTTACTTGGGTGGAACAAGTTCAGGTAAATGAAAAATATCAGGTTAATCATATCTTTAGAGATTTATTGTGTGATCGTGAAGCATACGGAGCTAAAAGATGGCTTGTTACACTTCAAAGGATGTGTGAGAGATTTAATTTTCAAATGGGTTCAACATACCCTAACAAGCATGATTTCAAAGGAGGTTTGATTTTATATTCCCTTTATTTATTGACTACTTTTTTGAATTTTAATTTATAAGGTGCGAAAAGAATCAATTGTAATTTTTTCATCAATTCAAGGCAGGTTTACTTAAAAACTTAAAAATCTTGAAGGGGTTCTAGATCCATGTCTTTTCTTTTTTTTATATGTTTGAAATATGACCTTTTAATTTTTTTTATCTTTGAGGTATATATATAATACGTACTTTAACCACGTTCGACTAGTGAATTTTTTTGTTTTAATGGGCTCGGAAAATGATCACTCTTTTAATTTCGAAATTCATTTTTATTGACAATTTTCTTAATTTTTAATTTGAAACATCTCCTTTTCAAACTTTTGGTATTTCCTTAAGGGGTGTGTTTGGTATGATTTAAACCATTAAAAAATTGTTTATTTTGTTGATATTTATTGATTGGGCAAGAAATAATTTATAGAGAAAATAAATTCCAACCAAAGGAGCAGGAAAAATGACCATTTCTCTCATTTTTCCGTGTAAAGTCATTTTTCTTTACAATCATCTCAACTTTGAGTATTATATAAATGCTTTAACGACACTCAAATATTATTATTATCTCTAACATGTAGAAATATTATCAAAATACTTTCCAATATGTTAATATTTTTTTATCAATCTTCAATAGAAGTTTTTTTTTCTAGAAAATATATTTAGTAATTTTAAAACAAAATATGAAAATATAAATAGATTTCCTAAAAAAAAATATTTTCCAAAAAACAAAAAATACACACTTATCTTGTTTCTTTATTAATAATGTTATAATTACTTTCCTAATATTTTATTTCTACTTTAGTATTACATGTTCTCTCCTTTATATGCTTATGTATTTTCTTTTCATAACTGAACTTGGATATACTTTACTTGAATGAGGATCTATAAAAAACAATCTCCTACCTTCTCAAGATATGACCACCCTTTGCAGACGTCACTTGTGGAATTAAACTAGATATGTATGTTATTTTAATATTTAAATTTCATTTTACTTTCAGTGTTTCATGAACCAGAAGGGCTAAAAAATACGATACAAGTATCTCAAAGGATGGTTAAGAGTTTTTTTGAAATTCTAAGCATGACAGACAACCATGGAGATTTTTCGATCTCACCACAGTTAAACCGTGGAGATAGGATTTCAATAAGAAAAAATGAAGAAACTATCAAACCAAAAGGCTGTATTGCCATTGCAACTACTTCTCTATGGCTTCCTCTTTCATTCCAAGATGTCTTCAATTTCTTCTATGATGACAAGAGAAGAAATCAGGTATGTGTCAAACCTCTTTATAATAATGTAAATTGTTTAGAATTTTTTTTTGTTTTTATAGCAAAATGTTATTATAGAGAACATACTAATATAACATAAAAATTATGTTGTTTCCGAATAAAACTTTGATTCTACATTGAATTGGCCGAGGGTATTTCTAAAATAGTCTCTCTCGCTCAAGATATAAGGGTAAGATTTGTGTATATTCTACCCTCTATAGGATCCACATTGTGCGATTACAAATAATATATTGTTGTTAAAGTATATAATAGGTGCAATATTGTTATAGGGAATGATTGTCATAAAAAGGAATGATCATATATATCTTTGCATTGATATTCAACTTTTAATACAATGACCCAAACATCTAAGAAAAGAAGTAATTTTTACATTTTCAATCCTTGTATATCTTGTTAACCAAATGACCCCTAAAAATACCCATATAGAAATTTACTTTTCAATTCATGTATAGATCTTTATGTAAAACACTCAGTTATTTTAATCAATATAATAATGTTAATATTAAAATATAATGAGTTCAGTGTTAAGAATTTTTTAAAACAATTAGTTAAAGTCTTGAATATGATTGATTTGTTAATATTATGTTCCCTGGTTACCAGAGTGTGCATATGTCAGCTCGGTTCGTTTGATATGTTATAGGTTGTGGTTTTTAAATATGATAAACAAAAATCAAACCAATAAGATATTTTTAATCGATTTTGGTCCTTAAAAGTACAATTTTCAGTTTAATCAATAAGAATGATTTTAAAATATATGAATTTTATCCAATAATTTGATGCGATAAAATAATAATGTAATTGTACAAATACAGATAAAATATAAAACAATAATAACTAACATACAAAAATTATACAATTTTTACACACAGAGTAAGAGGACTAAGATTCTTATTTTAGGTTTAGACGTTTTATATAATGTGAAATTATGAACTCAAAGTCACTATGAAGTGTGAATGGAAGGCTAAAGGGCAAAAATAATAAGTAGTGTATTAGGATTAATATATAATGTTTATGTATGGTAAAGTTGTATATTACTATAGTCTTGAGGAGTTAATAGTTTACTAATAACCCAATATTTAAAAAATAAATACCAAACTAGTAAACCCGAAATTAATTATATATATATATATATATATATATATATATAATATATATATATATAATATATATATATATATATATATATAATATCATTAAAATCCATTAATCTAATCGCAATAAACCAATAGCACTTTTTCGATTCGATTTATCGGTCGATTTTATTTTTTCAAGCCCCTACATATTATATTATCTACATGTTTTGCTAGTCTTGGCATTGATTGTACATATATTGTTTTAAATACGTGATCTTAAATAATACTCATCCCACAAAATATTTTTTTGTTAATTAAATTATGATATTGTTTATCATTTGATTTTTTTTAGTGGGATATTTTGACCGGTGGAAATAATGTGATTGAGTTAGATCGAGTACTAACAGGAACTTTTCCGGGAAACAACATTACGATTATTCAGGTATTTGTCATATTTACTTATTTATAATTAGCTATTTCTGCCTAAATTATCATGTAATAATGACATTTTTGAAGAATCAAATAATATTACGTATGACTGGATTTATCTTTTTTCTCATGCAAAAATACAAAATTTTCCAAACTTGTATCTTTTTTTTTCCTTTTGACTTTTTGTTCTTTAATTATTGAATCAAAAGGAATTTTCTACGATCCAATTTTACTTTTGACTCGTAGTCAATTAACAATTACAACACACACACAACGAAAAATAATTTCTCATGTTTAATTTATATAAACTGATCATAGCTTAGCCATTTATAGAAAGTTGTTGTTTGTCTCATTTCTATATTTATAATTTCACTTGGCTTTTTGGGTGATCCAATAATTATCTTTAACTATCTTTTAGGTAAAATGATAATGCTAAATATATTTCACTATGAATAAGAACAAGACTTAGCTATGAAATTCCTCGTAAATATGTTGTGAAATGACCTATAGCCCTATAGCTAACAAGATTACTTATAATCCTTTTATAATTCATTTTTAAATAGGATTAGATGTGAATTTTTTATTGTTTAGCAACATAACTTATCGTCACTTATTCTTTTATAGTATTTACCCTAATATTTCTTAATTATTGTACTGCATAAACAGCCTTATCATATGCATAAGGAAATGTTAGTGCTTGAAGAGACGAGTATTGATGAAATGGGAGCATTTTTAGTCTATGCACCCATAGATTTACGAGCAATCAAATCAATTGTCAATGGAGGTGATGCAACGAAAGTTCCCATTTTGCCCTCTGGTATCATCATAAGTCCCGATGGTCGTCTCTCCTCGAATAGGGACAACATTGCAAATGCACAAAATGGTTCAATTTTGACAGTGACATTTCAAATAATGATTTGTGGTAATAATAATCCAACCTCCAGGCAGCAAAAAATGGAGGTAGTGGGTTCTGTTCATGGTGTTTTGAGCGCCACGATTTTAAGAATCAAAGAAGCATTGGGTTGCTCTGATTTGTGATTGTTTAATTTCATTTTGTTTGTTTGTTTTGAAGATTTCAAAACTAAGACAATTGAAGGTTTTAAAGGATGATGTGTTCCCTTTTTTGTGACTTTTAAAATCTCAAGACTGTGTGATATGTGTTGCTGCAATCATATTTCATATTAATACACTTATTTGAGACTTTTTATTTGTTTGATTTTCTCTAATAATTGTTTTTGTTCTTTGTCATGTTACAATTCCATGCCTTCCTGATTATTAAAGTGTGGGAGTAGTATATATATGTTGCATCCATATGTTGATGGAATTATATGTTGTGAACACGGATAGCCCAGACGCGAGCCAAGTTGTTGGGCTTAGGGCTAAACCACGAAAAGGCTCAAAAATTAAACATCAAACAATATATTTACTCGAGATCTAGGTTGAGTTTTTGTCCTGAGTACCAATGTGTACTTGTTTGCTTACTTTCTTTCTTGGTTACACCTCAAATGACAACCTCTAGTTATAGGTGGTGATGAAAGGATCGGATCGGAAGGAACACACTTGTAGCCGCATTAACATACTTCACACAATCCCGTGTCTCCTCAATTTCTCTTATGTACCAACTTGTTTTGCCTCTATGATCTATAGGTTGTTGTTCCTCTATGTTTGAGTATAGTAGGCACAGTAGTATTAGTTTCTACCTGTGTCCTTTGAATGAAAAAGGCAACAAGAAAATCAGCTACTTGGTTTCCTTCTCTGTAGCGGTGAGTGATTTGGATTCCAACCCTCTTCTTGTAGTTAATGATGTGTCAACAATATGCTTCAGATTCAGGTAGAAAGTGTGTTCCTTTGTCACCATGTTGGTTGTGCATTGAGTCATGTCCTAAGTATGTCCATTGAAAAAACACTGTTTTACTCCAAACTAAGCTGCAATAGCTTCAACACCATTTTGGTTATGAATCAAGTCCAGCCCAATATAGATACTAATGCCATATAAGTCGTTATTGATCTGACAAGTGTTATTGGGCTGAGAACGAGCAATAGGATCAGGTTAATTTGGAATCTGGGCTAAGTATTAGTAAATAAACGGTTCCATCAAAAAGGAAAGTGATATGTGATTTTGAGATTATGCAAATTTTTGAGAAACATGTTTAGTCCTCTCATACTCTTTCTATGAGTTCTGCTTCTCATCGCTTTCTTCTACTTGTGTTCTTCAATTTCCATTTTTGTTCTTAAATTTCTTTGTAATTCCAATTACGAGTTAGTGAAATAAATTTGTCGGTTGTTTCAAAACAAACACAATTCAAATTCAAACAACCTACAATGAAGCGTCCAAAGTGGGATATTATCATATATACCTAGTCCACTCAAAAAATAAAGGCTTGTTGTTCGATACAATAACAACGATGAGGCCATAATCGGATAAAACTTTAAAGTCACAAACAAACCACAGAACCATTGCGAAGAACTTATAATTCTGTTACATGGGCATAGTGATGTAATTTCATTGCTTTAGAGATGTATTCATAACCCCTGCTTCATTAGACAAAGACATAATTAGTGTCACACTCCGAGTCTACACCTTGGGCGGTACTGGCACTCGAGAACCATTGTTGGCCCCAAGCAAACCCTTGGTCTGACTTACTTACTCAGCTGAAGACTTAAACTCAACAAAGATAAGTTCATGTAATAACTTAAAAAAATAATATCTTACCCAAAATGGTAACTCTAGTCTTAACTATACAACTGAAATTAATAAGACTAAACAAATAATATTATCTTTCTATGAAGCCTCTAAAAATAACTGAGACGGTGTTGGGACAAGCCCCACAACATCATAATGAAAGTAAAACTAATACTGAAAGCAATGAAATGGATCCTCCGGAATACAAGGAGGCTCACCAACTAACTCTGAACAACTCATTGGATGTCAATCCTAGCTACCTGTATCTGCATCATAATACGATGCATTAAAACTGAAATCAGTACATTGAATGTACGAGTATGCGAGTTGGAATGCTAACATACAAACATAGGCTTGAATGGAAATTTGAACAACTTACTTGGGTCAAATCAACTCTACAAGACTGAACTCATTATAGAGGAATTTAAAACAAGTGCAATATCAAGAAAAGTTAGTTAAAACATGATATTGACTCTATATGTATGCAAAGATACAATATAACTCTGAGATGTATGTGTGTATATAAAATACAATTAAATTATGTAGCAGTTTCTCTAATCGAGAACCATCACATAAGAGCTTTTGTGATGATACATCATTTTGCCTCATGCTTCCAGGGACTTTTTATACCTTTCCATTAGTATAGAACCTAAACTACTAAGTAGATCCACTCGTGTATGCTATAAAGAACTAAAGGAATCATCATAAAAGTATTGACCCTTTTCTATCCATGGTGGAAAGATGGTTTATGGGGGCTGTGAGTTGTCTGAACTCTTCCTCTTATCGTTGTTCAATACTACTCCAAAAAAAATATAATATTAGCTCTTATGTTTAGAAACATACTTCCTTCTACAATTTGAGATTATATCTCAAAAAATTAGCTCAAAGACTACGTTGGAAATCAATGTTTCCTCTCTTTCTTCATTAGAAAGCGATTACTCTTCTCTGAAAACTAGCCCAAAGGCTCTTTGGAAATCTCAGTTTCCATTCTTATTCAAAGGTGAACATTTTTAATCCTTCGGAATATTTAGTCCCCGTATACTTTTGAAGAAATAAACTTCAAATTTGAACTCTTTGCTTAACTCATCGTGAACTTTAAGTGTTAAAACAAAGTTAAAACATTTTTAAAAGAACATTGAAATCTTGGATAAACTTTTCTTGACTTGACTCTTGACTTGACTTTAAATTGACCCTTCGTTATCCTTGATTTGAATTATGAATTCAAGTATTATTATTTGTGATAGGAAATGCCTCATGATTTTAGGAAAAGATCAACCTACCCTTCTAAAATAGTAACGACCTGTTTAGTCGTTTTGAGCAGCGGATTTTATTTCTGGAAAACTGGCTGAGACGACGGAACCCACGACGGACCGTCATGGGCACGACGGAATGTCGCAGGGTCTCGTTTCAAAACACTTAGTAATTCTGAAATTGGGTACTGAAATTGACTCTCTAAACTTCGTGACGACATGGCAGGACGGACCGTCGCAAGCACGACGGGCCGTCACAGACCCTTTGATAGAATTGAGTCTCTGAACTTTGTGACGGAGCAGCAGGACGGACCGTCGCGGGCATGACGGGCCGTCACAGACTGCATAATCCCAGGCTGGGTCGGATTTCTTTTAATGTTTTAAGGGACTTTTTGGACTATTTCTGCTTTAATTATAAAGTTAGTGGGTTAATGTTAATAAGTCTAATTACTTGGGGGTTAAAAGGGGTAACCTTGAGTTAATTAGTGGGTTATTATTGTCATCTTTTATACTTATTTATATGCTAATTAGGGTAAAAGAAAGAGGGTTTGAATAAGAAAAATAGAAAGAACAAAGAGAGGGAAAGAGAAACGATAGAGAGAGGATCGAACGAGAGGAAAAACACAAAGCTTTGGGAAATTGCTTGCTTGATCACGAATCTTCGGTGGATGTAGGTTATGGTTTTTATGCTATTCGTAGTAAACTCTTAATAGCGAATGATATGTATTGGTAGTATTGTAAACCCTTCTATCTGCTTAATTGTATGCTTGCATGAATGTGATTATATAATTGTGACAAAATAAGCATGATGAAGCTATTGAATCCCAAATCTCAAAAAACCCTAATCTCTTTGTTAATGATGATGCCTTGGTATAAGAGAAGGCTTGATGAGTTGATAGAATGAGATTAGGGGATCGGGGTGTCACGTTCCGACACATAGATTTAAGGGATCGGGTGTCACGAACCGACACGTAGATTTAGGGGATCGGGTGTCACAAACCGACACGTAGATTTAGGGGATCGGGTGTCACGAACCGACACATAAGTTTAGGGGATCGGGTGTCACGAACCGACACGTAGAATTAGGGGATCGGAGTGTCACGTTCCGACACATAGTAGTAGGGGATCAGAGTGTCACGTACCGACACAAGAGGAATAAAGATAATGAGGGAGCGGAGTGTCACGTACCGACACAAGAGAAATAAAGATAATGCATCTTGAAAGATGCTAATATACTCAATCTAATGAACCTAATTCCCAGATAAGTATGGTATTGAGGCTTGAGTCCTCATGTGTGAACTTGGCAGTACTTATTAATGATTATAGAACTTGTTGTTGCTACATGTTGAGTATTGTAGTTGATTTTATAATATTACTTGATATATACTATTCTCTATTTTGAGTTGGCCGATGATATCTACTCAGTACCCGTGTTTTGTACTGACCCCTACTTTTATGTTTTCTTCCTTGTTATTTGTGGAGTGCAGCAAAAGGACCGTCGTCTTCAACTCAATCCCAATTCTAGCCAGTCTTCATCACACCAGATCTTCAGGGTGAGCTAATGTTTCTAGCTTGGACTGGATCTTCGTCCTCATGTCTTGATGCCTTGAAGTTCCGGCATGGACTAGCTTTTACTTGTTTTAGCTTCTTAGAATACTCTTAGTTTAGTAATTTGATCATAGATGTTCTTGTGGTGATGACTTCAAGATTTTGGGGAATAATAGACGTTGAATTTTAGAAGTTAATGAATTGGTTTTTATTAATGAGTTTAAGTCTTCCGCATTACTTTCTGTCGATATTATATTGAAATGTTAAGGGCTAGATTGGTTGGTTCGCTCACATAGGAGGGTAAATGTGGGTGCCACTCGCGGCTCGGTTTTGGGTCGTGACTAACTTGGTATCAGAGCATTAGGTTCGTTGGTCTCATCACACAAGAACGAGTCTAGTAGAGTCTTAAGGAACGGTAGGGGGATGCCTTTACTTTTCTTTGAGAGGCTATAAGACTTTAGGAAGATTCCATTCTTTCTTTCTTTCTTTCGTGCTACTACTTGAATCCAATTGGTATCTAGGTGATACAAATTGGTATCTGACCATCTTCACTCTATTTTCGCAGATGGTTAGAACTAGAGCAACGACTGCGCCAACACCAACACCGACACCGGCAAGACAAGAAGCATCCGAGCCAGCCACTGGGGCTGTAGCTCGAAGAGGAGTAGCGGCAAGAGGCCGTGGTAGAGGTCGTGGGAGGACATCCTCTAGAGGAAGAGGACAAGTTCCTAGCCCATCTGATGCTAGGGCGGTGACTCCTCCACCGACTAAGGAAGTAGTAAGAGAAGGTGAGGAAGGGGAGAATGAACAAGTGAGAAATGAGGAATTGCCACCCCAACCTACCCCAGAGATGATCAATCAGGTTCTTGCTTATCTTAGCGGGTTATCTGATCAGGGTCAGGCACCTCTAGTGTTTTCTGCACCAACACCTCCGGTTTCAGAGGTACAACATGCAGCCACTATGGCTCCCCGTATGGATGCCTCATTGGAAATAGGCATGTTTCCTCGGTTGACTACAGGGTCTATAATGACAAATGATCAGCATGAACTTTTCAGTAAGTTCTTGAAATTGAAACCTCCAGTCTTCAAGGGTGCTGAATCTGAGGATGCCTACGATTTTCTTGTTGACTGTCATGAGCTACTACACAAGATGGGTATAGTAGACCGGTTTGGTGTTGAGTTTGTGACTTATCAGTTCCAAGGGAATGCCAAAATGTGGTGGCGGTCACATGTTGAGTGTCAACCAACAGAGGCACCCCCTATGACTTGGGCCTCATTCTCTAGCTTGCTTATGGATAAGTATATCCCCCGGACTTTGAGGGATAGGAAAAGAGATGAGTTCTTGATCCTAGAGCAAGGTATGATGTCGGTTACCGCATATGAGGAATAAGTTTCGCGCATTATCCAGGTATGCCACCCAACTTTGTTTCAGTCCACAAGAGCGGATTCGCCGTTTTGTGAAGGGGTGAGGTCAGAATTGCGGATTTCAGCCTTACAGGTAGCGGCTACGGCAAAATCCTTTCAAGAAGTGGTAGAATTCGTGATCCAGGTAGAAGGAGTGAAACCAGATGACTTCACCATGGCATCGACATCAAAAAGGTTTCGAAAGGGAGTTGAGTTTAATGGTTCTTACTCTAGAGGACAGGGTTCAGGAGGTTACTCAGTCGGACCAATTCAGTCTTCACTACAGACTGTAGTTGGGGGTCCACCTCTGACCGGTCAACGCTTCTCTGAGAGACATATGCTTGACTCCAGAGAATGTTATGGATGTGGGGAGACTGGACATATTAGGAGGAATTGTCCAAAACAGAGTTATAGACCCCCAATAGCTAGAGGTAGAGGTGGTCATGGTAGAGGCCGTTATTCTGGAGGACGTGGTGGTCGAGGTAATGGTGGTCACCAAAACGGCCGGGGTGATGGGAAAACTGGATCCACTACATCACAACATGGTAGGGGCAACGGACAGACAAGTAATGGAGCCCATTGTTACGCTTTCCCTGGGAGATCTGAGGCGGAGGCATCTGATGCTGTCATCACAAGTAATCTTTTGGTTTGTGATTGCATGGCTTCTGTATTGTTTGATCCTGGATCCACATTTTCTTATGTATCTTCCTCATTTGCTAATGGTCTAAATTTACATTGTGAATTACTTGACATGCCTATTCGTGTTTCTACTCCCGTGGGTGAGTCTGTGATAGTTGAAAAAGTATATAGGTCTTGTTTGGTGAATTTCGTGGGGAGCAATACTTATGTAGACTTGGTTATCTTAGAAATGGTTGATTTTGATGTAATTCTAGGTATGACTTGGCTTTCTCCGAATTTTGCGATCTTGGATTGTAATGCTAAAACTGTGACGTTAGCCAAGCCTGGGACAGATCCGTTAGTGTGGGAGGGCGACTACACTTCCAATCCGGTTCGTATCGTCTCCTTTCTTCGTGCTAAGAGAATGGTTAGTAAGGGTTGTTTAGCTTTCTTGGCACATCTCAGGGATGACACTACCCAAGTACCTTCAATCGAAATGGTTTCGGTAGTCAATGAGTTTCTGGATGTGTTCCCCACAGATCTTCCTTGTATGCCACCGGATAGGGATATTGACTTCTGCATTGATCTTGAACCGGGTACTCGCCCCATTTCTATACCCCCTTATAGGATGGCTCCCGCGGAATTAAGAGAGTTAAAGGCTCAAATTCAAGAGTTGTTGAGCAAAGGCTTCATTAGACCAAGTGCATCTCCTTGGGGTGCTCCGGTGATATTTGTGAAGAAGAAGGATGGGAGTTTTCGGATGTGCATAGATTATAGACAACTGAATAAGGTAACTATTAAGAACAAGTATCATCTTCCTCGCATTGATGACTTGTTCGATCAGTTACAAGGTGCTTGTGTCTTCTCTAAGATTGACTTGAGATCCGGTTATCATCAATTGAAAATACGGGCAACGGATGTGCAAAAGACTGCCTTTCGAACAAGGTATGGGCATTACGAATTTGTAGTGATGTCTTTTGGTCTTACGAATGCCCCTGCTGCGTTCATGAGCTTGATGAACGGGATTTTTAAGCCATATCTGGATCTCTTTGTGATCGTATTTATTGATGATATACTGATATACTCTAAAAAAAAGAAGGAACATGAGGAGCATTTGAAAATTGTATTGGAAATGTTGAGGGAGAAAAAGCTTTATGCCAAGTTCTCTAAGTGTGAGTTTTGGCTAGATGCAGTGTCATTCTTGGGGCATGTAGTTTCTAAGGATGGAGTGATGGTAGATCCTTCTAAGATTGAGACAGTGAAGAATTGGGTAAGACCCACTAATGTGTCAGAAATAAGGAGCTTCGATGGTTTAGCTAGCTACTACTGTCGATTTGTCAAGGGATTCTCTTCCATTGCTTCCCAATTGACGAACTTGACTAAGCAGAATGTTCCATTTGTATGGTCGGACGAATATGAGGAAAGCTTTCAGAAGCTCAAGACTTTGTTGACTACTGCACCAATTCTTACCTTGCCCATAGAGGGTAAGAACTTCATTGTTTACTGTGATGCATCCTATTCTGGTTTGGGTGCAGTGCTAATGCAAGAGAAGAACATAATTGCTTATGCTTCAAGGCAATTAAATGTGCATGAACGTAACTATCCGACCCATGATTTGGAGTTGGCCGCGGTGGTATTTGCATTAAAGCAATGGAGGCACTATTTATATGGGGTTAAATGTGAAGTATGCACGGATCTTCGTAGCCTACAGTATGTCTTTACTAAAAAAGATTTGAACTTGAGACAGAGGTGATGGATGGAACTACTGAAGGACTACGACATCACTATTTTGTATCATCCGGGAAAAGAGAATGTTGTGGCAGATGCTTTAAGTAGGAAGGCGGGAAGCATGGGAAGTCTAGCTCACTTGCAAGTTTCTAGACGTCCATTGGCTAGAGAAGTTCAAATTCTGGCTAATGACCTTATGAGGTTAGAAGTAAATGAGAAGGGAGGATTGTTAGCTTGTGTGGAGGCAAGATCTTTCTTCCTTGACAAGATTAAGGGAAAGCAGTTTCATGATGAGAAATTGATCCGGATCCGAGATAAAGTGTTGCAGGGAGAGGCTAAAGAAGTAACAATCGATGAGGAAGGTGTGTTAAAGATTAAGGGAAGGGTATGTGTACCCCGCGTTGATGATTTGATCAACACTATTCTGACAGAGGCTCATAGTTCAAGGTATTCTATACATCCGAGTGCAACCAAGATGTACCGTGACCTAAAGCAATACTTTTGGTGGAGTAGAATAAAGCGTGACATTGTTGATTTTATTGCCAAATGTCCAAACTGTCAGCAAGTAAATTATGAACACCAGAGGCCCGGAGGAACACTTCAGAGAATGCCCATTCCTGAATGGAAGTGGGAGAGAATTGCAATGGATTTCGTGGTTGGTCTTCCAAAGACAATGGGTAAGTATGACTCTATTTGGGTGATTGTTGATAGGTTAACTAAGTCTGCTCACTTTATTCCGGTCAAGGTAACTTACAATGCAGAGAAATTAGCTAAAATCTATATCTCAGAGATTGTTCAATTGCATGGAGTTCCGCTCTCCATCATATCAGATAGAGGTACACAGTTTACTTATAAGTTTTGGAAAACATTGCATGCTGAATTGGGTACTAGGTTGGACCTTAGTACCGCATTCCATCCTCAGACCGATGGTCAGTCTGAGCGAACGATTAAAGTGTTGGAGGATATGCTTCGTGCATGTGTGATAGAATTTGGTGGTCATTGGGATAACTTCCTACCCTTAGCGGAGTTTTCATACAATAATAGCTATCACTCAAGCATTCATATGGCTCCATTCGAAGCATTGTATGGGAGGAGATGTAGGTCTCCCATTGGGTGGTTTGATGCATTTGAGGTTAGACCTTGGGGTACTGACCTTTTGAGGGATTCATTAGAGAAAGTGAAATCTATTCAAGAAAATCTTCTAGCGGCTCAAAGTAGGCAAAAAGAATATGCAGATCGAAAGGTTAGAGATTTGGAGTTTATGGAGGGTGAGCAAGTCTTGCTGAAGGTTTCGCCCATGAAAGGGGTGATGCGGTTTGGTAAAAGAGGTAAACTAAGCCCAAGGTATATTGGCCCCTTTGAAGTACTTAAGCCAGTAGGGGAGGTGGCATATGAGTTAGCCTTGCCTCCAAGGCTGTCCGGAGTGCATCCGGTATTTCATGTGTCTATGTTGAAAAGATACCATGGGGATGGAAACTACATCATTCATTGGGATTCAGTTCTTCTTGATGAGAATTTTTTTTATGAGGAGGAACCTGTTGCTATTTTAGATAGAGAAGTCCGCAAGTTGAGGTCGAGGGAGATTGCATCCATCAAAGTTCAATGGAAGAATCGACCAGTTGAAGAGGCCACTTGGGAGAAGGAGGCAGATATGCGAGAAAGATACCCACACCTGTTTAGAGATTCAGGTACTCCTTCTCGCCCTTGTATTTCTTCTTGTGATCGTTCGAGGACGAACGATGGGTAAATTGGTATCTATTGTAACGACCTATTTAGTCGTTTTGAGCAGCGGATTTTATTTCTGGAAAACTGGCTGAGACGACGGACCCCACGACGGACGGTCATGGGCACAACGGACTGTCGCAGGGTCTCGTTTCAAAACACTTAGAAATTCTGAAATTGGGTACTGAAATCGACTCTCTGAACTTCGTGAAGACATGGCAGGACGGACAGTCGCAGGCACGACGGGCTATCACAGACCCTTTGTTAGAATTGAGTCTCGGAACTCTGTGACGGAGCAGTAGGACGGACTGTCGCGGGCACGACGGGCCGTCACAGACTGCATAATCCCAGGCTGGGTCATATATTTTTAAATGTTTTAAGGGACGTTTTGGACTATTCCTGCTTTAATTATAAAGTTAGTCGGTTAATGTTAATAAGTCTAATTACTTGGGGGTTAAAAGGTGTAACCTTGAGTTAATTAGTGGGTTATTATTGTAATCTTTTATGCTTAATTATATGCTAATTAGGGTAAAAGAAAGAGGGTTTGAATAAGAAAAATAGAAAGAACAAAGAGAGGGAAAGAGAAACGATAGAGAGAGGATCGAACGAGAGGAAAAACACAAAGCTTTGGGAAATTGCTTGCTTGATCACGAATCTTCGGTGGATGTAGGTTATGGTTTTTATGCTATTCGTACTAAACTCTTAATAGCGAATGATATGTATTGGTAGTATTGTAAACCCTCTATATGCTTAATTGTATGCTTGCATGAATGTGATTATATAATTGTGACAAAATAAGCATGATGAAGCTATTGAATCCCAAATCTTGAAAAACCCTAATCTCTTTGTTAATGATGATGCCTTGGTATAAGAGAAGGCTTGATGAGTTGATAGAATGAGATTAGGGGATCGGAGTGTCACGTTCCGACACATAGAATTAAGGGATCGGGTGTCACAAACTGACACGTAGATTTAGGGGATCGGGTGTCACGAACCGACACGTAGATTTAGGGGATCGGGTGTCATGAACCGACACGTAGATTTAGGGGATCGGGTGTCACGAACCGACACGTAGAATTAAGGGATCGGAGTGTCACGTTCCGACACATAGTAGTAGGGGATCGGAGTGTCACGTACCGACACAAAAGGAATAAAGATAATGAGGGAGCGGAGTGTCACGTACCGACACAAGAGAAATAAAGATAATGAATCTTGAAAGATGCTAATATATTCAATTAATGAACCTAATTCCCAAATGAGTATGGTATTGAGGCTTGAGTCCTCATGTGTGAACATGGCAGTACTTATTAATGATTATAGAACTTGTTGTTGCTACATGTTGAGTATTGTAGTTGATTTTATAATATTACTTGATATATATTGTTCTCTATTTGAGTTGGCCGATGATATCTACTCAGTACCCGTGTTTTGTACTGACCCCTACTTTATGTTTTCTTCTTCTTGTTATTTGTGGAGTGCAGCAAAAGGACCGTCGTCTTCAACTCAATCGCAATTCTAGCCAGTCTTCGTCACACCGGATCTTCAGGGTGAGCTAATGCTTCTAGCTTGGACTGGATCTTCTTCCTCATGTGTTGATGCCTTGAAGTTCCGGCATGGACTATCTTTTACTTGTTTTAGCTTCTTAGAATACTCTTAGTTTAGTAATTTGATCATAGATGTTCTTGTGGTGATAACTTCCAGATTTTGGGGAATAATAGACGTTGAATTTTAGAAGTTAATGAATTGGTTTTTATTAATGAGTTTAAGTCTTCCGCATTACTTTCTGTCGATATTATATTGAAATGTTAAGGGTTAGATTGGTTGGTTCGCTCACATAGGAGGGTAAATGTGGGTGCCAGTCGCGGCTCGGTTTTTGGTCGTGACAAAAATCCAGATTGGCCAATTCTTTAACCCAACAGACCAACTTACAAAGGGTATAACTTACTCATACGAACCATATCTTGAAATACACCTAAGTCATCTTGAAATAGGAGTTATGACCTGTTGAAGTTGACCAAAAACTCATTTTTTCTAACTCAAGTAAATATCCATTTAATTTCCAAAAATGCCTATTTCCAGTTCTAAGCTTCTTCCTAACGATTACTAAAATTGTGAGATGTTACAACTAGATGATTAATAATGTAATACGAGCGAGATAGAGAGAGAGGACTAACCTCATACTTATATATTTCCTAGATGGAATCGGTAGAGCAGGGGCACTAAAGAAGCCTTCATCAAACGGAATCTGCAGAGAAGTACAATTAATCATGTCGATCTTCTAAATTGAAGGAAGTTTGTCAACATTGTAATGACCAATTTTTGGCAGTTTCTAAGTTCAAGAATTTCAAGGTACTCTAAATTCAATATTGACGACAGTGTTTGAAGATTCTTAAAATCATTCAAACAAAAGGAAATCAACAATGGTAACTTCAAAAAAGCAAACGGTAGATAGACAAAATTGTTGCCGCTCAAATCTAGAGAAATTAAGTCATATAAACTCCCAATATCTCTATATGTAGAATCTTGTGGAATGTTCATCGAAAGGATTCGAAATTTGGTCTTCTTGACATTTCAACAGATAATTGTTTTATACTGGTATTACATTCAAGAAGATGCCTTAGACTCTGCATATCTCCAATGTCAGCTAGCAGTGTTTGTAAAGACAAATAATAACTAATGTCCGAGTATTCAAGGGATTTTATCTGGCATGTGCTGCTGAGAAGACCCATAATCTTTTTCAACAATACAAAGACAGACCATTTAGTCTATCCAATTTTCCTGTTGATGGATAGATCTTATTCAAACTTGAGCAATTCTGAAGCACCAAAGTCTCAAGATTTCGTGAACCGTTGATGTTTAGAATACGTTTGAAGCATTTGCAATCCAACTTCTTGACACTTCTACAATACTAGAAGTAAACAAAATAACTTCTTGTAAGATTTTCTTTCACTTAGTTGCAACAAAGCAAAACACGTGTAATTGCAAAATTGAGTAATGAAACTACAAATTCAAACCAAATTCTTTTATATTACTCCCATTTATATTCAGAAAAAAAATACAAGTTTCTCATCTTAAAATTTTGATAGTATAAATTTTAACGGATGTTGCTTCCAAGAGAATCATCTAAGCTCCCTGGAAAATAGCTAAAAATCTCAACTCATATGAAACTTGCCGTCTATTGCAACCACCCTGAAATTTATTGGTGCTCAAGTTCACACCCTTTATTGCTTTCCTTCTACCACCACTACTTTAACATTTTTGGAACCCTGAATTTTAGTAAAACGAAAAAATACCATAAGACCATGTTAACTACAAAAATTAAGAGAGCAAAATTTGTTACACAAATTGAAGGACAATGAGTACGTTACCTGCTTTGAACTTAATATGAAATATGTATCATCAAACACGATTTAGATAATTGTTAAATGAGAGACTATTTGTTTTTGATAATTTTGCATTTGAGAGTTTTTAGACTTAAGTAAATGCTCATTTCAAGTACACAATGGCTGGCAAAAAACAATAGATAATTTACTAACCAAAATAAAGATAAAGATAAAGAATGAATTCTTGTGACGACAATAGAAATCATTAAAAAATGTTTATCATATTAAATTTAAAAAAGTATAACCAAGATAAAGATAAAAGAGTTTACTGACTTTATTTCTGTTACAATCAGCCTCATGAGTTGTTAATTGATGTTGAGTTGACATGATGACATGGTTGCTGCTGTATTTTTTGTTTTTAGAGGATATACATTCCTGTTTTAGTTTTTCATCTTTGAGTTTCCTAGTCTTTAGGCATGTAGAGTTGTTGGTAGACTTAGTGCCTACTTATTAGGAAGATTCTGTTTTTGTAGTTACTACATTATTTACTACATATTGTTAGGAGTTCCTTCTATTTAAACATTTCTTCTTTCAAATTATTGTAATATCTCTCTTTTTCTTCTTCTGTCGTATGTTTATTTTTTAGCTGTTAACACTTCATAGCCCTCTTATTAAGGGACTTGTGAACATGGTAAGCAGACGAGATCGTCATTCCCAAAATTAACTTGGAGAACGCTTGAAAATTGCAGCTGATTCATATAGATCTTGAAGGTCCCTAAAAAACTCTATCATTGAAAGGAAACAGGTACTACATGATTTCTATTGATGATATAACAAGTATGTTAGATATACTTATTAAGATTAAAATCTGAGGTTGCTGATGTTTTTTTTGGAAATAAAAAGCCTTGGTAAAAATCAAAGCGGCTGCAAACTACAAGTGCTCAGATCAGATAATGGGACTTAGTCCACTTCAGATAAGTTCAAAAACTTTTGTAAAGTTGCTGGAATAGAGCATCAACTCACTAATCCATATACTCCTCAGCAAAATAGAGTAAGTGTAAGGAAGATTACAACCATCAAAGAGATATCAAGGTGCATGTTGCATGAGAAAGAGCTTCCCAAGGAGTTATGGGCAGAGGCAGCTAATACTGCTGTATTTTTGTTGAATTTGCTACCTACAAAGGCAGTGACTGGTCAAACACCCTTTGAAGAATGGAATGCCTACAAACCTTTACAAAAAAATCTCAATATTTTTGGTAGCTTATGCTTTTGTCACATACCTTAGCTGAAAACGGATAAACTTGACAAGAAGGTAGAACCTAGAATTTTATTGGCTATAGCTTTGCCGTCAAAAGCTTATAGAATTTTCCGATCTGAAAATGGAAATTTTTTGGTATACAGATATGTGGAATTTTTATAACAAAAGCAACCGGATTAGGATGGACAAAAACAAGAAAGAAAAGCTAATGAATTGCACAATTTTAAGGAACGAGTTGATCATCCTCCCGTTCGAGGAACTAGATCACTTTCAAATATCTATCAAAGATGAAATGTAGTAGTATTTGAACCTGCTGGATATGCAGAAGCTGATAGGATGTTTGATGTATCTTACAGCAACAAGACCACATATATTGTATGATCTAAGTGTTGTATACTGATTCTTGAATTCTCCTTGTGAATTGCATATACAAGCTTCAAAAAGAGTACTCAGATATATTACAGGCACAATGGACTATGGTATGAAAAGTACTTCAGGGTACGGTTTTATTTTTGGTGCTGGATACCTTTCTTGTTGTTCCAAAAAACAAGAGATTGTTGCTCAATCAATTGCAGCAGCAGAATTCATTGCTGCTACAACACCAGGCAATCAAGCTTTATGGATAAAGAAAATTTTATGCGATCTTGGGTTGGAAATGAAGGAAAGCACTAACATATGTGTGGGCAACAAAGCTGCAACTGCTATTTCTCACAATCCAATTTTTCAATGAAAGACCATGCATTTCAATGTGACGCTATACTTTCTAAGAGAAGTGCAAGGGATGGTTTAGCAAATCTGGTATATTGCAGAACGAAAGAGCAGCTGACTGATATTTTTACAAAAACTCTTCCGGCAAGCAAATTTGAGTTCTTCGGAAAGGGACATGGAATTTGCGGCTCTTGATGCAAGGAGAAGTGTTGAAATCTACCTCTTGAGTTATTAATGGATGTTGAGTTGGCATGATGACATGGCTGATGATCTGTTTTCTATTTTCCAAGTATAAATATTTCACTTTTAGTTTTTTAGTTTTGAGTTTCCTAGTCTTTAGGCATGTTGAGTTGTTGGTAGACTTAGTGCCTAGTTTTTTTTCCAGTTACTGAATTATGTACTACAAAATGTTAGGAGTTCCTTATATTTAAACATTTATTCTTTCAACTTAATATTATGTCTCTCTTTTCTTCTTTTATTTTATGTTTTATTCTTTAGCTGGTAACATCAACAATTTCCTTTTACAACAACACAGATTTCTTGAGGTCTGATTTGTCTACTCTGTTTTACAAAGTTATGAGTTGAATCCATGTGAATTATTTATCTTCCTATATCCCGCACCGAGGGGCGGATACATGTGCAATCTAGGGTGCTCACTCGAACCCCCTACGTCGAAAAATTAAACTGTATATGTAAGGTTAATTTCTGGTTTTATGAGTATGTTAATCAAAATGAACCCCTAAATATTAAAGAGAAGGATAGCGTAATGAATAAGGGGTTCAAGTTCCGCCAGGAATGGCCGAGTTTGATTCTCACTCTGTGCATATTTTTTTCACCTTTTTTTTTTACATTAAAAAGGGTTAGAAGTTTTGGGCCCAGATTCCAAAACAAATGAAAAGGCTTCATTGGTACAATGTGAAGCTTTATCCTTTTTATTTTTTACTATTCTCTTTTCTCAATTTGTCTTTGTTTAAATTTATTAGTCACATTCTTTGTAATTTCTTCCTTTATTCTTCAACTAGGTAGTCTACCTGCGGACATAAGAAATCTTTCTAACCTTGTGAACAACTTTACCAATGATCGACTATTATAAGAAAAAAAGTAATTTTTTGTAGGTTTTTAGAAAATTTATAGACAAATTACATGATTTGACGTTATCTCATATCTCAAAAATTATTAATATACAATTAATGATTAAAAATATCTTGATATTTAATTATTTTTATCTTTTACATGATTTATCATATTATATGTTTGATGATATAATTTTGTTGTTAAAATTGAGTCATGTTTTTATGTAGCCATTAATTTTTTTTATACATGAAATATAGAATCTAATAGTTTTATGGTTATCATAAATCCTTGTGTAAAAAAACTTTTGTGAAAGTTTTTGATAATCAATATAGTTATAAATAAGTTATGTCCGTTAAAAAGTATACACCGCAACAACAGAAAAAATATTTTTAGAGACAATCTACTTGTTTGAGGTCAAATGTTTCTCACTTTTCGTTATTATTACTTTGTTATTCTAAACAAAATGATAGAAGGAGAAAATATATTTAAAACAACAACAAAATAATATGGTTAACCCTTATAGAAATTCATTCTTCATTAAACTGCAGAAGACCATTCTGAATTCTTTATCAATGTAACTTTATGACTTTTTAGGAATATTTATTGATGATTGTTTCATTAAGAAAGTATACAGAGATCAAAATTTTTTATTATGTACTCATGTTAAAGAAAAATTCTCAAACATTAAAAATTAAAAATGAGTCTAACTTAGATAATTTGAACGCTCAACAATGGCTTGAGGAATGAAGGACAACGAATCTATGTTAAAACGCTTATCTTCTTACCTTAAAATTTTACTTTTATTTGTAGCTTTTGTTTCATATTTTTCAAATTCAGATTGACTAAAATAGTCACATCTTACATCAAAAATATTTAGAAGATTGAATGAGAAATGAATATAAACATTAAAAGGACGGAGATCTTTGTCATAGTGGCATTATATACATGGCAAACAAAAAATAATCAATTCAATTGTAAGGAGACAACAAAAGAGCGAGAAAAACATACAATAAAGGGAGTAAACTATGATATATCCCATTATGATAACAAATCATTCTAACCAAAAAAATTCCTACATTTTGAAATAAGATACCTCCACACATTGACTAACACTTCAATAAACATTCAATCATTAAAGTACTCATAATATCCACATAAAAACAAAAAAATATGCACATGCATAGTTATTAACTCTCAGATGATTTTCTGAATAACACAAAATCACATCCTTGTTTGTGAAGGAATAACGTTGTTGATGAAGAATTTTGAGAATTGTAAGGGCTTTTTAAAGGTACCTTCAATAATTTCAGACGCGAAAACTTTCTTGAATATTCTATTAACATTTGTTATTTAATCTGACTAACAAATACTTGTAACAATAACTTTATATAAATATAAACATCAAAGTTTAAAGTATATATTCAAAAAACAACAACTAATAATATAATCATAAACTAATGATTGTAAAAAATATACTAGAATATGGAAAAATAGAACGAAACAGAATGAAAGAAGTCGAGGCCACGAAATGCAAAGTATAGTCCTCTATTTATAGACAACAAAGAGTAGTGTTATTGTTTCTTATGGGAAAATTCACAACCTTTTTGAAAAGTTACTGTCACGACTCAAAACCGAGCCGCGAATGGCACCCACATTTACTCTCCTATGTGAGCGAACCAACCAATCTAACCCTTAACATTTCAATATAATATCGACAGAAAGTAATGCGGAAGACTTAAACTCATTAATAAAAACCAATTCATTAACTTCTAAAATTCAACATGTATTATTCCCCAAAATCTGGAAGTCATCACCACAAGATCATCTATGATCAAATTACTAAACTAAGAGTATTCTAAGAGTAAAAGCTAGTCCATGCCGGAACTTCAAGGCATCAAGACATGAGGAAGAAGATCCAGTCCAAGCTAGAAGCATTAGCTCACCCTGAAGATCCGGTGTGACGAAGACTGGCTAGAATTGCGATTGAGTTGAAGACGACGGCACGTTTGCTGCACTCCACATATACAAAAAAGAAAACATAAAAGTAGGGGTCAGTACAAAACACGGGTACTGAGTAGATATCATCGGCCAACTAAAAATAGAGAACAGTATATATCAAGTAATATTATAAAATCAACTACAATACTCAACATGTAGCAACAACAAGTTGTATGATCATTAATAGGTACTGCCAAGTTCACACATGAGGACTCAAGCCTCAATACTATACTCATTTGGGAATTAGGTTCATTAGATTGAGTATATTAGCATCTTTCAAGATTCATTATCTTTATTTCTCTTGTGCCGGTACGTGACACTCCGCTCCCTCATTATCTTTATTACTCTTGTGTTGGTACGTGACAATCCGATCCCCTACTACTATGTGTCGGAACGTGACACTCCGATCCCCTACTACTATGTGTCGGAACGTGACACTCCGATCCCCTACTACTATGTGTAGGAACGTGACACTCCGATCCCCTAATTCTACGTGTCAGTTCGTGACACCCGATCCCCTAAATCTACGTGTCGGTTCGTGACACCCGATCCCCTAAATCTACGTGTCTGTTCGTGACACCCGATCCCCTAAATCTATGTGTCGGTTCGTGACACCCGATCCCTTAATTCTATGTGTCGGAACGTGACACTCCGATCCCCTAATCTCATTCTATCAAGTCATCAAGCCTTCTCTTATACCAAGGAATCATCATTCTCCAAGAGATTAGGGTTTTTCAAGATTTGGGATTCAATAGCTTCATCATGCTTATTTTATCACAATTATATAGTCACATTCATGCAAGCATACAATTAAGCATATAGAAGATGAGATAATATTACCAACACATATCATTCGCTATTAAGAGTTTACTACGAATAGCATAAAAAAAACCATAACCTACCTCCACCGAAGATTCGTGATCAAGCAAGCAATTTCCCAAAGCTTTGTGTTTTTCCTCTTCGTTTCTCCTCTCTCGATCGTTTCTCTCTCCCTCTCTTTGTTCTTTCTATTTTTTCTTATTCAACCCTCTTTCTTTTACCCTAATTAACATATAATTAAGTATAAAAGATGGCAATAATACCCCACTAATTAACTCAAGGTTACCTCTTTTAACCCCAAGTAATTAGACTTATTAACATTAACCCACTAACTTTATAATTAAAGCAGGAATAGTCCAAAACGTCCCTTAAAACATTTAAAGAAATCCGACCCAGACTGGGATTATGCAGCCTGTGACGGCCCATCGTGCCTGCGACGGTCCGTTCTGCTGCTCCGTCACAGAGTTCAGAGACTCAATTTTCTTTAAGAGTCTGTGACGGTCCGTCGTGCCCACGACGGTCCGTCCTGCCATTCCGTTACGAAGTTCAGAGAGTCGATTTCAGTACCCAATTTTCAGAATTTCTAAGTGTTTTGAAACGAGACCCTACGACGGTCCGTCGTGCCCATGACGGTCCATCGTGGGGTCCGTCGTCTCTGCCAGTTTCCCAGAAATAAAATCCGCTGCTCAAAACGACTAAAAAGGTCGTTACAATAGATACCAATTTACCCATCGTTCGTCCTCGAACGATCACAAGAAGAAAAACAAGGGCGATTAGGAGTACCTGAATCTTTAAACAGGTGTGGGTATCTTTCTCGCATATCTTCCTCCTTCTCCCAAGTGGCTTCTTCAACCGGCCGATTCTTCCATTGCACCTTGATGGATGCAATCTCCCTTGACCTCAACTTGCGAACTTCTCTACCTAAGATAGCAACAGGCTCCTCCTCATAATACAAATTTTTATCAAGCAGAACTGAATCCCAACGAATGATGTAGGTTCCATCCCCATGGTATCTTTTCAACATAGACACATGAAATACCGGATGCACCCCGACAGCCCTGGAGGCAAGACCAACTCATAAGCCACCTCCCCTACTCACTTAAGTACTACAAATGGTCCAATATACCTTGGGCTAAGCTTACCTTGCTTACCAAACCGCATCACCCCTTTCATGGGCGAAACCTTCAACAAGACTTGTTCACCCTCCATGAACTCTAAGTCTCTAACCTTTCGATCTGCATATTCTTTTTGCCTACTTTGCGCCGCTAAAAGCTTTTCTTGAATAGATTTCACTTTCTCTAAAGAATCGCTCAAAAGGTCTGTACCCCAAGGTCTAACCTCAAATGCATCAAACCACCCAATGGGAGACCTACATCTCCTACCATACAATGCTTCAAATGGGGCCATGTCAATACTTGAGTGATAACTATTATTGTATGAAAATTCTGCTAAGGGTAAGAAGTTATCCCAATGACCACCAAATTTTATCACACATGCACGAAGCATATCCTCCAACACTTGAATCGTTCGCTCAGACTGACCATCGGTCTGAGGATGGAACGCAGTACTAAGGTCCAACCTAGTACCCAATTCCGCATGCAATGTTTTCCAAAACTTAGAAGTAAACTGCGTACCTCTATCTGATATGATGGAGAGTGGAACTCCATGCAATCGAACAATTTCTGAGATATAAATTATGGCTAACTTCTCTGCATTGTAAGTCACCTTGACCGGAATGAAGTGAGCAGACTTAGTTAGTCTGTCCACAATTACCGAAATAGAGTCAAACTTACCCAATGTCTTCGGAAGACCAACCACGAAGTCCGTTGCAATTCTCTCCCACTTCCATTCAGGAATGGGCATTCTCTGAAGTGTTCCTCCGGGCCTCTGGTGTTCATACTTTACTTGTTGACAATTTGGACATTTGGCAACAAAATCAACAATGTCGCGCTTCATTCTACTCCACCAAAAGTGTTGCTTTAGGTCACGGTACATCTTGGTTGCACCAGGATGTATAGAATATCCGGAACTATGAGCCTCGGTAAGAATAGTGTGGATCAAATCATCCACACGGGGCACACATACCCTTCCCTTAATCCTCAAAACACCTTCCTCATCAATTATTGCTTCTTTAGCCTCTCCTCGCAACACCATATCCCGAATTCGACTTAGTTTCCCATCATCAAACTGTTTTTCCTTTATTTTGTCAAGAAAAGAAGATCTCGCCTCCACACAAGCCAAAAATCCTCCCTTCTCATTTACTTCTAGCCTCATAAAGTCATTATCCAGAATCTGAACTTCTCTAGCCAATGGGCGTTTAGAAACTTGCAAGTGAGCTAGACTTCCCATGCTTCCCGCCTTTCTACTTAAGGCATCCGCCACAACATTCGCTTTTCCCGGATGATACAAGATAGTGATGTCGTAGTCCTTCAGTAGTTCAATCCATCTCCTCTGTCTCAAGTTCAAATCTTTTTGAGTAAAGACATATTGTAGGCTACGATGATCCGTATACTTCACTTCACACTTAACCCCATAAGATAGTGTCTCCATTGCTTTAATGCAAACACTACCGCAACCAACTCCAAATCATGGGTCGGATAGTTACGTTCATGCACCTTTAATTGCCTTGAAGCATAAGCAATTACATTCTTCTCTTGCATAAGCACTGCACCCAAACCCGAATAGGATGCATCACAATAAACAATGAAATTCTTACCTTCCACGGGCAAGGTGAGAATTGGTGCAGTAGTCAACAAAGTCTTGAGCTTCTGAAAGCTTTCCTCACATTCGTCCGACCATACAAATGGAACGTTCTGCTTAGTCAAGTTCGTCAATTGGGAAGCAATGGAAGAGAATCCCTTGACAAATCGACGGTAATAGCTAGCTAAACCAACGAAGCTCCTTATTTCAGACACATTCGTGGGTCTTACCCAATTCTTCACTGTCTCAATCTTAGAAGGATCTACCATCACTCCATCCTTAGAAACTACATGCCCCAAGAAGGACACTGCATCTAGCCAAAACTCACACTTAGAGAACTTCGCATAAAGTACCTCAACATTTCCAATACAATTCTCAAATGCTCCTCATGTTCCTTCTTACTTTTAGAGTATATCCGTATATCATCAATAAATACGATCACAAAGAGATCAAGATATGGCTTAAAAATCCCGTTCATCAAGCTCATGAACGCAGCAGGGGCATTCGTAAGACCAAAGGACATCACTACAAATTCGTAATGCCAATACCTGGTTCGAAATGCAGTCTTTGGCACATCCGTTGTCCGTATTTTCAATTGATGATAACCAGATCTCAAGTCAATCTTAGAGAAGACACAAGCACCTTGTGACTGATCGAACAAGTCGTCAATGCGAGGAAAAGGATACTTGTTCTTAATAGTTACCTTATTCAGTTGTCTATAATCTATGCACATCCGAAAACTCCCATCCTTCTTCTTCACAAATAACACCGGAGCACCCCAAGGAGATGCACTTGGTCTAATGAAGCCTTTGCTCAACAAATCTTGAAGTTGGGCCTTTAACTCTCTTAACTCCGCGGGAGCCATTCTATAAGGGGGGTATAGAAATAGGGCGAGTACCCGGTTCAAGATCAATGAAGAAGTCAATATCCCTATCCGGTGGCATACCAGGAAGATCTACGGGGAACACATCCAGAAACTCACGGACTACCGAAACCGACTCAATTGAAGCTACTTGGGTAGTGTCATCCCTGAGATGTGCCAAGAAAGCTAAACAACCCTTACTAACCATCTTCTTAGCACGAAGAAAGGACACGATACGAACCGGATTGGAAGTGTAGTCGCCCTCCCACACTAACAGATCTGCCCCAGGCTTGGCTAACGTCACAGTTTTAGCATTACAATCCAAGATCGCAAAATTCGGAGAAAGCCAAGTCATACCAGGATTACATCAAAATCAACCATTTCTAAGATAACCAAATCTACATAAGTGTTGCTCCCCACAAAATTCACCAAACAAGACCTATATACTTTTTCAACTATCACAGACTCACCCACCGGAGTAGAAACACGAATAGGCATGTCAAGTAATTCACAATGTAAATTTAGACCATTAGCAAATGAGGAAGATACATAAGAAAATGTGGATCCAGGATCAAACAATACAGAAGCCATGCAATCACAAATCAAAAAATTACCTGTGATAACAGCATCAGATGCCTCCGCTTCAGATCTCCCAGGGAAAGCGTAATAATGGGCCCTATCGCCTGTCTGTCTGTTGCCTCTACCATGTTGTGATGTAATGGCTCCAGTTTGCCCATCACCCCGG
Source organism: Solanum peruvianum (assembly GCA_027705065.1). Taxonomy (NCBI): domain Eukaryota; kingdom Viridiplantae; phylum Streptophyta; class Magnoliopsida; order Solanales; family Solanaceae; genus Solanum; species Solanum peruvianum. Next base: position 53,099,143 of record JAKWJD010001763.1, read on the forward strand.
CCGTTTTGGAAACCACCATTACCTCGACCACCGCGTCCTCCAGAATAACGGCCTCTACCATGACCACCTCTACCTCTAGCTATTGGGGGGTCTATAACTCTGTTTTGGACAATTCCTCCTAATATGTCCAGTCTCCCCACATCCATAACACTCTCTAGAGTCAAGCATAGGTCTCTCAGAGAAGTGTTGACCGGTCTGAGGTGGAGCCCCAACTACAGTTTGTAGTGAAGACTGAATTGGTCGAACCGAGTAACCTCCGAAACCCTGTCCTCTAGAGTAAGAACCATTAAACTCACCTCCCTTTCGAAACCTTTTTGATGTCGACGCCATGGTGAAGTCATCTGGCTTTACTCCTTCCACCTCTATCACAAAGTTTACCACTTCCTGAAAGGATTTTGCCGTAGCCGCTACCTATAAGGCTGAAATCCGCAATTCTGACCTCAACCCCTTCACAAAACGGCGAATCCGCTCTTGTGGACTGAAACAAAGTTGGGTGGCATACCTGGATAATGCACGAAACTTAGCCTCATATGCAGTAACCGACATCCTACCTTGCTCTAGGCTCAAGAACTCATCTCTTTTCCTATCCCTCAAAGTCCGGGGGATATACTTCTCCATAAACAAACTAGAGAATGAGGCCCAAGTCATAGGTGGTGCCTCTGTTGTTTGACACTCAACATGTGACCGCCACCACATTTTGGCGTTCCCTTGGAACTGATAAGTCACAAACTAAACACCAAACCGTTCTACTATACCCATCTTGTGTAGTAGCTCATGGCAGTCAACCAGGAAATCGTAGGCATCCTCAGATTCAGCACCCTTGAAGACTGGAGGTTTCAATTTCAAGAACTTACTGAAAAGTTCATGCTGATCATTTGTCATTATAGGCCCTGTAGTCAGACGAGGAAACGTGCCTATTTCCAATGAGGCATCCATACGGGGAGCCATAGTGGCTGCATGTTGTACCTCTGAAATCGGAGGTGTTGGTGCAGAAAACACTGAAGGTGCCTGACCCTGATCAGATAGCCCGCTAAGATAAGCAAGAACCTGATTGATCATCTCTGGGGTAGGTTGGGGTGGCAATTCCTCATTTTGCACTTGTTCATTCTCCCCTTCCTCACCCTCTCTTACTACTTCCTCAGTCGGTGGAGGAGTCACCGCCCTAGCATCAGATGGGCTAGGTACTTGTCCTCTTCCTCTAGAGGATGTCCTCCCACGACCTCTACCACGGCCTCTTGCCGCTACTCCCCTTCGAGTTACAGCCCCAGTGGCTGGCTCAGATGCTTCTTGTCTTGCCGGTGTCGGTGTTGGTGTTGGCGCAGTCGTTGCTCTAGTTCTAACCATCTGTGAAATAGAGTGAAGATGGTCAGATACCAATTTGTATCACCTAGATACCAATTGGATTCAAGTAGTAGCACGAAAGAAAGAAAGAAAGAATGGAATTTTCCTAAAGTCTTATAGCCTCTCAAAGAAAGTAAAGGCGTCCCCCTACCGTTCCTTAGACTCTACTAGACTCGTTCTTGTGTGATGAGACCAACAACCTAATGCTCTGATATCCAAGTTTGTCACGACCCAAAACCGAGCGCGACTGGCACCCACATTTACCCTCCTATGTGAGCAACCAACCAATCTAACCCTTAACATTTCAATATAATATCGACAGAAAGTAATGCGGAAGACTTAAACTCATTAATAAAAACCAATTCATTAACTTCTAAAATTCAACATCTATTATTCCCCAAAATCTGGAAGTCATCACCACAAGAACATCTATGATCAAATTACTAAACTAAGAGTATTTTAAGAGTAAAAGCTAGTCCATGCCGGAACTTCAAGGCATCAAGACATGAGGAAGAAGATCCAGTCCAAGCTAGAAGCATTAGCTCACCCTGAAGATCCGGTGTGACGAAGACTGGCTAGAATTGCGATTGAGTTGAAGACGACGGCACGTTTACTGCACTCCACATATAACAAAGAAGAAAACATAAAAGTAGGGGTCAGTACAAAACACGGATACTGAGTAGATATCATCGGCCAACTCAAAATAGAGTACAGTATATATCAAGTAATATTATAAAATCAACTACAATACTCAACATGTAGCAACAACAAGTTCTATGATCATTAATAAGTACTGCCTAGTTCACACATGAGGACTCAAGCCTCAATACCATACTCATTTGGGAATTAGGTTCATTAGATTGAGTATATTAGCATCTTTCAAGATTCATTATCTTTATTTCTCTTGTGTCGGTACGTGACACTCCGCTCCCTCATTATATTTATTCCTTGTGTCGGTACGTGACACTCCGATCCCCTACTACTATGTGTCGGAACGTGACACTCTGATCTCCTACTACTATGTCTAACGTGACACGTCGACACTCCGATCCCCTACTACTATGTGTCGGAACGTGACACTCCGATCCCCTAATTCTACGTGTCAGTTCGTGACACCCGATCTCCTAAATCTATGTGTCGGTTCGTGACACCCGATCCCCTTAATATACGTGTCGGTTCGTGACACTCGATCCCCTAAATCTACGTGTCGGTTCGTGACACCCGATCCCTTAATTCTATGTGTCGGAACATGACACTCCGATCCCCTAATCTCATTCTATCAACTCATCAAGCCTTCTCTTATACCAAGGCGTCATCATTCTCAAAGAGATTAGGGTTTTTCAAGATTTGGGATTCAATAGCTTCATCATGCTTATTTTATCACAATTATATAGTCACATTCATGCAAGCATACAATTAAGCATATAGAAGATGAGATAATATTACCAACACATATCATTCGCTATTAAGAGTTTACTATGAATAGCATAAAAAAAACAATAACCTACCTCCACCGAAGATTCGTGATCAAGCAAGCAATTTCCCAAAGCTTTGTGTTTTTCCTCTTCGTTTCTCCTCTCTCGATCGTTTCTCTCTCCCTCTCTTTGTTCTTTCTATTTTTTCTTATTCAACCCTCTTTCTTTTACCCTAATTAACATATAATTAAGTATAAAAGATGGCAATAATACCCCACTAACTCAAGGTTACCTCTTTTAACCCCCAAGTAATTAGACCTATTAACATTAACCCACTAACTTTATAATTAAAGCAGAAATAGTCCAAAACGTCCCTTACAACATTTAAAGAAATCCGACCCAGACTGGGATTACGCAGCCTGTGACGGCCCGTCGTGCCTGCGACGGTCCGTCCTGCTGCTCCGTCACAGAGTTCAGAGACTCAATTTTCATTAAGAGTCTGTGACGGTTCGTCGTGCCCACGACGGTCCGTCCTGCCATTCCGTTACGAAGTTTAGAGAGTCGATTTCAGTACCCAAATTTCAGAATTTCTAAGTGTTTTGAAACGAGACCCTGCGACGGTCCTTCGTGCCCATGACGGTCCATCGTGGGGTCCATCATCTCAGCCAGTTTCCAAGAAATAAAATCCGCTGCTCAAAACGACTAAACAGGTCGTTCCAGTTACAATCCTCCAGAAAGGTCACAACATTTCATAAAAGTTGCAACTCTTCATATAGTCATAACTTTTCACGGAAAAATTTTAGAAATTTTCATAAAAGTTATAAATTTCATGAAAAAGGAAGGCTAGTGTTGAAAATAAAATTAATTTTAAGAGAATGTTGGTTTGTAGTGGCACCACGTAGGCGACATAGGGTTCTCTTAAATATATATAGTAGGTAAATTGCCCGCGCTTCGTGTGGTGGTTAACTACATCAATAATATACCTTTGAACATGTAATAGTATAAATGTTTTCGAGAAGGTACAACCTACGATAATTTTTAAGAATATTTTATCATAAAAATACTGAATTGTTTTTTGTAATCTTAAAACGAAAAATATTTGATTCTAAGTTTTTATGAATTTTGTTATTAATTCTACATTTTAAATGTAGTTGTTCATCACCAAAGTCTTTAAAAAAGATATGTAATTGCTTCATTGTCTATATATGTATATTTAAAAAAATTGTAAAAAAATTTATTCATCAATTGTGAGAATTTTTCTCCTATTCAATGCCTCTACATGTAGAATTTAAATATTATGCATCTTATATAATTAGTTGTGTACTTGATAAGTTAATTAAAATAGAAAAATCCATCCCTTGAATTTCAAATAAATAACATACGTTGCTCAAATAATTTATATTAAATGATGTCTTTTCATGCCCCTTATTCAAAATCATATGCACTCAATGACGCTACTTTGATAGACAAAAGGAATATTTTGTTGTTTATGCTTCGATCAATATAGTTAAAACTTAATTATGTGGAGGAATTTCAATCTACAATTTATAAGAAAATAATTGTTTCTTTAACATTTGATTAATATAGATTTATTCTAATTTGAGGGGTAATTCATTGACTCCAACCCAACAGTTAAACCCCAAACATTTGATTAAGGTGGAGTACAATACTTACCGTCCCACTACATTCCTTTTTTTTTTGATCTCACTGATCGGTTAAATGACTCGATAAGATAGAAAATTGAATAAATAAAACACCAAGGTAGTGTGCAACCACCATATCTTTTGAACACTCAAAGTCCCTTCTTATAGATCCAATGGATCTTTTAGCCACTAAAACTCTATAAAAATCAAACTCATTTATTTTTGAACTTTAAGAATTTTGATATAAATGACACGAATAGTCTAATAATTACATCAAACTCTTGATTAAAATACTTTTAATTCAAAACAATGATCAAAAGAATAAACATAAGCATAAATATTTAAAAACATGTACTCAAAAACAAGAATTAATAATTTAAGCATAAATTTATTATTGTAAAAAGCGTAACAGGATCGGTAATAATAAATGAAACATAAAGGAAAAAATGGAGCCCACTTATTGGACATTGTCCCCTTAAGGATATTTTTTTCATTTTAGTACCCGAAATTTAAAGGAATATATCTTCTCAGGACAGGACGATTCTATTCACCAGTGTGTTGATAGAAATACAATGGTGTCAGTGACCCACTCAACAAGAGAAAAGCACATATATTTTCGTTATTATAAAATTAGAGGAAATCCCTCTATTTATAGACTACAAAGGGTAGCTTAAATGAATGTTTATTGTGTCTTATCGGAAAGGTCACAACTCTTTGGACAAGTCACAATCTTTCATAAAAGTAATAATTTTTCACTGAAGTTGCAACCCTTCATATAAGTCGCAACTCTTCATAAAATTTACAACTCTTCATAAAAGTCACAACTCTTCATAAAATTTGCAACTCTTCATATAAGTCGGAAATTTTCATTAAAACTCACAACTTTTCATAAAAGTGACAACTTCTCATGAAAGAAAAGACTAATTTTGAAAATAATTAAGTAAAAAGTGAATTCTGGTTTGTAGTGGCGCCAAATAGGCGGGCCTAAGGTTCTCTTTTATATAAATATATGATATGATGATGGTACATATACATACATACACATATACATACACACACACACACACACACACACACACAACACACACACACACACACACACACACACACATATATATATATATATGATTTTATAGTTTTTCACATAGTGCTCTTTCTATGTACAAAGATGAAGAGATGATGAATTTTACTTAAACATTAAATTTAGTTTAAAAACTATTTATATAAAATAAATTAAATTAAATTTAACCGAACGAAGAAATATGAAATTTTTGTTATTTTTTTAACAAAATATATTCAATTAAAATACTCTTTTGATTCCTTTTCCCAAGAGGTCCATTCAAAGATAAGTTTTCAAGAACTTGAAATACTAGTGTTTTTACTCTACGAAACATATTTTCTTCCTTACCCTAGATTTATGAATTTCAATTAAGAGTAAGTGTTTTCTATTTTCTATTCCACACGAAGATGAGTATGTTGTTGTTTATGTTTGAATTTCGTGTGAAGCATGTTCTTATCTACATGATGGTTTCGTATTATTGTTTCTACTATTTGACCATATGAAAACATATTGATTGGAACTAAGACTAGAATGAACTCTTAAATGACCCTTATCCTTTACCCTAGATTATGCATGGATATTTTACATGATTTGAAGAGTTGTTATTGATTATGATATTGAGTATTTTACTATGTAATGGTTATGAATGTTGTAAGTTTAACGTAAGTTCTTGAATAAGGTTCTCGGAAGCAAGCGGTAAGTCTTCTAAAGTTCTAATTACTCCACCACGTTTATGTTAGCCTATAAATCATGATGATATGTTGTGAAAGTATGTATGATGGTTCTATTTGGATATGATAGGATATGAACATGTATTTGTGAGATCATGAAAATCACACAATAATTCAAATTATGATATTCTTTTATACGCTTTACACAAGATGACTATGCTATGTTAATCTCACATACGAAGTGTTGCGATGAAAGGAAATTCTCATATAATCCTAAACATAGACATATCATAACATGTTTTTATTAATGTTATAAGATCTGAAAATGAATAATAATATGTTTAGGGGCAATGTGTAAAGTTTGAGGTC